>JANJGN010000007.1:6287779-6375279 GCA_026770705.1 Isurus oxyrinchus | reverse complement strand
TCTTTCTGTGCTGTAACAATTCTGTGAATTTATGAATGCCAGAAGGAGATACCCTCAGTCTTTCTCTCCTCCTTTGACTACCGAATTCCAGAGCCTGGGTGTCCAGTTCTGCTCTGAGCTGAGTTGCAACAGCACATTCCCTCCATCCTACCTCCTTCCCCTCTGACCTCTACCCCCTGCCCCCTACTACCCTCGCCCAGACCCTCTGTGCCAAGTGGCATATGAAGAGAGACAGGAGAAACCTGGACACCCAGGCTCTGGAATTCCCTTGTCAAATAAGGAGAGAAAGACTGAGGGTAAAGACTCTCCACCACCATTGCCTTCTCAAGGGCAACTGGGGATGGGCAATAAATGCCGGCCCAGCCAGCGACCCCCACATCCTGTGAAAGAATGAAAGGAAAAACAGAAATTGGATGCTGTGTTTCCTTTAGCAGTGACTGTGAAGAGCTTTGGCCTGTCCTGTAGTTGTGAATGATGCTATGGAAATGGAACATTTCCTCCTACAGAGGACTCTGAGGGGTAATCTGATAAGGTAGTAACTGGAATGGAAGAGGTTAATTCTGAATATTCCTTTGTAGTTAATTGGAAATGTCAGTCAAGGAGGTCACAGGTTCAAACTTGTAAAAGTAAATGTAGGCCTGATATCGGGAATTTCTTGAGGCACAAGAGAGTGGTCAAGACAAAGAACAGACTCTCTGACAAAATAGGAGGAGGAAAGCCTGGAATTTAAATTAAACATACATGATAAGGATTGCAGGATGCCTGGGGATAGGTGAATTAAGATGGACTGAATGGCCTCTTAGTTTTGTAACTTTCAGCTCTATCCTTGAAGCCAGCTAAATGGTAGCTTGGAGAAACAGCCCGTACAGGAACACAGAATCCTACGGCACAAAAGGAAGCCATTTGGCCATGGTGTCTGTTCCAGCCCTTTGAAAGAGCTATCCAATCAGTCCCACTGCCCTGCTCTTTCCCCATAGTCCTGCAAATTTGTTCCTTTCAGTACTTATCCTGTTCCCTTTTGAGTTACTATTGGATCTGTTTTATCCACCACCCTTTCAGGCATCGCGTTCCAGATTGCAACAACTTGCCCAGAATCTTTTAAAATGTATTCATTCAGAGGATGTGGGCGTCGCTGGCTGGGCCCAGCATTTATTGCCCATCCCTAGTTGCCCCTTGAGAAGGTGGGGGTGAACTGCCTTCTTGAACCGCTGCAGTCCATGTGCTGTAGGTACACCCACAGCGCTGTTAGGGAGGGAGCATATGTAAACTCTCAGCTCTATCTCTGTGTGTTCTTTCAGCTCCTTCGTTTATGTTGTCTGTCCATGTTCTTCTTACCAATGGAATCACTTCACAATTCTCTGCATTAAATTTCATCTGCATTCTCTTGAACTGATGTTCTCTGAATACCCCAGCCCTGGCACATCACCAATATATAATGGCACACCACACTGAAATAATGTACAATATTCTTCGAGCTTTGCCGCAAAATAAATGGGCCTTGGTGATCTCCCCCGGGGGGCCCAAAATTCCTTCTCTTCCTTGGCTTTTGCTGTGTTTGGCACCATTAATATTTTGGACATGTTCTGCATCTGTTGCACAGTTGAAGCAATTCACTTGGAGTAAAAATGTAGCCGCTCAAGCCAATTCCTCTCGACGTCCCTCAGATTTTTTCCTTTATTCTTTCTTGGACCGAATGGTTTGCCGGGCCTTTCCAGAGGGTGGTTAAGAGTCAACCACGTTGCTGTGGGTCTGGAGTCACACGTAGGCCCAGACCGGGGAAGGACAGCAGATTTACTTCCCTAAAGGACATTAGTGACCCAGGTGGGTTTTTACAACAGTTGATAATTAGTTGTCATGGTCACCAATATAGAGTCTGGCTTTTAATTCCAGATTTATTCATTGAATTTATGGTGGGATTTGAACGCATGTCCCCAGAGAATTAGCCTGGGTCTCTGGGTTACCAGTCCAGTGATGTTATCACTGTGCCACCATGACCCCTGTTGTTTATTATCTATCATTTGTAAAAATTAATTTAAGGGATGTGGGCTTCGCTGGCTGGGCCAGCATTTATTGCCCATCCCTAGTTACCCTTGAGAAGGTGGGGGTGAGCTGCCTTCTTGAACTGCTGCAGTCCATGTGGTGTAGGTACACCCACAGTGCTGTTAGGGAGGGAGTTCCAGGATTTTGACCCAGCAACAGTGAAGGAACGGCCGATATATCTCCAAGTCAGGATGATGAGTGGCTTGGAGGGGAACTTCCAGGTGGTGGTGTTCCCATGTATCTGCTGCCCTTGTCCTTCTAGATGGTAGTGGTCGTGGGTTTGGAAGGTGCTTTTGAAAGCGCCTTGGTGAATTCCTGCAGTGCATCTTGTAGATGGTACACACTGCTGCTACTGTGCGTTGGTGGTGGAGGGAGTGAATGTTTGTGGATGGGATGCCAATCAAGCGGGCTGCTTTGTCCTGGATGGTGTCGAGCTTCTTGAGTGTTGTTGGAGCTGCACTCATCCAGGCAAGTGGAGAGTATTCCATCACACTCCTGACTTGTGCCTTGTAGATGGTGGACAGGCTTTAGGGAGTCAGGAGGTGAGTTACTCGACACACCGTTCCTAACCTCTGACCTTCTCTTATAGTCACAGTATTTATATGGCTAGTCCAGTTTAGTTTCTGGTTGATGATAACCCCGAGGGAGTTGATAGTGAGGAGTCAGTGATGGTAATGCCATTGAGTGTCAAGGGGCAATGGTTAGATTCTCTCTTGTTGGAGATGGTCATTGCCTGACACTTGTGTGGCACAAATGTTGTCCAGGTCTTGCTGCATTTGGACATGGACTGCTTCAGTATCTGAGGAGTTGCGAATGGTGTTGAACATTGTGCAATCATCAGCGAGCATCCCCACTTCTGACCTTATGATGGAAGGAAAGTCATTGATGAAGTAGCTGAAGATGGTTGGGCTGAGGACACTACCGTGAAGTTGTGAATTCTGTGTTCATAGAGACAGGAGAAGTTAGTGCTAAGGAATAGAATATCTTCTCATTTTAGGCACTAAATGTCCCATCAAACACTCCCAGGATAGGTACAGCACAGGGTTAGATACAGAGTAAAGCTCCCTCTACACTGTCTCCATCAAACACTCCCAGGACAGGTACAGCACGGGGTTAGATACAGAGTAAAGCTCCCTCTATACTGTCCCCATCAAACACTCCCAGGACAGGTACAGCACAGGGTTAGATACAGAGTAAAGCTCCCTCTACACCATCCCCATCAAACATTCCCAGGACAGGTACAGCACGGGGTTAGATACAGAGTAAAGCTCCCTCTACACCATCCCCATCAAACACTCCCAGGACAGGTACAGCATGGGATTAGATACAGAGTAAACCTCCCTCTACACTGTCCCCATCAAACACTCCCAGGACAAGTACAGCACGGGGTTAGATACAGAGTAAAGCTACCTCTACACCGTCCCCATCAAACACTCCCAGGACAGGTACAGCATGGGGTTAGATACAGAGTAAAGCTCCCTCTACACCATCCCCATCAAACACTCCCAGGACAGGTACAGCATGGGATTAGATACAGAGTAAACCTCCCTCTACACTGTCCCCATCAAACACTCCCAGGACAAGTACAGCACGGGGTTAGATACAGAGTAAAGCTCCCTCTACACTGTCCCCATCAAACACTCCCAGGACAGGTACAGCACGGGGTTAGATACAGAGTAAAGCTCCCTCTACACCGTCCCCATCAAACACTCCCAGGACAGGTACAGCATGGGATTAGATACAGAGTAAACCTCCCTCTACACTGTCCCCATCAAACACTCCCAGGACAAGTACAGCACGGGGTTAGATACAGAGTAAAGCTACCTCTATACCGTCCCCATCAAACACTCCCAGGACAGGTACAGCACGGGATTAGATACAGAGTAAATCTCCCTCTACACTGTCCCCATCAAACACTCCCAGGACAGGTACAGCATGGGGTTAGATACAGAGTAAAGCTCCCTCTACACTGTCCCCATCAAACACTCCCAAGGCAGTTAATGCAATGTCGATGCAGGAATTACAATGGAAAAAGTGGGCAACAGTTAGGATTAATAAACAGAAAATTTGTGCAGGCTTTGGATTTTTCATTTATCATAGATAGGGTAAGTTAAGGGGAGAGGACACTAATGCAATACCTGAACATCCGCCCACGCTTCACTCCACCATTAGTGGCTGTGCCTTCAGCTGCCTGAACCCTAAACTTTGGAATTCACTCACTAAACATGTCTGTCTCTCTCTCTCTCTCTCTCTCCTCCTTCAAGATCCTCCTTAAAACCTACTTCTCTGACCAAGCTTTCCTGTCCTAATATCTCTATGTTGCTTGGTGTCAGATTTTTGTTTGACACTCCTGTGAAGTGACTTGGAAAGTTATCACTCCCTTCAAGGTGCTAGATAAATGCAAGGTGTTGTTGTTCTATGCTGTGTAATTGTTGGAGTTATTAGTTTTTGTTGTAACTCCACGGTGTGTTGGCTATGACACTGTCTGAGTAAACTGGACCGTGTGCTTGGAGAGGAATCTGAGGTGGATTCAAGTGAAAGGCAGTCTCACTACAGCAATCTGAGTAGAAAAATCCAGGGTGACACTCCCCAGTGCAGCACTGAAGGAGAGCTGCATTGTCAAATAAAATACTAAACCAAGCCCCTGTCTGCCCTCTCGGGTGAATGGAACAGATCCCGTGGCACTAGTTTGAAGAAGAGCAGGGGAGTTCTCCTGGCCCAATATTTATCCCTCGATCAACATCACAAAAATGAATGATCTGATCATCATCATGTTGCTGTTTGTGGGATCTTGCTGTGTGCAAATTGGCTGCCGCGTTTCCTACATTACAACAGTGGCTGCACTTAGGTGCTTTAGAGCCGATGAAGTATTTTGGAATGTTCTGAGGTTGTGAACGGCGATATAGAAATGTAAGTCTTTCCCCTCTGTGACTGAGTCTCATTGTTTTGAACTCAGGGAATGACTGGCTGAGCCGCGAACTCCATGATCTTTATGTGTTGCACAATGTAAACAAATTCAACTGGTGCTGAAGGCACGCAAGCCGTCTCCTGATGTGATTGCAGTTAGTCTGGCTGTCGAGCTCAATGGGTTCCTTCCTGGACTCAGTTGTGTGCTTTAGTTGGTGTCCAATTGTGCCTTGTCCAAATGGTCAATGAAGCTTAAATTTCAAACAGTGTTGGATATTTAGTGTCAAAGTAATTTTATTTATTATTAGCTCTCCCGAAAAGACTAACTGACACTCACTGGGGTACAGTCACACTGACTCTCGCTGGGGTACAGTCACACTGACTCTCGCTGGGGTACGGTCACACTGACTCTCGCTGGGGTACGGTCACACTGACTCTCGCTGGGGTACGGTCACACTGACTCTCGCTGGGGTACGGTCACACTGACTCTCGCTGGGGTACGGTCACACTGACTCTCGCTGGGGTACGGTCACACTGACTCTCGCTGGGGTACGGTCACACTGACTCTCGCTGGGGTACGGTCACACTGACTCTCGCTGGGGTACAGTCCCAAATGCACTGACTCTCACTGGGGTACAGTCCCACACACACACACTGACTCTCACTGCGATACAGTCCCACACACACTGACTCTCACTGGGGTACGGGTCCCACACACACTGACTCTCACTGGGGTACGGGTCCCACACACACTGACTCTCACTGGGGTACAGTTCCCCACACACTGACTCTCACTGGGGTACAGTCCCACACACACTGACTCTCATTGGGGTACAGTTCCACACGCACTGACTCTCACTGGGGTACAGTTCCACACACACTGACTCTCACTGGGGTACGGGTTCCACACACACTGATTCTCACTGGGGTACAGCTCCACACACACTGACTCTCACTGGGGTACAGTCCCACACACACTGACTCTCACTGGGGTACAGTCCCACACACACTGACTCTCACTGGGGTACAGTTCCACACACACT
Organism: Isurus oxyrinchus; assembly: GCA_026770705.1. Classification (NCBI taxonomy): domain Eukaryota; kingdom Metazoa; phylum Chordata; class Chondrichthyes; order Lamniformes; family Lamnidae; genus Isurus; species Isurus oxyrinchus. Next base: position 6,369,289 of record JANJGN010000007.1, on the reverse strand, counting down.
GACTCTCACTGGGGTACAGTTCCACACACACTGACTCTCACTGGGGTACGGGTTCCACACACACTGATTCTCACTGGGGTACAGCTCCACACACACTGACTCTCACTGGGGTACAGTTCCACACACACTGACTCTCACTGGGGTACAGGTTCCACACACACTGACTCTCACTGGGATACAGTTCCACACACACTGACTCTCACTGGGGTACAGTTCCACACACACTGACTCTCACTGGGGTACAGTTCCACACACACTGACTCTCACCGGGGTACAGTTCCACACACACTGACTCTCACCGGGGTACAGGTTCCACACACACTGACTCTCACTGGGGTACAGTTCCACACACACTGACTCTCACTGGGGTACAGTTCCACACACATTGACTCTCACTGGGGTACAGGTTCCACACACACTGACTCTCACTGGGGTACAGTTCCACACACACTGACTCTCACTGGGGTACAGTTCCACACACACTGACTCTCACTGGGGTACAGTTCCACACACACTGACTCTCAATGATGTACAGTTCCACACACACTGACTCTCAATGGGGTACAAGTTCCACACACACTGACTCTCACTGGGGTACAAGTTCCATACACACTGACTCTCACTGGGGTACAAGTTCCACACACACTGACTCTCACTGGGGTACGGGTCCCACACACACTGACTCTCACTGGGGTACAGTTCCACACACACTGACTCTCACTGGGGTACAGCTCCACACACACTGACTCTCACTGGGGTACAAGTTCCACACACTGACTCTCACTGGGGTACAGTTCCACACACACTGACTCTCACTGGGGTACAGTTCCACACACACTGACTCTCACTGGGGTGTGGTTATGTTTGGGACTGCAGTGCCTCCAGTTTTATATTTCTAGAGCCTTTAACTGATGATTTACACTGGCACTCCAAGTGCTGTATGAGGGCGTGTTGCACTTTAAGGTGATGCCTTTCGAAGGGTGGGGGGGTGGTGCTAAACAGAAGCCCTGTTTGTCCTCAGCTGAATCTAAAAGCTTCCATGGCTCCTCGGAGAGGAGCAGGAGAGTTGGCTAATATTTATCCCCGAATCAACGTCACTGAAAAAGATGACCTGGTTGCTGTCTCATTACCATTTGTGGGAGCTTCCTGTGCGCAAATTGGCTGTCATGCATCCTACATAAGAATGACGAGTATACTTAGAAAAAGTACTTGATTGCCTACGAGGTGCTTTGACGTGTCCTGGAGGAGTGAAAGGTGCTATAGAAATGCAAGTGTTTCTTTACTGCCCATTTTCTGTGTGGTATCTCTTTAAGAGATTGTGAACAGAACAGGACAATGAGCTCAGCTGTGAAATCCAGCACTGAGCCGGGACTTCTGAACACTTCATCTTGGAAAAATGTTTCAGCTGTTCAGGAATGTCTCCGTGTAAATGTTCACAAAAGAGGTTGAAATAATACTTGTTCTTATGAGCATGCAGCAGCGTTTTAACAGTGTCTGCAGAAAGGCTGGCAGGAACTAGCATCGAAGGTGAGATTCCCAGACACAGAACTCACTGTTAAATCACATTTCACTCTCTGTTCTTCAGTCCTGTACTGGCTCCGTTGTGTTGTCCCTTGGCCACGGCTGGGGTTGTACAGCATAAACTGCAAGGCTCTCAATCTGTTAATCCCCCTGTTCTTCACCATGTGATTGAATTACATGCCTTCCCCAAGACTGATTTTCAAATCCGTGGATTCAGTCCCAACATCAGGTGTCTTTACGTTGAAGGGAAAACCAGACAGTGACATGAGGGAGAAAGGACTAAACAAGGATGTGGTGTTAGGGTTAGATGAAAGAGGGTAAGAGGAGGCTCATGTGCAGCGTGAATGCCAGCATGGAGCTGTCAGGCCAAATGGCCTGTTTCTGTGCTGTACGTTCAGTGTAATCCCAGTAAACAAATCCCCTCTTCCACTTTGCAAAGGTGAGCTTTACTCAGAAAATTGTTGTCCTTGGCATCTTTCCACCTGTGTAAGATGATGGACAAGCAGCAGCCAGAACCACTGGGGACGGGGTCGCTTCTTCTGGAGCATTTTTGCTGATTCCTGAAGGGCCCAGCCTGTGAGAGGCAGTGGATGTGCCTCTCTGTTTCAGTGTCAATGAACTCAGGAGCTCTGGCTTTGACAGAACTGCTGCATTCGGGATTTTTATCCTCCTGTGAGATGCTCAGATAATTAACTCCTCCAGAATTTGGGATAATTGGACAATCCAGGAGGTCAGAGCAACTTCCCTAATCAGTGCGTCTGTCACTGGCCTCAGTATTCACTCCCACTACCACCGACGCACCATGTCAGCAGTGTGTGTACCATCGACAAGATGCACTGCAGCAACTCACCAAGGCTGCTTAGACAGCACCTTCCAAACCTGAAGCTTCTAACATCTAGAAGGGCAAGGGAAGCAGACATACGGGAGCACCACCACCAGCAAGTTCCCCTCCAAGTCACTCACCATCCTGACATGGAACTATGTCCTTCACTGTTGCTGGGTCAAAATCCTGGAACTCCCTCCCTACCGGCACTGTGGGTGTATCTACGCCTTGTGTAACTGCAGCGGTTCAAGAAGGCAGCTCACCACCGCCTTCTCAAGTGGCAATTAGGAATGGGCAGTTAACGCTGGCCCAGCTAGCAATGCCCACATCCCATGAATGGATACTGAAAAACCACAGACACACACACACACACACACACACACACACACACACACATATATGCTCTTTTTATTTTTTGAACAGATTTTGAAGCAAGTGAGTATCTCATTCAGCCATTTGAAAGGACGATGGAGATGAACCATGTCAGTGTGGGGATTGGAGTCACATACAGCCCCAGCAGGTTTCCTTCCTTAAAGAGGCAATAATGAACCAGTTGTGTTTTTACAACAATCTGGTAACTTCATGGTCACTTTTACTGTTTTTTTATTTCCAGATCTTTTTAATCTCACATTCTCTGAATTGTTAGTCCAGGAGCAGAACCACCTCACCCCTCTAACTGTATCTGAATGCTACCTAGCTCCAACTTAAAAGCTGTTCTCTCTGATCCTCAGGCTGCTGCTCATGGGACTGTTTAGATTATGGAACCTGAACCTTTTATTTTAACTTGAATTAAATTAGAGAGGATTTAGAAACATCTGCATAATGAAGAACAGTCAGTAATGATTTGTTTGTTGTAGTTCTTATATGGCCAGACACTAAGCCCTGGAATTTCCCTCATCTCTCTCCAGCTCTGGTTGAATGATAAGAGAGTGCAGGGATCGATGGTGCACAGTGACTTGATGGTTTTTCTCAACCCTTTGGGGTTCAGGGAGTTTTTATAAAGAATTTACCTCAAGATGTGAAATGACTGGGTGGAGTTGGTGATAGGGCAGACTGTACAGGGGCTGTGGTGGGGGGGGAGATTGAGTGAGTGGCAGGGCGTACATGATTGGGGGTGTTTGAAAGAATGACTTCCATTATGTATAGTACACATTGTGTCTGTGGCCAAAGCAGGATACTCACTGATAGCCATCTGCACATGTACAATGACTGGTCTGTGCGTACTCAGGAATCCATTGACGTCATGGCATCGGTAACTGATGCAGCCTATAGTACATCATACAACCTTGGAATGCCCTACAATGCTTTCTAGCCATTGAAGTACTTTTTTGAAGTGTAGTCACCGTTTTTCATTCGTGTGATGTGGGTGTCACTGGCTGGGCCAGCATTTGTTGCCCATCCCTAATTGGCCTTATTCAGGGGGCAGTTAAGAGCCAACCACATTGCTGTGGGTCCGGAGTCACATGTAGGTCAGACCAAGTAAGAACAGCAGATTTCCTTCCCTGAAAGGCACTAGTCAGATGGTTTTTACCACCATTGGCAATGGTTTTGTAGAGTTTTAATTCCAGATTTCCATCTCCCTTGATGGGATTTGAACGCGGGTCCCCAGAGCATTACCCTGGGTCTCTGGGTTACTAGTCCAGTGACAATACCACTGGGCCACCTCCACTTCTAATGTAGGAAATTCAGCAGCCAATTTGCGCACAGCAATGAAATAAATGAGTAAGCAATTTTTTTTCAATGATGTTGGATTCGGGGAAAAACATTGGTCAGGCTACTGGGGAGAACTTCCTGTTCTTCCTTCAACAGTGGCTGTGGGATCTTTTCTGTCCACCCCAAAGCCGGGGCCTCAGTTTAATGTCTCATCTGAAAGGCAGTGCCTCTGACCGTGCAGCACCCCCTCAGTACTGCACTGGAGAGCCGGCCCGGACTGTCTGCTCGATTCTGTGGATTCGTTAGGCTCTAGTTGTTGGTAGCAGGGGGCTGGTGGAGGTGGAAGGAAGAGCAACTATGGGCCTGGGAACTGGAAAAATTTGCAGAACTTCACTCAAGCATTCCACCCCCCCCCTCCCTCCCTCAAAGTTAACTGTCAATTCCTATACTTGGGACAGATAACCAGCCAAACGATTAGGAAGAGTTTGCAGGGCCCTTGATACCTGCAGGCTGAAAGGAGAAATTCCCTTCAGTGATTATCAGTTCTGCAGACTGCTGGAGGCTTTAGGGAGACTAATATATTATACAAGCTGGGACAACAGCTATTCTAACCATTCCAACATTTGAGGAACCATTTACCGTACCTTCTCTAATAGGAGCACACAAAGGGATTTATTCTTTTCTGACATGCTCTGTCCTTCCTTTCTTCAGTAATGGATCTCTTGGCCTTTAACCCTCTCTGTCCCTCTCATGCACATGCTGTGTTCCCCTAGAGTGACGCTTTTCCCATCAAGAAGTGTAAATTTCCTGCCCTCTCAGCCTCTTCTGTTTTGCTCCTCTGGTGTTCCTCATGGGGAAGCCCCTGGAATTCAACATTCCAGCTTTCAAATCATTTGCAGTGTCGGCCCACCTTCTGTAGCGGCATTCATACCTGCACCCTCCTGGTCCCCACTTCTCCCTCTCCCCCTCACCCTTCCCTCCGCCCCCATTTCCACCATAGGAACTGAAGGTTGCCATTCAGCCCATCCCATTTCCTTATCCCTTGACTACCCATAACTCCCTGAGTAAATTTCTCTGTTTTAATCGTCATGTGTGAGAATCGCAGCATGTCCAATACGAGGGTTCCATTCTGAACTGCTCAATATTTTGAACACCTCTGTTAAATCTGCCCACGACCACCTCTGCTCTGGAGGAGAACAATCCCAGCTTTCCCAGTCTATCAAGGTAACTGCAATTCCACATCCCTGGTGTAGTTTTTTTAAAAGTCATTTATCAGATGTGGGCGTCGCTGGCTGGGCCAGCATTTATGTCCCTAATTGCCCTTGAGAAGGTGGGGGTGAGCTGCCTTCTTGAACCACTGCAGTCCATGTGGTGTAGGTACACCCACAGTGCTGTTAGGGAGGGAGTTCCAGGATTCTGACCCAGTGACAGTGAAGGAACGGTGATATATTTCCATATCAGGATAGTGAGTGACTTGGAGGGGAACTTGCAGGTGGTGGTGTTCCCATCCATCTGCTGTCCTTGCCCTTCTAGATGGTAGTGGTTGTGGGTTTGGAAGGTGTTGTCTAAGGAGTCTTGGTAAGTTGCTACAGTGCACCTTGTAGATGGTATACACTGCTGCTACTGTGCATTGGTGGTGGAGGGAGTGAATGTTTGTGGATGTGGTGCCAATCAAGCGGGGCTGCTTTGTCCTGGATGGTGTTGAGCTTCTTGAGTGTTGTGGGAGCTGCACTCATCCAGGCAAGTGGGGAGTATTCCATCACACTCCTGACTTGTGCCTTGTAGATGGTGGACAGGCTTTGGGGAGTTGGGAAGTGAGTTACTCACCGCAGGATTCCCTGCCTCTGACCTGCTGTTGTAGCCACAGTATTTATATGGCTAGTCCAGTTCAGTTTCTGGTTAATGGCAACCTTAGAATGTCGATAGTGGGGAATTCAGTGATGGTAATGCCATTGAATGTCAAGAAGCAATGGTTAGTTTCTCTCTTGCTGGAAATGGTCATTGCCCCACACTTGTGTGGTGTGAATGTTATTTGCCACTTGTCAGCCCAAGCCTGGATATTACCCAGTTCTTGCTGCATTTGGACATGGACTGCTTCAGTATCTGAGGAGTTGCGAATGGTGCTGAACATTGTGCAATCATCAGCAAACATCCCCACTTCTGACCTTATGATGGAAGGAAGGTCATTGATGAAGCAGCTGAAGATGGTTGGGCTGAGGACACCACCCTGAGGAACTCCTGCAGTGATGTCCTGGAGCTGAGATGACTGACCTGCAACAACCACAACCATCTTCCTTTGTGCTAGCTATGACTCCAACCAGAGAGTTTTCCCCCGATTCCCACTGACTCCAGTTTTGCTAGGGCTCCTTGATGTCACACTCAGTCAAATGCTGCCTTGGTGTCAAGGGCACTCACTCTCTTCTCTGTGATTGATTATGTGAGTCTGTTTACTGTTGATGCTTACTGTGCTTGATTGGTTAAACTTGGGTGTGGATTTGGAGCAGACACAAGAATTAGGGGCAGGAGTATTCCAAATGGCATGTTGGCGTTTTATGACATACCTGTTACACGCTCTCACAATCGTCTGTGTCATCTCTGCATAGCTCTGAGGCATCAAATACCTGCTACCGTTCTGATAAATTTCCTCTACACCCTCTCCAATGCCTTGACATCCTTCCTGAGGTGTGGTGCTCAGAACTGGACACAAAACTCCAGCTGATTTATGAGGGTTGAGCATAACTTCTGTGCTTTCACTGCCCTTTGTTCTTGAAGCCAGGGATGGACAATACTTAAGAATCCACCTGTGAAGTTTGTTTAGCTGGATTGTGTGTGAAGTGTTTTCTATTAAAATTATTGCTTGTGGTTGGAATGGTTTGGCCTGTAGCTAGCCAGCAGTTCCTACTGGACAGTACTGGGTTCAATGATTTGGGGTGGGGGGTGTTATTGTGACTTTGGGTGGTTACTGTAAAACAGGTCATATTGGATTGGCCCACGTTCCACAGATTGTAACCAATGGAAATGATGACTGGGGAGAGGTCTAAAAGACAGTAGATCCAATACACTCTTGCTGAAAATCAGTTGACCTCATTGGAGTATCAGTGAGCTGCTCGACTGTGTGGGCATCACGGCCCAGCCCCCCCACCCTGTCCGCAGGAATGCTTACTGGTTCTCTAGTCCAGGGCGCTGAAGCCCATTCTAACCCTTTCAACCTCTGACCTTCCTCACTAACTTCTGTCCCTTCCAGCCACCCCACAAAGCCACACGTTCAGGCACATATTTAGCAGTTGTGGTCTAACCGAGATCCAGTAGAAATTTAAGGTAATTTCTCTGCTCTAGAATTTAAACTCCACCAGAAATGAACCCTAGTGATTTGTTTGTGTTTTTTTTTAATGGTTTTGTTAGGCCGCGCCGCTGCTGTTAATGATTTGTGAAGGGTAACTCCAGATCCCTGTGCTATGGCCTACCCCTGTACTCTATTTTCTGGGCATGTACTCTATGTGGCATCTTTACTTTTCTTATTAAAATGCACCACCTCACGCTTAGCATCTAATCATAGCATGATAGAGAAGGCCATGGGCAGTGTTTGGCTCTCTGAAGGAGTTAAATTGTTATCCACGTTGAAATTCATTTGTCTTTTTACAGGCCAAAGCTGCCAGTTTATTAACGTTTTGGGTTTTGTTACTGTTTTACTCACTGTTGACTGTTGTGCCCAATAAATTGTACAGACCAAACTCCGAGCCACAGACTCCAGTTGTAAAAGGTTTATTTTTCAAATCAGTTTAACGTGCTGTTTATAGAATCTAGAATATACACGTGATTCTGAACAATCAAGCTGCAGAACAGTTTACATAAGCTGCATGATCCCTCTAACCACCTCTGAATCACAAAGAAAGTCAGGCTTCACAATGGTGTCCGGTAATGGATTCCTACTGTAAACAGAACAAAAACAGAATTACCTGGAAAAACTCAGCAGGTCTGGCAGCATTGGCGGAGAAGAAAAGAGTTGACGTTTCGAGTCCTCGTGGCCCTACAGCCCTGTCTCCCGAATACACTATGAGTTCAAACCTCCACTCTCTGAAACCCTCGTTCATTTACACATGGTTGGGGGAATCGTCAGATTGGGGGTAAATATATTAGCTAGGATTGAAGATCGGTCAATGTATGGGAAAGCGATAGGAAGGATAAAGGGGCTCATTCTGGAGTTGTGCGGTTGGAACTAGTGGAGTGCTGTAAGGATCAGTGCTGGGGCCCTCGGCTATTTACAATCTATAATAATGACTTAGGTAAAGGTATGGGGAGATGGTGGTGTGCTGGTACTGTCAATGGACTAGTAATCTAGAGACCCAGACCAATGCTTTGGGGACTTGGGTTCAAACTCCACTATGGCAGTTGGTGGAATTTCGATTCAATTAATAAATGTGGAATATAAAGCCAGTCTCAGTAATGGTGACCATGACACTATCATCAATTGTTGTAAAAACCCATCTGGTTCACTAATGCCCTTTAGGGAAGGGAATCTGCCATCCTTACCTGGTTTGGCCTACATGTGACTCTGGATCCACTACAGTATGGTTGACTGCCCTCTGAAATGTTCAATGCAAGGGCAATTATGGATGGGCAACAAATGTTGGCCTTGGCGGGGATATCCGCATCCCATGAAAGGACATTTAAGAAAAGTCAAATTTTCGGATGATACAAAGCTGGATGGGTAAGCTGTGAGGAGAACACAAAGAGATTGCAAACAAGTATTGATGGGATGAGTGGGTGGGCAAGGACACGGCAAATGGATAATGTGGGCAAGAAAGGAAGAATAGAAAAGCAGATTTTTTTTTCAAAAGGCGAGAGAGATTAGGAAATATTGGTGTTGAGGGAGTTTTGGGTGTCCTTGTATGTGATTCAGTTGTGTGGAAGTTCCTAGCAGAAGGTTATGGAAAGAATCTATGGAAAGAATGAAGATAACATGCAACTAGGAAAATGCATAGATGTTGGCCATTGTTGTGAGGGGATTGGAGTATATAAGTAAAGTCCTGTTACAATTATATAGGGCCCCGGAACACTGTGTACAGTTTGATCTCCTTACCTAAGGAAGGATATACTTGTCTTGGAGGAAGGTTCATTAGCTTGATTCCTGGTATGAGGAGACGTTGAGTAGAATGGGTCCATGTTCTCTGAAGTTTAGAGGAATGAGAGATGATCTCAAAGAAATGCATACTTTTTTTAAGAGGCTTTGACCGGGTAGACACTGAGGCCAGAATTTTCGAGCCCCCACACCGGCAGGGCTGGTGAGCCATTGAAATCTGCGTTCACAGCGGCCGGACTGGAAGATGTGGCCGGTGTGAGGGGCTGGAAAATTCCAGCTTGAGGGCCTGTTTTCCCATTGCTGGTGAGTCTGGAACTAGGGTCAGGAGAAGGAGTTTGCCATTTAGAACTGGGCGGAGGAGAACTTTCTTCACTCAAGCTGTTCTTTGGAACCTTTTGATCTTTCTGCTTCAGAGAGCAGCGGCTGCTCAAATGTTGAGACCATCACTGAAAACAGGGTTTCTGGTCATTTATTACATTGCTGTTTGTGGGATCTTGCTGTGTGAAAATTGGCTGCAGCAGTTCCTACATTACAACAATGAGTACACTTCAGAAGATACTGCATTGGCTGAAAAGCACTTTGGGATGTCCTGAGTTCGTGAAGGGTGCTATAGGAATGCAAGTCTTTACTGAGGTTGGTGCAGTGCACGGCGTTAAGACACACGTCCAGTAATGAGGAAGGAAAGGATTGACTTTCCTCCGGGGATAAGGAAAAAAAGGAAGGCGAGTCGGACCAAACTCATAGGTCTTTCAAAGAGCCGGCACAAGCACGATGGGCTGAATGGCCTCCTACTGTGCTGCATTATTCCTGTCCCCAAGTGGCGGCCTGAAGGAAGCTTGCTCGCCTTTGGGTGAGGGCAGGGTCAAACTGCCGTGACTCTTCTGTGGTCAAATAGCCTGCTGTCCAGATTGGCATATGAGTGAGGTTGGGAGGACTAGAGAGGGAGCAGCAGCTGTTGCCTTTAGGAGAGGAGGGCGAATATTAGGGGTGGAGTGGGATTTTAAAGGTGAAATCACAGTAGAGCTGATGTTTTATTTATATTCCAGCTGCTGATCGGCAGGTTCAGAAAGGGATTTGGCCAGGAAAGGGAAATGGAATCCGGCAGCGCTACAATAGTGATAAGGTAGGTAACCTTTAAGGTCTTAAACAGCGGAGCAGGTCTCTGTACGGCGGGGGGGGGGCTTTGAATCTAGAGTCACTGATGTGACCCCCTCTTCACCTCCCTCCCCCACCCCAACCCCAGCCCCACCATCCCCCATCCCCTCACTGAGTAAACACTGGACTCTCGCTAAGAAATCCTTCAGCTGCTTCCTGATGGAGGAAGAGATGTACACACTTTCCTTGGTTCAGTGAAAACTGTCTCCCTCAGGAAATGTTCCTAAAGGATCCTCCTGATTTAGAACTTGGCTCCTGACTGATTTTGAAATCTCCCCTTCAACCCCAATGTCAGGATTTAAACCTTAAGGGGTTGGATTTTTATTGGCGCTCAGGATGTTGGTCAGCGAGGCAGGGAGGGGGCGGAGCGGTATAATAGTGGGAAGTTGCTGCTAGGAGACGAGGGGGAGATTAGCATAATTTAAACCTCTATCAAGGGCCATTTAATGGGACTGCCAGCGTTTTGCCGATTGGCAGGGTGACTGTGCGTGTGCGTGTGTGTGTGTGTGTGTGGGGTGGAGGTCATCAGCTTAATGGAGACTGCCTCCCAGTGGCAGCCCAAGGAACCACCAGTTCCGTGGCCCCTCAGAGGGGACTGCGAGTAGGGAAAGGCTCCTGTGGCCCCAGTGATCTCCGCAGACCCTTGGCCCTCCTGAACTTTCATTTTTAATTTACTTAACTGGAGGCGCCCCCGAGGTCTCCCCCCTCCACCTCAGCAGCCCCCACCTCAGCAGCCCCCCACCTCTCCAAGTAGCGCTGCTGAGGTTTCAGAGCTGCCGGTTAGCTGATTGGACCAGACGAGCCAGGAGCCCACATGCTGTCCTTAACTGTTGGCCAATTAGGAGGCTGCCTGTGGTGTAATGACTGAGCTGGTTCTGCTGCTGGCTCGTGACCCACTTTTTGCCTTGACAGCAAGGGTCCAAAGCTCCGAGAAAATTCAGCCGCTCATGTCTGGAGTTCATTGCCTGAGTGCATGGTGGAAACAGATTCAAGAATAACCTTCAAACAGGAAAGCTATACTGAAAGAGCAGGGATGATGTGCTCCAAAATTCCAGCACAGGCTGGTCCATACAGTGCTCGTGCTCCACAAGAGCCTCCTCCCACCCCTTCATCATCTCCCTCTATCCTTCTACTCCTTTCCCCCTCTTGTTAATCCAGCTTCCCCTTAAATGTATCAATACTGTTCACCTCAGCCACTCCCTGTGGGAGTGAGCTCCACATTCTCACCACTCTCTGGGTAAAGAAGTTTCTCCTGAATTCCCTGATGGGATTTTGATATATTTATGACCCCCTGGTTTTGAACTTCCCTAAGTAGAGGTGGGAAGAGGCGATTATGGAGCATTAACTCTGGCCTGAACCTGCGGGGCTGAATGGCCTGTAATTCAGCCTAAGACAAACCAAAAATGTGAACAGCAGTTTTACTCTTTAAGAATTACTTCAAAGAGACTCTCGGAGACTTTGGAATCTATCCCAGATAGCCCTGAGGCTGTAATTGTATCTGCAATGTCTTACTGTAATGCACAGCGATGTTTATAAGATGAGAGCGTGGATGTGCTCTGGTGTTAAAGGGACCGCTGTCTTTTTGAAGCGTCTTGCAAAGATTTTATTTCCTTTTACAAACTCTGGGTGACAGTGGAAATGAGGCCGGGTCTCAAATCATTCAGGAATGTCTAAATACTGGTGAACAGGTTGAAATAAAAATCGAGAAGGCTAACGGGACAGGTTGGCCTTTCTCTGAGGGAGGTTGGAATACAAAGGGGTGGAAGTTGTGTCACTGTTCTACAAAGCGGCAGTCAGCCTCTAACCAGAGTACTTGGGTTCAGTTCTGGGCACCGCACCTCAGGAAAGATATATTGGACTAGGATATACTCATCGGAACGATACTTGGGCTAAAAGGGTTACTATAAACTAAAACGTTAACAAATTTACTGCACAGGAGGAGGCCATTTGGCCCACCGCGTCTCTACCAGCCACAAGAGTTATCCAGTCTAATCCCACTTTCCAGCTCTGGGCCCCATTGCCCTGTAAGTTATGGTGAGTCCCACCACCCTCTGAGTGAAAAAAAATGTTTGCTCAACTTCCCCCTAATTCTTCTGCCAACTACTTCAAGTCTCTGCCCCCCTGGATGTTGGCCTCTCTGCGAATGGAAATAGGTCCTTAATATTCTTGGCATTGTTTGACGAATAGAGAATATATAAATGGCCAGAATTTAGCATCGCGCAGATGGACACGCACCTGACCTGCCCGGCCGCGAAATAGCACACGATGACATCGGGCGAGTGTCCTGACCCCATTGTGCACTGGCGCGATATTTCACTCGGCAGGTATGTATGGCAGCTGGACACACGCCTGCCAACAATGAAGGGGGTAATTAAGCCCATTGAGGAGGCAGTTGTCCACGTGGCCCGTCCCCTTTTACAGTTGGCGGACGGGCTGATCGACCGGGCGGCCTTTACGTTTTTGCTTCCATCCAGGGCCGGATGAAATCTAAAAAGAGATTTGTGGGGACTGGTTTTGTTTTTATGAGGTTTGCTTTCAGGTGCTTGATTGTGCTGCATGGACACGCTTTGCAGCATTTTTGTTGCTTAGTTTATTTTGTTGGGGGTCTGCAGCTCCCCGGGGCAGCTGTCTGTCTTCGGGGAGCTCAGTGAAAGCGCTCGCCCAGCGCCCGTGATGATGCCAGCATCCTCCTCACTTCTCCCCGCCCCACTGGCGGCGCTGGGCCTTTCTCAGGGCGTGGTTCACGCGGGTTGGCCATTAATTGGTTGGGGGCCAATCACAGTTGGGGACCCGTTTCCTGTCCGCTCCTGGGCCCACAGATGGTGCATACCCAACGAGCGAAAAATTCAGGCCAATGGATCTGCAGAGGTCTTTATTGGAACACATCTCACTGCTCTGCTACACATTGCACAAGAGAAAGCAAACCATGTGATGTTGCATCACTTCCTGTGATGATGTAACTGTATCTGTTTAGCATATTAAACAGTTAAAATAAATCCATTGTACGACATCTCTCCCAAGTTTTCTAATTCCCATTTCACTATTGCATAGATCAAACAAACCACGACTCTAACTCTGGTGTGTTGCAGTCCTTAACCTTGTTTTCTTCTGTTAGATCTTCTCTTTCCCCCATTCTCTCTGTACGGACCATCACTGTGGTGGTTTCACGAGTCTACCAGAACGCGTCCACTTCTCGATCGAAGGGGGTTTGAACCCCGCAGATGGTCCCTCAGACTCTGCTGGGCAGGTGGGGAATTGGCAGACGTCTCAGGTTCAGGTTGTCACCTGACTGGTGGAAGAAAGCAGCATCTCTGGCTGGTTAGATGGGTAGATAATTGCTTCCATGGGGTAGGAGGTTGCTTCTGTGAGGCAACCAGGGCATGTCTGTTCTGTCTCATTGTGCCATTGACTGTCTGAATGAGGTAGGACCATGGATGTGGTGTCTGTTCAACCACTTGTCCATAGCAAGCTTGGTCTCAGATCCAAACTGGCTGTCCTGGTTGGAGTCTGCCATATAACGTTTGTCATTGTTCCACATCTGGCTGGAACGATATTTTTCTGCTTTCTTTCTCATCTTTGCCCAGATTAAAGCTTCCAATCCTGTACAAGATGCATCTGCAGCAATGATGGTGGGTAGCTCTGGGTTATAGTGAGTTTAAAATATCAGGTGATATGAGCATCTCATTGATTTTTCTCAAAAGACCTCTGTCAAACTTCCTCCCAGCGCCGTGTATTGTCATAACAGCTGACGTAGTGGCTCATTGGTTACTGCTAATGTTGGGCAGGAACCAAACCGTGAATCTCTGGAGATCAGTCACATTCCAAGGAGCTGGAAACTCCTCGATTGCTCTTGCCTTCTGTGGATCAGCTCTGACAGTGGATGCATTCACAATGTGCCCAAGGAACTTGACAGTCGGCTGCGAGAATTCACATTTGTTATTGAAAGTCCTGATTCCTGTAGGGGTTGCAGCACAGCTCACACTCTAGTGTCATGTTCTGTTTGTATGGATCCATAGATCAGGACATCATCCATGTGACATATGGCTCCATCTAGGATACTTGACATTGTCATCCGGAAGATTCCTGGTGCTGATGCTGATGGGTAATCTGTTGAAACAAAGCCTCCCAAACAGAGTGATAAAGGTTGTGAGCGACTGAGACTCTTTTTACGGGGGGTAGTTGTTAAAAACCACTGTTTGTATTTAGATTCGTAAAGATTGACCTCTTTCCCAATTTAACCAAGCTCTCGTCCACAGACAACATAGGATGAACTTCATATTCAACTGTTTTGTTCAGCTGGGTAAGATCTACACAAATTCTGATAATTCCCTTAGGTTTTGGCACCGTGACAATTCCCGAGCACCAGCTTGTTGATTCTGTCACGTGAATTAACCCCTTCCTTCAACATAGAGTCAATGTCGTCCTTTACTTCTAGCAAGAGTGGGCGAGGAAATTTTCTGGGTGTAAACGGACACGCTGGCTTTGTTTCAGGATGTACAGTGATTGGTATACTTTCTTCAGCCTTCCTAGTCCTGTGAAAAGCTGTGGGAATTTTCTCTGAAGTTATTTGGTTGACCTCCCTGGCTTCTCAGTTCCTCTACCCAGCAAATTGGATGCTGTCTTTATGTACCAGCCTGCTCAAGAATGAGCAACTTCTGGTTCTGAATCACATATAATGTTTCTGTGATTTCTTTCTCTCCCGATTGGAAGGATTACCTTCAGTTCTCCAATGACCTTGAGCTGTAACCCTCCCAGCCCTGTAGCTTTTAGTCTGATGGCCCAAGAGGGCTTCTCGCCAACTAGTGTTCAGCATCAAAGAACTGAAACCACTGCGCCTGTGTCTACAGTCTGTCTTGTTTTCCTCTATGCGGCTATCAGAGCTCCACTAGCTTCTGCTTGGTTCCTCGATCCCTCCAACGAAAGGCGCCTCATTATTATGGATATCATCTACTTCATGGATCTTGCTTCCTTTTGAAGGCTTCCCTTTTTGCGTATTCTGTACAGGCTTCTTGCTGTGGCTCACAGCCTGGAAATAGCCCATCTTCCTGCATAAATGGCATTTAGCCTCTTTGATAGCACAGCTTTCATGCCTGTGTTTTTCGATTACAGTTAGCTGGGGCTGTTGACGGACTCTCTCTGTCTCCTCTATATTTGACATCCTCAACTGAGTCAGCAGCGATGGGGCTCTCCCTGTCCAGTCGAACCATAGATTGATTCTGTTTCCTGACCTCAGCTGCTCTGCTCAGATAGATTGCCTTTGCAAACATCAGTTAGATCATCTCTTGGCTGCAAGAGCTCAGACAAGGCATCAGCTAACACTCCCACAACAATTCTGCCTCTAATCAGCTCAATTTTCAAACTGCCAAACCCACAGTCCTCTGCAAGCTCATATTGCTCATTTACTACAGCATCAATGCTTTCCTCTTTGTTGGTTACATTTATTAAATTTAACCTGTTGAACAATTGTTTTCTTTCCCTGATTGAAGAATGTATCAATTATCTTGATTACTTCATTGCATGTGGCTTTTTTCTCTTTGATAGTTTGCCTGATGGGGATATCATCTGCACAGTCACCCACCACATATAACAGTGTGCTGACGTGCTTACTGCTCACCTTTGCAGTGGGACCTGATGCGATTTGCTATTGAGCAAATCTCCGATATCAATTCAGTCTCTGAAATAGCCTAGTAAGGCACTCTGTTCAAGGGCAATTAGGGATGGGCAACAAGTGGCTGGCCTTGTCAGCAACATTGACATCAAAGAATAAAAATTGCTGTGGGTCTGGAGTCACATGTAGGCCAGACTGGGGAAGGATGGCAGATTTCCTCCCCTAAAGGACATTAGTGAACCAGATGGGTTTTTAAGACCATCATTGATAGTTTCATGGTCACCATTACTGAGACTAACTTTCAGAGCCAGAGTTTTTTTTAATCAAATCAGTTGAATTAATTAAGTTTAAATTTCACCAACTACAATGGTGGGATTTGAACCCATGTCATTAGCTGGATGTTTGGATTAGTAGGCGAGTGACATTACTATTATGCCACCACCACCCCTAATCTGAGCTGGTAAGTGCAAGGCAGATTCCTGACTGTTTCCAGTTATTGAAAGCTAGGAACAGGGAGCCAGAGATACAAGAGTAAGATTTGGTATAAAGAGCGGGAGAAATGGAGAGTTGTGAGGCAGTGGGATTCCCTCCCAGGGTTAGTGGTTGAGGCAGAAACTGCCAACCTTCAAGATAAAATTGGAGGGGTTGATAAAAGGAGAGGGAGTTGGGAAGATAGTGAATGTGGTTACGTTCTCATGGAGAGCTTAAAAAAAAGGAAGTAATACATTTCTGTAGCTCCTTTCACAACCTCAGGACATCCCAAAACGCTTTACATCTAATGGAGTACTTTTTGAAATGTGGTCACTGTTGTAACGTAGAAAACCTGGGAACGAATGTGCGCACAGCAAGCTCCCACAAACAGCAATATGATAATGACCAGATAATCTGTTTCTAGTAATGTTGGTTGAGGAATTAATATTGGTCCTAGGACACCAGGGAGAACTGTCTTCGAAATAATAGCCGCGGATCATCCATGTCCACCTGAGCGGGCAGATGGAGATTCGGTTTAATGTCTCACTTGAATGACGGCCCCTCCAACAGTGCAGCGTTCCCTTGGTACAGCATGGAATGTCAGCCTGGATTATGGGACTCAAGTCCCTGGAGAGGTACTTGAACTCTGAAATGTCTGACTTGGAGAGGAGAGAAACAGAGAACTCGTAACTCCACAGAAACAGCTGGAGCGGACGTAGAGATGATGAACAGAAGGGTGGAGGACTTGTTCCTGTGTTGTGACTTTGACGTATTTTCTTTGAAGGAGTGGTCCAGTTCCTGACTGCAGATGCTGAGATCACACCACTGATTCCTTTTCTCTCTGTCTCTTTCTGTCACTCTCTCTCTCTGATCTTTCTTGCTTCTGGTCTCTGTGGAGATAAACAAGTGAGTTAACTGCTGCCCAGTTGCTCCTTCCTGTGAGGTTACTGTTCGAGACTGTTTGGAGGTCTGTACCCCAGTGAGAGTCAGTGTGTGTGGAACCTGTACCCGAGTGAGAGTCAGTGTGTGTGGGTGTACCCCAGTGAGAGTCAGTGAGTGTGGAACTGTACCCCAGTGAGAGTCAGTGTGTGTGAACTGTACCCCAGTGAGAGTCAGTGTGTGTGGAACTGTACCCCAGTGAGAGTCAGTGTGTGTGGGTGTACCCCAGTGAGAGTCAGTGTGTGTGGGACTGTACCCCAGTGAGAGTCAGTGTGTGTGGAACTGTACCCCAGTGAGAGTCAGTGTGTGTGGGTGTACCCCAGTGAGAGTCAGTGTGTGTGGAGCTGTACCCCAGTGAGAGTCAGTGTGTGTGGAACCTGTACCCGAGTGAGAGTCAGTGTGTGTGGAACTGTACCCCAGTGAGAGTCAGTGTGTGTGGGACTGTACCCCAGTGAGAGTCAGTGCCTTCAGATGACAGAGTAACACCCTGCACAGTGTAAATTGTGTCTAACATGTTTTCCTGTCTGTATCCTCACCGTACATTACACTGATGCTTTGATAAAGCAGGAATTCAGCCTGTGGTGGGGACGGAATTAAGAAATCTCTGCCTGATGGATGACTGCTGTTTGTTTTTGGGTTGTGGCTGTGGGTGGTGAAAGGGAACTTCCAGACTTTGTAAAAACCGACTTTGTGTAGAATGCAGGTGTGTGTTGTGATGTTGAAACATTCCTTGGTCTCTGACCCGTTATTTATTGACATCTTGGCTTTAAATTGTCTGAAAGTCTCCGGAGTTGATCTTTCACAGAACAAGTACCGAACGTTTGGCCGTAACAATCTCAGCCTCGGTTTCTCTTACACCTGTCGGCAGCTGTGTCACATCTTGATTTCTGCCTCTGGGGCGTTGCTGCTGACTTTGAGATCTTCAATGCTGACCAGAGCATTGGGGTCACAATAACTGATGGCCATGCCTCTTATGCTGCATGAGTGATGCTGTGGCCCAATGGGTGATAGTCACTCCTGTGAACCAGAAGACCCACTCCAGGGACTTGAGCACTAAAACCCAGGCTGCCATTCCCAGTGCAGCACTGAGGGAGTGCTGCACTGTCAGAGGTGCCTTCTTTTGAATGGGACGTTAAATCGAGGCCCTGTCTGTCCCTCTCAGGTGGCTGTAAAAGATCTAATGGTCACTCTTTCAAAGAATAGGGGATTTCTCCCTGGTGTTCTGGGGTCAATACTCAAACTTGACAAAAAACAGATTATCTGGCCATCTACCTCATTACTCTTTGTGGGATCCTGCTGTGCGCAAATTGGCTGGCAACTTTTCTACTTTACAAAGTTATTTCATTGGCTGTAAAGCACTTTGTGACATCCTGAGGTCATGAAAGGCACTATAAGAACACAAGTCTTCGTTTATTTCCTGACTCCCATCCCCTTTCGCCATTCCTCTTCTGTGAGTTTAAACAGTGAATAGTCTGCAGATTATTGGAGGGTGTGCAGGAGGAGATCCTCACCAAGGCCAGCCCCTTTCTCACTCCCATGATCTCTTACACATATGCCCACTGCGCACTGACCACTGGCCAAACCTCCAGCTGAGACCAGTTGACTGAGCATAGTGTGGGGTTGAGGGATCCTGCTCCATTCCCCAACCCTTAACCTCTGACCCACTGGGGGTAAAATTTGGCCAGCTTAAAAGCAAATGGGGTTTGTTGGAGATGACCTCACCTTGCATGTCACAGTTACAAATGGGACTTTTAATTTCTAGATTTCAGTTTGTGATTTGATCTTATTTTTCTAAGTACCCATCCCTAGTTACCCTTGAGAAGGTGGTGGTAAGCTGCCTTCTTGAACCGCTGCAGTCCATGTGGTGTAGGTATACCCACAGTACTGTTAGGGAGGGAGTTCCAGGATTTTAACCCAGTGACAGTGAAGGAACAGCGATATATTTACAAGTCAGGATGGTGAGTGGCTTGGAGGGGAACTTCCAGGTGGTGGTGTTCCCATCTATCTGCTGCCCTTGTCCTTCTAGATGGTAGTTGTCATAGGTTTGGAAGGTGCTGTCTAAGGAGCCTTGGTGAATTCTTTGTAGATGGTACACACTGCTGCCACTGTGCATCGGTGGTGGAGGGAGTGAATGTTTGTGGATGTGGTGCCAATCAAGCAGCTGCTTTGTCCTGGATTTTGTCGAGCTTCTTGAGTGTTGTTGGAGCTGCACTCATCCAGGCAAGTGGGGAGTATTCCATCACACTCCTGACTTGTGTCTTGTAGATGGTGGACAGGCTTTGGGGAGTCAGGAGGTGAATTACTCATCGCAGGATTTCTAGCCTCTGACCTGCTCTTGTAGCCACAGTATTTATATGGCTAGTCCAATTCAGTTTCTGGTCAATGGTAACCCCCAGGATGTTGATAGTGGGGGATTTAGTGATGGTAATGCCATTGAACATCAAGGGGCGATGGTTGGATTCTCTCTTGTTGGAGATGGTCATTGCTTGACACTTGTGTAGCGCGAAAGTTACTTGCCACTTGTCAGCTCAAGCCTGGATATTGTCCAGGTCTTGCTGCATTTGGACATGGACTGCTTCAGTATCTGAGGAGTTGCAAATGGTGCTGAACATTGTGCAATCATCAGTGAACATCCCCACTTCTGACCTTATGATGGAAGGAAGGTCATTGATGAAGCAGCTGAAGATGGTTGGGCCGAGGACACTACCCTGAGGAACTCCTGCAGTGATGTCCTGGAGCTGAGATGACTGACCTCCAACAACCACAACCATCTTCCTTTGTGCTAGGTATGACTCCAACCAGCGGAGAGTTTTCCCCTGATTCCCATTGACTCCAGTTTTGCTAGGGCTCCTTGATGTCACACTCGGTCAAATGCTGCCTTGGTGTCAAGGGCAGTCACTCTCACCTCACCTCGGGAGTTCAGCTCTTTTGTCCATGTTTGAGCCAAGGCTGTAATGGGGTCAGGGACTGAGAGGTCCAGGCAGAACCCAAACTGGGCTTCAGTGAGCAGGTTATTGCTAAGCAAATGTCGCTTGATAGCACTGTTGATGACCCTTTCCATTACTTTACTGATGATGGAGAGTAGACTGATGGGGCGGTAATTGGCCAGGTTGGATTTGTCCTGCTTTTTGTGTACAGGACACACCTGGGCAATTTTCCACATAGCCGGGTAGATGCCAGTGTTGTAGCTGTACTGGAACAGCTTGGCTAGGGGCACGGCAAGTTCTGGAGCACAAGTCTTCAGTACTATTGCCGGAATATTGTCAGGGTTCATAGCACTTGCACTACCCAGTGCCTTCTGCTGTTTCTTGATATCACATGGAGTGAATCAAATTGGCTGAAGACTGGCATCTGTGATGCTGGGGACCTCCGGAGGAGGCTGAGATGGATCATCTACTCAGCACTTTTGGCTGAAGATTGGAACAAATGCTTCAGCCTTATCTTTTGCACTGATGTGCTGGGCTCCTCCATCATTGAGGATGGGGATATTTGTGGAGCCTTCTCCTCCAGTGAGTTGTTTAATTGTCCACCACCATTCACAACTGGATGTGGCAGGGCTGCAGAGCTTAGACCTGATCCGCTGGTTGTGGGATCGCTTAGCTCTGTCTATCACTTGCTGCTTATGCTGTTTGGCACACAAGTAGTCCTGTGTTATAGCTTCACCAGGTTGACACCTCATTTTTAGGTATGCCTGGTGCTGCGCCTGACATGCCCTCCTGTGCTCTTCATTGAACCAGGGTTGATTCCCTGGCTTGATGGTAATGGTAGAGTGGGGGATATGCTGGGCCATGAGGTTACAGATTGTGTTCGAGAACAATTCTGCTGCTGCTGATGGCCCACAGCGCCTCATGGATGCCCAGTCTTGAGTTGCTAGATCTGTTCAAAATCTATCCCATTTAGCATGGTGGTAGTGCCACACAATACGATGGAGGGTATCCTCAATGTGAAGGCAGGACTGCATCTCCACAATACTGCGGTGGTCACTCCTACCAATACTGTCATGGACAGATGCATGTGCAGCAGGCAGGTTGGTGAGGATGAGGTCAAGTATGTTTTTCCATCTTGTAGGTTCCCTCATCACCTGTCACAGACCCAGTCTAGCAGCTATGTCCTTTAGGACTCGGCCAACTAAGTCAGTAGTGGACATTAAAGTCTCTTCACCTCGCTCCGCCCCGAGTACATTCTGCACCCTTTCCATCCTCAGTGCTTCCTCCAAGTGATGTACAACATGGAGGAGAACAGATTCATCAGCTGAGGGAGGGCGGTATGTAGCAATCAGCAGGAGGTTTCTTTACCCATGTTTGACCTGATGCCATGAGACTTCATGGGGTCCAGAGTTGATGTTGAGGACTCCCAGGGCAACTCTCTCCCGACTGTATCCCACTGTGCCCACACCTCTGCTGGGTCTGTCTTGTTGGTGGGACAGGACATACCCAGGGGTGGTGATGGTGGTGTCTGGGACGTTATCTGTAAGCTATGATTCCGTGAGTATGACAATGTCAGGCTGTTGCTTGACTAGTGTGTGTGACAGCTCTCCCAATTGTGCGGCAGGTGCCCAGAAGCTAGTAAGGAAGACTTTACAAGGTTGGCTGCGCTGAGTTCGCCATTGTTGTTCCCGGTGCCTAGTTCGATGCTGGGTGGTCCATCTGGTTTCATTCCTTTTTTGGGACTTTGTAGAGGTTTGTGGCTTGCTAGGCCATTCAGAGTCAATCTGGAGTCACATGTAGGCCAGACCAGGTAAGGATTCCTAAAGGGAATTAATGAACCAGATGAGTTTTTACAACAGCCGACAATGATCATTAGACTTTTAATTCCAGATTTTTATTGAATTCAAATTCCACCACTTACTGTGGTAGGATTCAAACCCGGGTCCGCAGAGCATTACCCTGGCTCTCTGGGTTACAAGTCCAGCAACAACACCACTACGTCAGCTTCTGTCTAGCAAGGGAAGAAGGTGGGGCCAGTCTGTCTTCAATATGGGTTTATTCAGAAACCCGGCATAATATAAGTGCAGGCTGCGTTTCACTTCCACGCAGTTACCCCCACACAGATGGAAACTGCTTCTTGTACCTGTGCCTAACCTTTCCCCAACTAGAATCAGCTGCTCTTAATCATTACCAGAGCATACACTCAATTGTCAAAGCATTTGCAACAGTAACACACTGAGCCCCACTTGTCCCAACCTGACCCCCCCGACTCATCGAGCCACTTATCTTACCCACCTTTACCTTTCGCTAACATTTACACTGGACATTCAGACTTATCTTATGACGGCTGGTGCTTTAAAAAAAGGGTGTGCATTGTGTGCAGATTCTCTTCCCCGCCCTCTGTGAGAGTTCCAGCACTGAGGGAGTTCTTCTGCGCCATGGATCAGAAGTCGGAGCCTTTTCAACATATCCAGTTCGTTGTCTGTCTGCTCCGTATCGGACACTGGGATTCTGATTCTGATTGGAAGATTTGGACCATGTTACCAGGGGGTGAGGGATTACAGTCATGTAGAGAGGCTGGAGAAGCTGGGATTGTTCTCCTTAGAGCAGAGAAGGTTAAGGGGAGATTTGATAGAGGTGTTCAAAATCAACGAGGGGTTTTGATAGACTAAAATAAGGAGAAACTGTAACAAAAACAGAATTACCTGGAAAAACTCAGCAGGTCTGGCAGCATCGGCGGAGAAGAAAAGAGTTGACGTTTCGAGTCCTCATGACCCTTCGACAGAACTTGATTTCGAGTCCAAGAAAGAGTTGAAATATAAGCTGGTTTAAGGTGTGTGTGTGGGGGGCGGAGAGATAGAGAGAGAGAGAGGTGGTTGTGTAGACAAACAAGCAGTGATAGAAGCAGATCATCAAAAGATGTCAGCGACAATGGTACAAAAGAACACATAGGTGTTAAAGTTAAACTGGGTGACCGCTTTGCAGAACACCTGCGGTCTGTCCGCAAGAATGACCCAGACCTCCCTGTCGCTTGCCATTTTAACACTCCACCCTGCTCTCTTGCCCACATGTCTGTCCTTGGCTTGCTGCATTGTTCCAGTGAAGCCCAACGCAAACTGGAGGAACAACACCTCATCTTCCGACTAGGCACCTTACAGCCTACCGGTCTGAATATTGAATTCAACAACTTTAGGTCGTGAGCCCCCTCCCCCATCCCCACCCCCTTTCTGTTTCCCCCTTTTTCCCCTTTTTTTTCCCCTATAAATTATATAGATTTTTCTTTTCCCACCTATTTCCATTATTTTTAAATATTTTAAAATCTTTTATGCTCCCCCCACCCCCACTAGAGCTGTACCTTGAGTGCCCTACCATCCATTCTTAACTAGCACATTCGTTTAGATAATATCACCAACTTTAACTTTAACACCTATGTGTTCTTTTGTACCATTGTCGCTGACATCTTTTGATGATCTGCTTCTATCACTGCTTGTTTGTCTACACAAGCACCTCTCTCTCTCTCTATCTCTCCGCCCCCCACACACACACCTTAAACCAGCTTATATTTCAACTCTTTCTTGGACTCGAAATCAAGTTCTGTCGAAGGGTCATGAGGACTCGAAACATCAACTCTTTTCTTCTCCGCCGATGCTGCCAGACCTGCTGAGTTTTTCCAGGTAATTCTGTTTTTGTTTTGGATTTCCAGCATCCGCAGTTTTTTTTGTTTTTATCAAGGAGAAACTGTATCCAGTTGCTGGAGGGTCAGTAACCAGAGGGACACAGGTTGAAGATAAATAGCTGTTTGGTAGTACAGATCTTGAGTCAAGCTGAAAAGGAGATTGGAAAAGAAGTATCTATTTTTCAGCAATCCTCAAGATTGAAGATAATTGACAAAAAAACCAGTGCCAACAGAGAGAAATATTTTTCTTACGCAGTGAGTTGTTGTGATCTGGAAGGCGCTGCCTGAAAGGGCGGTGGAAGCAGATTCAGTAATAACTCTGAAAAGGGAATTGGATAAATACTGGAAGAGGAAGCATTTGTGTGATTGGGGCTAACTGGATAGCTATGTCAAAGAACCTGCACAGGCATGATGGGCTGAATGGCCTCCTCCTGTGCTGTATCATTCTATTTGTGCTATGACCCAGTCAGCGTCTGGACAGATCAGGAAGGAATGAAACCGACCCTGGGCAATATTGTAGGAGCAGCTCATACACACTGCGTAAATGCATAAGAATTGAATGAACTTGCATTTCTCTAGCACCTCTCTCATCCTCAGGTGTTTCACAAACAATGAAGTACCTTCTAAAGTCTAGTCACTGTGACTCTGTTGGAGCAGCAGCCAGTTTGCACAGCAAGATCCCACCAACAAATGCCTGAACATAGCTGATTTATTGCTGCCCATGAGAGCTCAGTGTTGCAAACTGGCTGCCCGGCGTTACAAAAGCGATGCGCCTCAAAGTATTTTGTGAAAGGTGCTATATAAATGCAAGTTCTATCATTTGCAGCAAGACCTGGACAAAATCCAGGCTTGGGCTGACAAGTGGCAAGTAACATTCATGCCACGCAAGTGTCAGGCAATGACCATCTCCAACAAGAGAGAATCCAACCATCGCCCCTTGACATTCAATGGCATTAACATCACTGAATCCTCCGCTATCAACATCCTGGAGGTTACCTTTGACCAGAAACTGAACTGGACTAGCCATATAAATACTGTGACTACAAGAGCAGGGTCATAGTTAGGAAATTCTGCGGTCAGTAACTCACCTCATGGCTTTCCAAAGCCTGTCCACCATCAACAAGACACAAGTCAGGAGTGTGATGGAATACTCCCCACTTGCCTGGATGTGTCCAGCTCCCACAACACTCAAGAAGCTGGACACCACCTAGGACAAAGCAGCCCGCTTGATTGGCACCACATCCACAAACATTCCCACCCTCCACCACTGACGCCCAGTAGTAGCAGTGTGTGTACCATCTACAAGATGCACTGCAGGAACTCACCAAGGCTCCTTAGACAGCACCTTCCAAACTCACGACCACTACCATCTAGAAGGACAAGGGCAGCAGATAGATGGGAACACCACCACCTGGAAGTTCCCCTCCAAGTCACTCACCATCCTGACTTGGAAATGTATCACCGTTCCTTCACTGTCGCTGGGTCAAAATCCTGGAACTCCCTCCCTAACAGCACTGTGGGTGTACCTACACCACATGGACTGCAGCGGTTCAAGAAGGCAGCTCACCACCACCTTCTCAAGGGCAACTAGGGATGAGCAATGAATGCTGGGCCAGCCAGTGACACCCGCCTCCAGTGAATGAGTTTTAAAAAACAAACCCCTATTGTTCTTTGTTACCATGTCTACCAAGTGCTTTCCCCCTCACCAACCCTATCGCTATCTTAACTCCCAAAGACCACAAACCATCAGGTCTGGTCATTCTAAAAGAGCTGAAGGCAACAGATCAGAGGGCCCCAAGATGCTATGAGTCCTGTGTAAACAGTGTTGCCTGGGCAACAGCCAGAGCAGTAGACAAGAGCTCAGGATCGCCCTGTGACCAATTATCAGAAAACAGACAAGTTACTGGAGGCCGCAGTCAAATTTCACATCACCCAGAAAAAAGAAAAATTCAATACGAGAGTTTCCGTTGTGCTTGGGATCTAAGTTTCCTGTCAGAAGTTTTTGAAAAATGTTGCGCTGAATTGCTAGGGTCCAGTTGGAGGTTGAAAGGTGATACGATTGCTAAGCTTTGGATTCTAGAGGGACTGGATAATGTCGACTGTAACAAGCTGTTTCATCTTGTCCCGGACAGTAAAACCAGAAGGCACGGCCTCATCTTGAAGGGGGGAAATTCAGAACTAATCTGGAAAACAATATGTCAGTGAGAGTGTCTTCGATCTGTAGAACAAGCTCCTTAGGGTGATGGTGGAGAGGTTAATATTGATTCATTCAAACGCAAATTAGGGAGATCTCTTTCAGAAAATAATATTTTAGGATTCAGAAGCTGAGTAAATCGAGACATGTTTTAAAAATTTCTTTTTCATGGGATGGTCTTGCTGGCAATTCTAATCACCCTTTAGGCCATTTCAGAGGGGCATTTAAGAGTCAACCACGTCGCTGTGGATCGGGAGTCACGTGTAGGCCCAGACCAGGTAGGGGCGGCAAACGTTAGTGAATCAGGTGGGCTTTTAACAACAATTGTTATCAAAGACTAGCTTTACATTCCAGATTTACGAAGTGAATTTAAATTCCACCAGCTGCTGTGTTGGGATTTGAGCCCATTATCCTGGGCCTGTGGGTGACCAGTCCAGTGACATTACCACTACAGCACCACCTCTCCTGCTGGGGAGGGCCCAGATCTCAGACACATTTAGGACCGATTTAAGAATAATAAGCCAATTCCTGGTGACAGCAACTTGTAATGATATGGAATTTTATACTAATACAGCACAGAAGGAGACCATTCAGCCAGGAAAAGGTTAAGAACGGCTGCACTGTGTTTTCATCCTATTTTCACAGACCCAACCCTCCGACAGGCCCTGCAAAGTCTGTACGCACAGGGAGGTGGCGGGGGCTGATGGGGTGGGTGGGGACAGGGTGGGCTGGTATTGATAAAAGTGACTATAAAACTGTCAGATTGTCGTAAAAGCTCAACTAGTTCAATAATGTCCTTTCGGTGAAGGAAACCTGATGGTCCTTACCTGGTCTGGACCTTTTTTAAAATTCATTTCTGGGATGTGGGCATCGCTGGCTAGACCAGAATTTATTGCCCACCCCCCAGTGCCACCTGCTAGCGAGATCAGGAGTAGGAGAATAGACCAGATGAGTGCACGGCTGGAGAGATGGTGTAGGAGGGAGAGATCGTGATTCCTGAGGCATTGGGATTTATACTGCGGAAGGTCCGGACAGGTTGCACCCCAGGAGGACTGGGACCAATATCCTCACAGGGGTAGTTGCTAGATGGTGGGAACCTGAGTGGGGAGACACAAGAGAGAGGAAGAAAGGTAGGAACGAACGACAGAAAAGTAGAAAACAGAAGCAGAAGGTGGAGGAAACGAGGGTTAGCAGCAAATAGGGCTATAACACCAAAAAAAAATGTGTAAAAATGTTAAAAAAGACAAGTTGAAAGGCACTGTATCTCTGTGTGCACAGAGCATTCACGATACGGTTGATGAATTAACAGCACAAATCGATGTAAACGGGTACGATATGGTTGCTAACGTGGAGACATGGCTGCTGGGTGACCAAGGCTGGGACCTGAACGTGCAAGGGTACTCGAGATTTAGGACGGACAGGCACAAAGGGAAAAGGAGGTGGTGTGGCGTTGTTCGTTAAGGATAAAATCAGTGCAATAGTGAGAGAGGTTATTGGCTCCAAAAATCTAGATGTAGAATCAGTCTGGGTGAAGTTAAGAAACAACAAAGGGCAGAAAACATGAGTGGGAGTTGTCTATAGGCCTCCAAACAGTAATGATAAAGTAGGGGACAGTATTAAACAGGAAGTTAAAGATGCAGGTTACATGGGTGACTTTAATCTTCATATAGACTTGGCAAATCAAATTAGCAATAGTATTGTGGCGAATAAATCCCTGGAGTGTGTACAAGAAGGTTTTTTAGACCAGTATGTTGAGGAACTGACTAGGGAACAGGCTATCCTAGACTTGGTATTGTGCAATGAGAAGGGTTTAATTAATAATCTTGTTGTGCAGGGTCCTTTAGGGAACAGTGAACATAACATGATAGAATTCTACACCTCCATCCCCCACCGAGATGGTCTGAGGGCCCTTAGCTTCTTCCTCAAACAGAGGCCCGAACAATCCCCATCCACCACTACTCTCCTCCGTCTGGCTGAACTTGTTCTCACACTGAACAATTTCTCCTTCAACTCCTCTCACTCCCTCCAAATAAAAGGTGTGGCTATGGGTACCCGCATGGGCCCCAGCTATGCCTGTCTCTTTATGGGGTATGTGGAACATTCCTTGTTCCAGTCCTACTCTGGCCCCCTTCCACAACTCTTTCTCCGGTACATCGATGATTACTTCGGTGCCGCTTCATGCTCTCGTCTGGACCTGGAAAAATTTATTAATTTTGCTTCCAATCTCCACCCTTCCATCATTTTCACATGGTCCATCTCTGACACTTCCCTTCCCTTCCTTGACCTCTCTGTCTCAATTTCTGGTGATAGACTGTCCACCAATATCCATTACAAGCCTACCGACTCCCACAGCTACCTCGACTACAGCTCCTCACACCCCGCTTCCTGTAAGGACTCCATCCCATTCTCTCAGTTCCTTCGCCTCCATCGCATCTGTTCCGATGATGCTACCTTCAAAAACAGTTCCTCTGACATGTCCTCCTTCTTCCTTAACCGAGGTTTTCCACCCACGGTCGTTGACAGGGCCCTCAACCGTGTCCGGCCCATCTCCCGCGCATCCGCCCTCACGCCTTCTCCTCCCTCCCAGAAACATGATAGGGTCCCCCTTGTCCTCACTTATCACCCCACCAGCCTCCGCATTCAAAGGATCATCCTCCGCCATTTCCACCAACTCCAGCATGATGCCACCACCAAACACATCTTCCCTTCACCCCCCTGGCGGCATTCCGTAGGGATTGTTCCCTCCGTGACACCCTGGCCCACGCCTCCATCACTCCCTACTCCTCCTCCCATGGCACCTCCCCATGCAAACGCAGAAGATGCAACACCTGCCCCTTCACTTCCTCTCTCCTCACCGTCCAAGGGCCCAAACACTCCTTTCAAGTGAAGCAGCATTTCACTTGCATTTCCCTCAATTTAGTCTACTGCATTTGTTGCTCCCAATGTGGTCTCCTCTACATTGGAGAGACCAAATGCAGACTGGGTGACTGCTTTGCAGAATATCTTTGGTCTGTCCGCAAGAATGACCCAAACCTCCCTGTCACTTGCCATTTTAACACTCCACCCTGCTCTCTTGCCCACATGTCTGTCCTTGGCTTGCTGCATTGTCCCAGTGAAGCCCAACGCAAACTGGAGGAACAACACCTCATCTTCCGACTAGGCACTTTACAGCCTTCCCGACTGAATATTGACAACAACTTTAGGTCTTGAACTCTCTCCTCCATCCCCACCCCCTTTCTGTTTCTTCCCCTTTCCTTTTGTTTTTTCCAATAATTTATATAGATTTTTTCTTTTCCCACCCATTTCCATTATTTTTAAATGTATTTCCACCCATTGTTTATTTCTACCTTTTAGTATTCCCCCACCCCAACTAGGGCTATCTGTACCTTATCTGTCCTGTTTTATACTCTTAATTAGCACATTCCTTTAGATAATATCACCACCTTCAACAACTCTTTGTCCTTTTGTCTGTGACATCTTTTGGTTATCTCCACCTATCACTGTCTGCTTATCCCAACAACATCCCCCCACCAACCTTAAACCAGCTTATGTTTCACCCCTTTCCTAATTTTACTTAGTTCTGTTGAAGGATCATATGGACTCGAAATGTCAATTGTGCTCTTCTCCACCGATGCTGCCAGACCTGCTGAGTTTTTCCAGGTATTTCTGTTTCTGTTTTTGCTATGATAGAATTCTTCATTAGGATGGAAAGTGAAGTAGTCCAATTTGAAACTCGGGTCCTAATTCTTAAAAAAGGAAACTATGAAGGTATGAGGCATGAGTTGGCTAAGATAGATTGGGGAACTTCATTAAAGGGCATGACGGTAGACAGGCAATGGCTAATATTTAAGAAACGAATGTCAGCATTGCAACAGTTATACATTCCTTTCTGGCGCAAAAATACAACAGGAAAAGTGGTCCAACCATAATTAACCAAATAAATTAAGGATAATATTAGATCCAAAGAGGAGTCATATGAAGTTGCTAGAAAAAGTAACAAGCCTGAGGATTGGGAGCAGTTTAGAATTCAAGGAGAACCAAGAGGTTGATTGAGAGGGGAAAATAGAGTATGAGAGTAAACTTGCAAGGAACATAAAAGCGGACTGCAAAAGCTTCTGTAAGTGTGTAAAAAAGACAAGATTAGTGAAGACAAATGTAGGTCCCTTACAGTCTGAAACGGGAGAATTTATAATAGAAAATAAGGAAATGGCAGAGCAATTAAACAACTACTTTAGTTCTGTCTTCATGGAGGAAAGACACAAGTAACTTCCCAGAAATGCTAGGGAACCCAGGGTCTAGAGAGAAGGAGGAATTGAAGGAAATTAGTATTACTAAAACAATAGTGCTGGGGAAATTAATGGGACTGAAAGCTGATAAGTCCCCAGGGGCTGATAATCTACATCCCAGGATACTAAAGGAAGTGGCCGTGAAAATAATGGATGCGTTGGTTGTCATCTTACAAAATTCTGTAGATTCTGGAACAGTTCTGGCAGATTGGAGGGTGGCAAATGTAATCCCACTTTTTAAAAAAGGAGGGAGGGAGAAAACAGTGAATTACAGACCAGTTAGCCTAATATCAGTAGCAGGGAAAATGCTAGAGTCTATTATAAAGGATGTGACAACAGGACACTTAGAAAATATTAACTGATTGGACAAAGTCAACATGGATTTGTGAAAGGGAAATCATGGTTTGACAAACCTACTGGAGTTTTTTGAGGACGTAACTAGCAGAATAGTTCAAAGAGGACCAATGGATGTGATGTATTTTGATTTTCAGAAAGCTTTTGGTAAAGTCTCACAGAAGAGGTTAGTGTGTAAAATTAAACCACATAGGATTGAGGGTAATATACTGGCATAGATTGAGAATTGGTTAGCAGACAGGAAACAGAGAGTAAGAATAAATAAGTCTTTTTCGGAAGGGCAGGTGGTGACTAGTGGGGCACCGCAGGGATCAGTGGTTGGGCCCCAGCTATTCACAATATATATCAATGATTTGGATGAGGGAACTAAATGTAATATTACCAAGTTTGCTGATGACATGAAACTTGGTGGGAATGTGAGCGATGAGGAGGATGTTCAGAGGCTTCAAGGAAATTTAGGAAAAACAGAATGGCAGGATATTATTTAAATAGTGATTAGATTGGGAAATGTTGGTGTACAAAGGGACCTGGGTGTCTGTGCACAGTGCAGCAAGCAGTTAAGAAGGCAGATGGTATGGTGGACTTCGTTGTGAGAAGACTTGAGTACAGGAGCAAGGATGTCTTATTGAAGCTGTACAGGACCACACCTGAGAGTATTGTGTGCAGTTTTGGTCTCCTTTCCTAAGAAAGGATATACTTGCCATAGAGGGAACATAAGAAC
This sequence comes from Isurus oxyrinchus, assembly GCA_026770705.1. Classification (NCBI taxonomy): domain Eukaryota; kingdom Metazoa; phylum Chordata; class Chondrichthyes; order Lamniformes; family Lamnidae; genus Isurus; species Isurus oxyrinchus. Next base: position 6,337,881 of record JANJGN010000007.1, on the reverse strand, counting down.
ATAAGAATTAGGAACAGGAGTAGACCATTCAGGCTCCTCGAACCTGCTCCGCCATTCAATAAGATCACGGCTGATTTTCTTTTGTTTTGATTTCCACATTCCCATCTAACCCCGATAACCTTTGATTCCCTTGCCTAACAAGAATCTATCTACCTCTGCCTTAAAAATATTCAATAACCCCACCTCCACCATCTTCTGAGGCAGAGAATTCCAAAGTCACACAACCTTCAGAGAAAAAATTTGCCCTCACCTCTGTCCTAAAGGGTGACCCCTAATTTTAAAACACTGCCCCCTAGTTCTGGACTCACCCACAAGAAGAAACATCCTTTCCACACCCACCTTGTCAAGGCCGTTCAGGATCTTGTAAATTTCAGTTAAATCACCCCTCACTCTTCTAAACTCCAGTGGAAACAAGCCCAGTCTGTCCAACCTTTCCTCATAAGACAACCCACTTATTCCAGGTATCAATCTAGTAAACCTCCTCTGAACCGTCTCCAATGCATTTACATCCTTCCTTAGATAAGGAGATTAAAACTGCGCATAGTATTTGAGGTGCAGTCTCACCCAATGCCCTGTATAACTGAAGCATAACATCCTTAATTTCATGTTCAATCCCTCTTGTAATGAAGAATAGTATTCCATTAGCCTTCTTAATTACTTGCTATACCTGCATACTAACTTTTTGTGACTCATGTACTAGAACACCTAGATCCCTCTGCACCGCAGAATTATGCAGCTGTTCTCCATTTAAGTAATACTCTATTTTTTGTTCTTCCTGCCAAAGTGAACAACTTCACATTTTCCTATTAAACTCCATTTACCAGATCTTTGCCCACTCACTCAACCTATCTATATCCATCTGCAACCTCCTCGTGTCCTCTTCACAACATGCTTTCCTACCTATCTTTGTGTCATCTGAAAATTTAGCTACCATGCCTTCACTCCCCTCATCTAAGTCGTTGATGTAAATCGTAAAAATTTGAGGTCCCAGCACAGCCCCCTGTGGGACTCCACTCGTCACATCCTGCCAATCCGAAAAAGACCCATTTATACTCTCTGCTTTCTGCCAACCAGCCAACCTTCTATTCATGCTGTGTTACCCACCACACCATGTGCCTTTATTTTCCATAATAATCTTTGATGTGGCGCTTTATCAAATGCTCCTGGAGATCCAAGTACAGCACGTCTACAGGCTCCCCTTTATCCACTGCGCATGTTACTGCTTCAAAGAACTCCAATAAATTGTTAAACCTGATTTTCCCTTCACAAAACCATGCTGACTCTTCCTGATTGCCTCGAGCTCTTCTAAGTGCCCAGCTATAACCTCCTTAATGATCGATTCTAATAACTTTCCCACGACAGACATCAAGCTAAGTGGCCTGTAGTTTCCTGTTTTCTGCCTCCCTCCCCCTTGAATAGAAGGGTTATAATTGCTACTTTCCAGTTTGATGGAACCTTTCCAGAATCTAGAGAGCTTCGGAAAATTAACACCAGCGCATCGACTACCTCATTAGCCGCCTCTTTTAAGAGCCATCAGGACCCGGAGACTTGCCAGCCTGGATCTCCATCAATTTCCTCAGTGCCATTTCCCTAATGATTTCAATTACACCAAGTTCCTTTTTCCCGTTCACCTCCTGATTTGCAGCTATTGCTGGAATGTTTTCTGTATCCTCCATAGTGAACACAGAAGCAAAATATTTCTTCCGCCATTTCCTTATTGCATATTATTAACTCCGCAGACTTACTCTCTAGAGGACCAACACTCACTTCACTTACTCTTTTCCTTTTTAATTACCTGTAGTAACCCTTGCTACCGGTTTTTACATTTCCAGCTAGATTCCTCTCATACTCTAATTTCTTTCTCCTGATTAACCTTTGAGTCATTCTCTGCCCTTCTTCATATTCTGTCCAATCATCTGTCCTGCCACTCATCTTTGCTGAGCTGTATGCTTTTTCCTTAAGTTTCATGCTTTCCTTAACATCTCTAGCTAATCAAGGATGGTGGGTCCTCCCCTTAGAATTTTTCTTTATAGTAGGAATGTACTTATTCTGAATACTCTGAAATATCCCCTTAAATGTCTGCCACTGCTTCTCTATTGATCTATCCTCTAGCCTAGTTTCCCAGTTCACCTCAGCTAGCTCAGCTTTCATCCCCACATAGTTGCCCTTATTTAAGTTTAAGATACTAGTGCTAGACCCACTCTTCTCCCTTTCAAACTAGATATAAAATTCAATCATATTGTGGTTGCTGCTACCTAGGAGTGCCTTTACGCTGAGGTCATTAATTAATCCTGTCGCGTTACACAGTCTAATATAACCTGCTCTCTGGTTGGTTCCAGAACAAGCTGCTCTAAGAAACTATCTCAAAAGCATTCTAAAAACTCCTCATCCTGGCTACTACTGCTAATCTGATTTTCCAGTTTAAGTGCAGATTAAAATCACCAATGATAATTGCTGTCCCTTTGTCACAAGCAACACAATATTTTCTCTTGAATACTTTGTCCTACACTGTGGCTACTGTTAGGGGCTTGTACACCACTCCCACTAATGACTTTTTCCCCCTACCACTCCTCATCTCCACCCAAACCGATTCTACATCCTGATCTCCTGAACCATGGTCATCTCTAACTATTGTGCCAATGCCCTCTTTGATTAACAGTGCTACCCCTCCACTTTTACCAAGCTTCCTATTCTTCTTGAATGTCATGTACCCTTCAATATTAAGGACCCAATCTTTGTCGTCCTGCAGCCACGTCTCCATAATTGCTATCAGATCATATTTATTTACTTCAGTGTGGGCCTCAATTCATTTACTTTGTTATGAATGCTGTGTACATTCAGATAGAGAGCCTTCAGTTTTATCTTTTTGTTACCTTTGTAACATCTAGTCTTGACTGTTGATGTATTCTGTCCCTTCCTGCCATTCTCTGACCCCCATTTCTTACATTACTATTTTGCTCTCCTGTCTTGACTCTACATCTTGAATTGCTCCCTCTACCCAAGCTTGATCCTTCACCCCTCTTGTTTAGTTTAAAGCCCTCTCTACTTGTTATGTGAATTGTGAGGACACTCATCCCAGCATGGTTCAGGTGTAAACCGTCCCAACGGTACAGCCTCCACTTACCCCAGTACTGATTCCAGTGTCCCCAAAAACTGGAACCCACTTCTCCCACACCAGGACAAAAGCAGATTACTGCGGATGCTGGAAATCTGAAACAAAAACAGAAAATGCTGGAAAAACTCAGCAGGTCTGATAGCATCTGCGGAGAGAAAAAAAAACAGAGTTAACGTTTCGAGTCCGCATGATTCTTCCTCAGAGCTCTGAACGCTCTGAATGTGCTGAGGAAGGGTCATACGGACTCAAAACATTAACTCTGTTTTATTTTCTCTCCACAGATGCTGTCAGACCTGCTGAATTTATTAGCTTCCTGTGACATCACAGTTGCTTTTAACCTTTTTCCCTGACTGCGCCCTTTTCAAACTCAAGTCCCTGCTGCTCTCCGCACCCTCATTGAAACATATAAAATTCTGACGGGGATGGACAGACTGGACGCAGGGGTGATATTTCCTCTGGCTGGGGGGAGGGGGCGGAAGTCTAGAACAAGGGGTCACAGTCTCAGGATACGGGGTAGACCATTTAGGACTGAGATGAGGAGAAACTTCTTCACTCAGAGGGTGGTGAACCGGTGGAATTCTGTACCGCAGAGGCTGTGGAGGTCAAGTCACTGAATATAGTTAAGAAGGAAATAGAATAGATTTCTGAACTCTGAAGGAGTCAAAAAGTATGGGGAGAGTGCAGGAGTACGGCGTTGAGATAGAGGATCAGCCATGATCGTATTGAATGGTGGAGCAGGCTTGAAGGGCTGAATGACCTACTCCTGCTCCTATTTCAGCGTTTCATATTGCCCTTGAGAAGGTGGTGGTGAGCTGCTGCCTTGAACCGCTGCGGTCCATGTGGTGTGGGAGGTGCTGTTATGAAGGGAGTTCGCTGACTTCAACTCAGTGACAGTGAAGGAACGGCGATATTGTTCCAGGTCAGGATGGTCTGTGTGACTTGTGGCGGGGGTGGGGGGGCGGAATTTAGGATATTCTACTAAGTTAAAGCTGCTATATAAGAGCAAGTTGTTGTTGTAACATTTCCAACCATTGTCCCAAACCACTGCCAGTAAGTCTGCTTTGAAGCTGTGCTACAGACTTTGGGATAACCCAGAGCACAGGGACGTAATCTTAGATTGAGGGCCAGACCGTTCAGGGCTGATGTCAGGAAGCATTTCCTCACACAAAGGGGAGCGGAAATCCGGAACTCTCTCCCCACCCCCCTCCACCGCCCTCCCTTTCCAAAAAAAAAACAGGGACGATCTGTCAAGACTGAGATTGGTACATTTTTTGCTGATTAAGGGATTTAAAGTACAGGTGGGAAAACAAAGTTAAGACACAGGTTAACCATGATCTGATTGGATGGTAGAATGAGCTTGAGGATCTGAATGGCCTCCTCCTCCTGCCTCAAATTTATCTCCCCGCCCCCCCCCCCACTCTTTCAAAGGCATCAAGGCTCAGAGATTCTTTACCTTCAAATTCTTGTCTCAGGTCCTGTGTGGATACGAGGAAACCAGGACTATCCTGGGGTTTGATGGCACGGTCTGGGCTGTGTGAGCTGACCCCAGGTTTTTGCCATGTGGAGTGGTTGCAAGTAGACACAGATCCCTCTGGGCTAAGAAGAGACAGAACCAATTCAGGGCTATGACTCTGGGTGACTCTGGGTGACAGAGGTGCAGTGCTCTGGTTGAGGAACTGGAGAGCGTCCGGTGACCGTGGAGGGAGATAGAAAGCAGGAAACTATTGGCCAGTTAGCCTAACATCTGCATTCAGAGAACCCTAGAATCCATTATTAAAGAAGTAGTAGCAGATCATTTAGAAAATCACAATACAATCGGGGAGATTGAACTTAGTTTTGTGAAAGGAAAATCATGTTTGATAGACTTGTAAAGTTCGTTGAGGATGTGACAAGGAGGGTAGATAAAATGGAACCAATAGATGTAGTGTATTTGGATTTCCAAAAAGTATTTAATAAGGTGCCACATAAAAAGTTACTACAGAAAATGAGAGCTCATGGTGCTGGGGATGATATATTAGGATGGAGAGAGGATTGGCTAATAGGAAACAGAGAGTGGGGATAAATGGGTAATTTTCAGGGTGGCAGACTGTAACTAATGGGTTGTCACAGGAATCAGTGCTGGCGCCTCAACTAGTTATGATCTATATGAATGACTTGGATGAAGGGACTGATGGTCTTGTAGCCAAATTTCCTGACATTACAAAAATAGCAAGGAAAGCAAGTTGTGAGGAGGATACAGAGGCTGCAGAGGGATTTGGATAGGTTAATTGAGTGGGCAAAAAAATTGGCAGATGGAGTATATGTCCACTTTGGCAGGAAAAATAGGTAAGTAGAATATTGTTGAAATGGAGCGAGATTGCAGAATGCTGCAATTCAGAGGGATCTTGGTGCCAAATTTTCTTTGATAAGACTCCCGTGAAGCACCTTGGGGTGATTTGCTGTGTTAAAGGTGCTATATAAATGCAAGCTGTTATAGATTACTCAAAGTTACTTGGAGCCGATTTGATTTATTGTGACATTCGAGGATGTTTGTTAAAGTAGCCGGAAACTCTGCTGGAATAGTTAGAAGGTTGTGTACAGATACTTGGCCAGGCCTCATAATCAATAAAATGCTATGGATGTAATGGCTGCAGGATTGGCCAAACGCCTCTCAGCCTGATTTGAAGAGCGGTAAGGAGAGGATTGCCTTTTTATCAACTTATTTCTGTGTTCCATTAGTCCTTAACCTCTACTAGAAAGTTCTCTTCAAAATTTGCCAAAAAATAAAGTTGTTAATGTGTTGTTGAATTCTCCCTCCAGCTGTATTTGGGAGAGCATTCTTGGCAATGTCCTATGTTCACTTTAACAGCTTTTTAAAATCAACATTAATTCAGTCCAGCTTTGCTCCCTGTGCCTGACTCTCCTTTAGTTGGCTTCCTCCTCCATCCTTGCACCAATTATTCGATATCCAGACCGGGTTGAGCCAGTTTTCTTCAGTGAAACATGGGGAAGACTGAAGCCTTTGTTTTCACTGACCCCCCATAGCGAATTCTGTGCTCCTGCCACCCATCCCACCTCCTTCTCCTGCTGCCGTCCTGGCTGAAGCTGACCAGATGCAACCTCGTTGTCCGATTTGACCCCAAACTGAACTTCTGACCCTGCCTCCCCAATAGTCTCCACCATAAAGACTGCCTCCCCTCACTTCTGTGAGGTTGGACATCTCCTCTCCGCCACCATCGATCTGCCTCACTCACGACCTTTAACGTCTCCAAAACTCAACTCGACTGTTGTATTCCAGTGGTCTCCTGGCCAGGCACTCAGCTTTCCCCAGCCAAACACTCCAGCTCATCCAAAACTTTTACTGCTTCGTATACTGGCACCCAATCCTTCACCCCTGCGGCCTCTGAGCTGCACTGGCTTCTGGATCTGACAGTGCATCAGATTGAAATTTCTCATCCTTCAAATCTTTCACGGTCTATTCTTCCCTTCTTTTCTCTGGAATCTCCCCCGAGATTGTCAGCCCTCTGCGATCTCTGCTTTCCTCCTACTCTGGCCACTTGATCATTCCCTTTTATAATCACTCCATCATTGGCGGCCATACCTTTAGCCAGGACCTGAAGCTCCAGAACTCCCCCTGTAAACCCCTCTGCCTCTTTCTACCTTTAAGATGCTCTTTAAAACCTGACTCTTTGTCAAAGCTATTGATCACTTATCCTAATCTCTACTGCTTTATCTCAGCATCAACTTTTGATCTGATTACACCTTGGGATGCTGTAATGTGTTAAAGGTGCTTTATAAAGAAGAGATCTGCACTTCTGTTGCACTTTCCACAATGTCGGAACTCCACAAAGCTCTTTACAGCCTATAAGGCAAATTTGAAGCGTGGTCTCTGTTTTAATGTAGGATTTTGCAGCCAATTTGCACACAACAAGATCTCACAAACAGCGCAATGATAGTGACAGTGCAGCACTCCCTCAGTACTGACTCTCCGACAGTGCAGCACTCCCTCAGTACTGACCCTCCGACTGTGCAGCACTCCCTCAGTACTGACCCTCCGACAGTGCAGCACTCCCTCAGTACTGACCCTCTGACAGTGCAGCACTCCCTCAGTGCTGACCCTCCGACAGTGCAGCACTCCCTCAGTACTGACCCTCCGACAGTGCAGCACTCCCTCAGTACTGACCCTCCGACAGTGCAGCACTCCCTCAGTACTGACCCTCCCGACAGTGCAGCACTCCCTCAGTACTGACCCTCCCGACAGTGCAGCACTCCCTCAGTACTGACCCTCCCGACAGTGCAGCACTCCCTCAGTACTGACCCTCTGACAGTGCAGCACTCCCTCAGTGCTGACCCTCCGACAGTGCAGCACTCCCTCAGTACTGACCCTCCGACAGTGCAGCACTCCCTCAGTACTGACCCTCCGACAGTGCAGCCCTCCCTCAGTACTGACCCTCCGACAGTGCAGCACTCCCTCAGTACTGACCCTCCGACAGTGCAGCCCTCCCTCAGTACTGACCCTCTGACAGTGCAGCCCTCCCTCAGTACTGACCCTCTGACAGTGCAGCACTCCCTCAGTACTGACCCTCCGACAGTGCAGCACTCCCTCAGTACTGACCCTCTGACAGTGCAGCCCTCCCTCAGTACTGACCCTCTGACAGTGCAGCCCTCCCTCAGTACTGACCCTCTGACAGTGCAGCACTCCCTCAGTACTGACCCTCTGACAGTGCAGCACTCCCCCAGTGCTGACCCTCTGACAGCGCAGCACTCCCTCAGTACTGACCCTCTGACAGCGCAGCACTCCCTCAGTACTGACCCTCTGACAGTGCAGCCCTCCCTCAGTACTGACCCTCTGACAGTGCAGCACTCCCTCAGTACTGACCCTCTGACAGTGCAGCACTCCCCCAGTGCTGACCCTCTGACAGCGCAGCACTCCCTCAGTACTGACCCGCTGACACCGCAGCTCTTCCCCACTACTAACCCTCTGACAGTGCAGTACTGACCCTCCGATATTGTGTTCAAGCTTCTGGAGCGGGAATTGAACCTACAGCGTTCTCATTCGGGGGGAGTATGTTCTGTTGAACCAAAGCCGACATTTATAAAAGCAATAAAAGCAGGAGATGGTGGAAACACTGAGCAGGTCAGGCAGTGTCTCTGGAGTGGGGCAGAGTTAATGTTTCAGGTCACGACTTTTAATCAGATCAGTTCTGATGAAAGGTTATCATGAACGGAAACATTAACTGTCTCCCTCTCCACAGATGCTGCCTGACCTGCTGAGTATTTCCAGCATATTTTTTTATCTCAGATTTCCAGCATCCGCAGTATTTTGGCTTTGTATATATAAAAGCAAGTTGTTGATCAGTACTCCGATTGTTGCTCTTTGGTCTTTCCTAAGTATCATCAGGAGTTTGGCATCTTAGAACAGAAGCGAATTGATACCAAATCTCACAGAGACATTTTTAAATGTTTCAAACGTTTTGAGTTAGTTTTGAGGTGCAGGGACTAATGTTATGTAAGTGAACCACTGGCCATTTGAGGAAAGGATTGATCCCACTGGATGCGCTTGTTAATGGCGATGATGGTTGTGACGGAAACATTGACCAGGACACCAGGAGAATTTGCCTGTTCTTCTTGGAATAGTGTCATGTAATATTTACTGTCAATCCAAATTTATGGAGGAGGTGGTTATTTTAGAATCCCATTCAAAAGAATGCATAAGTGTTTACACATGAAGGCATTTTGAGCTCCCTCATTAAATTTAAAGTGGAGAAGAACCATATTAGATGTGTGTCTGGCCAGGAATTGCTCTGAATTTGTTCTGAAACCAGTTAAGGCATGAATTGCATTAACAGTCTGAACAATTTACTTAAACCGTTAGCATTTCCAGATTGTCTGTCAGAATGTTGGAGACAATTCAGTTCTCTGAATACTAAGTCTAAAGTCCAATCGAAGGAGACCATATATCTAAATATTAACATGTCACCTCTGAAAAGTGTAAGGCACGTTTATTTGGTTGTTTACTTAAAAATAAATGGTGCTGATGTGCAAGAGCTTCCATGGGACATACCACAGCTCCAGCTATTGGTTCTAGCAAAGGATTATGAACACCTTGCGTAAGCTGTATATATCTCACCCTTACGATTAGTGATGATGATCTGCATCACATGTTTTTCTGAAAGGATCTATTAACCCCTTGTGGGCTGTTTCTATTTTGTGTTTCTTTTTATGCTGTTTAATATCTTGCTGTGACTTTGGCTTCCGAGTACCAGTTAAGCTGTAAATAAATCTGAGCAGGTGGTTTAGCCTGCATGCATTGAGCAGGAAGTGACAGGAGAACAAGACACTGCACTTCATCTCTATTAGGTGAGATACTGTGATTAAGAGACAATTGCTAAACCTCAGCACTTTGTGCTCGGGTGTGACCTCGTTGAATAGAAACACCCCCCCCCCCCCTCCGTCTTGTAGAATGGGGCAAGGAAAATAGAGGTATCGTATTCAATCCCCAGGCATTGTTAAGATAGTTAGGGCTGGATCTTCCAGACTGTGAACATTTTTAGGCAGTTGGGGCCATTTTTTGGGTTTTGACTCTGATATCCTATTTTCGATCTCTTTTCCCCACCACTGTCCCCTCCCCCACCCCACCCCCACAAGGGCCATCTATCACTTGCTCATGTTGTTCTTTCCAGAGTGCTTGCCCTTGTCCTGCTATTACCACATTCTGCTTTCTTACCTTAATGCCACCATCAGCACCTCCTTTAGCCAGAACTCACCACCATTAACACCCCTTTGTCCTTTTGTTCATGACATCTTTGTCAATTTCTCCTTTGCCCCCAGCTATTGCTGGCCTTCTATCCAGCACTACTTACTCCACCCCCCTTAAACAGTATAAATTTCATCACATTTTTACTTCTCTTTAGCTCTGAAGAAGAGTCATACGGACTCGGAACGTTAACTCTGTTTCTCGCTCCACAGATGCTGTCAGACCTGCTGAGTTTTTCCAGCATTTTCTGTTTTTGTTTCCTTTCTTAAATATGGAGACCAAAACAAGCACGCAGTATTCCAGATGTGGTCTCAAGAAAACAACTGTAGCAAGACTTCTTTATTCTTGTACTCCAATCCCCTTGCAATAAAGGACAACATGCCATTTGCCTTCCTAACTGCTGGCTGTACCTGTAAGCTAACTTTCTGCATTCCATATACAAGCACTACCCAAGCTACGAGCCACAACTGATGGGTTGAGGGAGGTGGTTTAGGGTTTTCAAAAGACTGGCTGGTTGATTTCTCTGCAGCACTCATTCCGATGAAGAGGCTGTCCTAATGATGTTTCTTTACCAATGTTGCAGTACTCTATTCAAAGGCTTCCTGGCAACTTAATGTTTACAACACAAGAAGATCTGTTGTGACCCTTAACCCCCTTTGAGTGCTCTGTCTAGTGACCTTTCAACATCATTGGACAGTCTTAAGGCTTAAAGCAGCTCCCTGCCCTGATTTATTGCTCCTTTTGTTGTTGACTGTGTTCAGGAAGGTTCTTCCAGTGCTTTGACCATCCTGCTGTCAGGTTAATCCCCATCCCAGGTAGATTAGGCACATACCACAGGCAGGAAGAGAAAGCAGCTGGTCCATTAAATTTGTCTTTTGGATCCAGTGCCCTGGCTTGTTGAGGTTAGAGGGTCCGGGCTGCACGCTATTTTCGGGGTGACCAAGTTGGAGAGAAGATCTGTCGACTGCCTTTAGAAGAAACGCATTCTGTTTATTTACAAAGGAACTCAGCAGCTACACTTGTGTGCTTACAAGAACTCTTGTGTCCTTACTCTTCAGACTCTAATTCAAGGCTACAGACTACTGATGTAGCCCACGCTACTCTGCTATTGGGTATCAAGATCATGTGATCTTATTTGTCTTAAAGGTATATTACACATCAGATTGCTACATTGTCCCACCGAAGTCACTGAAGTATCATATGACTAAACATGGACATAGATTGAAGGCGCAGTTGGAGGCCATGTGGTCCATCATGTCTGGGCCTGGCTGGAAAACATTATCCAGTCTAATCCCATCTCCCACCTCTTGGCCCCTGAACCTGGAGGTTACACCATATCGTGTGTTAAGAATTCACCCTTGCCCCACTGCTGACCCTTGCCCCTCTGCTCACCCTTGCCCCCCTGCTTGACCCCACCTTTACCAGAGAAGTCAATAACTGGGGGTGTAGATTTAAAGTAACTGGTAGAGGGGGGATTTGAGGAGACATTTTTTTTTGGTTATTGATGATGAGTGAGACATGTTGCCAAAGTTTTTCATCTTGAACTCATCAGGACAAATCAGCGATCCCACAAACAACGGATCAGACCTAAGCTCTGCAGTCCTGTCACATCCAGTTGTGAATGCTGGTGGACAATTAAACAACTCACTGGAGGAGGAGTCTCTGCAAATATCCACATCCTCAATGATGGAGGAGCCCAGCACATCAGTGCAACAGATAAGGCTGAAGCATTTGCTACAATCTTCGGCCAGAAGTGCCGAGTGGATAATCCATCTTGGCCTCCTTCAGAGGTCCCCAGCATCACAGATGCCAGTCTTCAGCCAATTCGATTCATTTCATGTGATATCAAGAAATGACTGAAGGCACTGAATATTGCAAAGGCTATGGGCTGTGACAATATTCCAGCAATAGTACTGAAGACTTGTGCTCCAGAACTTGCCGTGCCCCTAGCCAAGCTGTTCCAGTACAGCTACAACACTGACATCTACCCGGCTGTGTGGAAAATTGCCCAGGTATGTCCTGTACACAAAATGCAGGAGAAATCCAACCCGGCCAGTTACCATTCCATCGGTCTACTCTCGGTCATCAGTAATGAAAGGAGCCATCAACAGTGCTATCAGGTGGCACTTGCTTAGCAATAACCTGCTCACTGATGCCCAGTTTGGGTTCTGCCAGGGCCACTCAGCTCCTGACCTCATTACAGCCTTGGTTCAAACACGGGCAAAAGAGCTGAGCTCCCGAGGTGAGGTGAGAGTGACTGCCCTTGACATCAAGGCAGCATTTGACCAAGTGTGGCATCAAGGAGCCCTAGCAAAACTGGAGTTGATGGGAATTTGGGGGAAAACTCTCCACTGGTTGGAGTCATACCTAGCACAAAGGAAGATGGTTGTGGTTTTGGAAATCAGTCATCTCAGCTCCAGGACATCACTGCAGGAGTTCCCCAGGGTAGTGTCCTCGGCCCAACCATCTTCAGCTGCTTCATCAATGACCTTCCTTCCATCATAAGGTCAGAAGTGGGGATGTTCGCTGATGATTGCACAATGTTCAGCACCATTCACAACTCCTCAGATACTGAAGCAGTCCATGTCCAAATGTAGCAAGAACTGGATAGTATCCAGCTTGAGCTGACAAGTGGCAAGTAACATTCACACCACACAAGTGTCAGGCAATGACCATCTCCAACAAGAGAGAATCCAACCATTGCCCCTTGATGTTCAATGGCATTACCATCACTGAATTCCCCCACTATCAACATTCTGGGGGTTACCATTGACCAGAAACTGAACTGCACTAGCCATATAAATACTGTGGCTATAAGAGCAGGTCAGAGGCTAGGAATCGTGCGATAAGTAACTCACCCCCTGACTCCCCAAAGCCTGTCCACCATCTACAAGGCACAAGTCAGGAGTGTGATGGAATACTTCCCACTTGCCTGGATGAATGCAGCTCCCACAACACTCAAGAAGCTTGAAACCATCCAGGACAAAGCAGCCACTTGATTGGCACCCCATCCACAAACATTCACTCCCTCCACCACCGACACACAGTAACAGCAGTGTGTACCATCTACAAGATGCACTGCAAGAATTCACCAAGGACAAGGGCAGCAGGTACATGGAACACCACCACCTGGAAGTTCCCCTCCAAGTCACTCACCATCCTGACTTGGAAATATATCGCCGTTCCTTCACTGTCGCTGGGTCACAGTCCTGGAACTCCCTCCCTAACAGCACTGTGGGTGTACCTACACCACATGGACTGCAGCGGTTCAAGAAGGCAGCTCACCACCACCTTCTCAAGGGCAACTAGGGATGGGTAATAAATGCTGACCCAGCCAGCGAAGCCCACATCCCATGAATGAATTTAAAAAAGCACAAGAATACCACATTTCAAACTATCACAACAATTTATACTAAGGAGGAAAGGGTGCTGATCGGTTGGCAAGTAGATTCTGAATGGCTGAGGTGTTGCCATGGAGAAAGCAGTGGAAAAAAGCAGTGAAAAAAACCCCACTATTTACACTCAGAGCATGGTGGGGATTTGGAACTCAGTACCCGAAAGGTGGTAGAGGCAGAAACTCTCAGAACATGTAAAAAGCACTCGAGTGTCTACTTGAAGAACCAGGACCTTCAGGGCTATTATCCACCAAGTGCAGGAAAGTTGGATTAGGCTGTCCAGTTCTTCATGACTGACATGGATGCGATGGGCTGAATGGCCTCCTTCTTTGTCGTAGATGCGCTATGATTCTATGACCTTCCAGTCCAGGAGATTACTCGCATCAAGTGTAATCTGTAAAGACACTGGCCATCACTATGATGTGATCTCTGCCCCCACTGAACCTCAGCTACCTGTCCAAGATCCTCTGAAAATTATTGCTGGAATCAGCTTCCACCATTTTTTCAGGTTGAGCGTTCCCAATCCCAACAACTCCCAGCGTGAAAACATTTCCCCTTGTCCCCTCCTGGGATATTTGTCTGATGGTTTTGAATCTGTTCTCTCTGGTTATTGACCTGCTCACCAGAGGGAACAGTTTTGTTCCAATAGAACCTCTCCATCTTTTAAACCTCTATTGGGTCACCCCTTAACCTTCTCTGTTCCAGGGGCAACAGTCCCAACTTTTCCAATTTCTCCTCGTAACTGGAATCCCTTGTCCCTGGTAACATTCTGGTAAACTTCCTCTGTACCCTTTCCAAGGCCTTTACATCTTTCCTGAACTCTGGCGCCCAGAATTGTCCACGCTACTCCAAATGAGGCCTGATCCTGTATGAACTCTTTACCTTAGGAAAGCTAATAGTGTTATCATTTATTGCAAGGGGAATTGAATACAAAAGTAGGGAGCTTATGCTTCAGTTGTATAGGACACTAGTGAGACCACATTTGGAGGACTGTGTGCAGCACTGGTCACCTTGTTTAAGGAAGGATGTAAATGTGCTGGAAGCAGTTCAGAGAAGACTAATATCTGGAATGGGTCGGTTGTCTTATGAGGAAAAGGTTGGACAGACTAGACTTGTATCCACTGGAGTTTAGAAGAGTGAGAGGCGACTTGATTGAAATATATAAGATCCTGAAGGAACTTGACAGGGTGGATGTGGAGAGGGTGTTTCCTCTTGTGGGAGAATCTAGAACTAGGGGTCACTGTTTCAAAATAAGGGGTCGCCCATTTAAAACAGAGATGAGGTGAAATTTTTTTCACTCTGAGTTGAGTCTTTGGAACTCTCTTCCTCAAAAGGCAATGGAAGCAGAATCATTGAATATTTTTAAGGCAGAGGTGGATAGATTCTTGGTAAGCGAGGGGGTGAAAGGTTGTCAGGGATAGGCGGGATGCAGTTTTGAGGTTCTATCAGATCAGCCATGATCTTATTAAATGGCGGAGCAAGCTCGAGGGGCTGAATGGCCTACTCCTGCTCCTTGTTCGAATGTATTTTTATATCCTGTTCTCTATTTGAAAACCCAAGTAACTCATATTTTTAATCACCCCCTCAACTTACCCTTGAGAAACCCCGAGGTTTGGGTTTGTTTGCACCATGTGGAGTTCACCCACCTCAATCCGGGTGTAGTTTTGTTTTGACAGTTTTCCCTCCTGGGCATCAGCCTGATTGAGAGGTTTGGATCCAATATTGGCAGTGGGGAGGGATCTCAGACAGCTCAGAAATCTGCAGCTGCTAGTGGGAGCATGGTGAGGTGGAGGGGGGGTTCCAACCCCGGACCCTGAGCCTTGGGGTCTCTGCATGGGTTGGAGGCCTGATGGGCGGGGAGGGCTTGGGGCTTCTGGGGGGAGAGGGTGCTTATCTTCTCCCTGAAGCAGCCCCTGCCTCCCATCAGTTGCCGGGTATCCAGAGGCCTGGGTTAAACGTGCAAAACAAGTTATATCAGAAGTTGCCAGCCTCGTTATATTTAAATGGACAACCTGCTTCCAGGGAGCTGATTGGCTCCTTGTCCCAATTTCCGTTAAACCTGGAAGGGTGCAGTTGTGATTGGGTTTGAGGCTTTTAAAATTTTACATCCTACCCAACTCCCAGCCCACTCTTTCCGTGTGTAAAAATACAGCCCATAAGTCCACAGGCACCAGTTCTTGGATGCATTGCTGCTTTCTGTAATTGTTTCTCTGTACATGACTCTCAGGAGATTTACTCTGTATCTAACCCCGTGCTGTACCTGTCCTGGGAGTGTTTGATGGGGACAGTGTAGAGGGAGCTTTACTCTGTATCTAACCCCGTGCTGTACCTGTCCTGGGAGTGTTTGATGGGGACAGTGTAGAGGGAGCTTTACTCTGTATCTAACCCCGTGCTGTACCTGTCCTGGGAGTGTTTGATGGGGACAGTGTAGAGGGAGGTTTACTCTGTATCTAACCCCGTGCTGTACCTGTCCTGGGAGTGTTTGATGGAGACAGGGTAGAGGCGATGGTGATAAATCAGAATTGTAATAATTGTTGTCTTTGTGTGCTGTGTTACAGTTTACCCGCTCCAGTGCCCAGCAGGTTCACCAGCGCCGGCGTGCCATGCTGAATAAAAACTGTGCTGCCCACAATCGGCTGAACCGCAAACGCCGCATCCTGAACCCTGATGACCTGCGCCACCTGATTGTTGATGACCAGCACGGGTTACTGTACTGCTATGTCCCGAAGGTGGCCTGTACCAACTGGAAAAGGGTGATGATGGTGCTGACTGGAGGTGGCAAGTACAGGGACCCCATGACCATCCCGGCCAGTGAGGCCCATGTGACGTCCAATCTCCAGACACTGGACAGCTACAGCAATGCTGAGATCAACTACCGGCTGAGGAACTACCTCAAGTTCATCTTTGTGCGTGAGCCTTTTGAGCGCTTGGTGTCCGCATATCGTAACAAATTCACTCGCCGATACAACACCGCCTTCCACAAGCGCTACGGGACCAAGATCATCCGGGAACACCGGCGCGATCCCAGCTCGGAGGCTCTGGAGCATGGCGGAGATGTGACCTTCGAGGAGTTTGTCTGGTACCTGGTGGACCCCAAAACGCGGAGGGAGGAGCCCTTCAACGAGCACTGGGAGACGGTCTACTCACTGTGCCACCCCTGTCTCATCCGCTACGATGTGGTGGGCCGTTATGAGACGCTGCTGCGTGATGCCAGTTACCTCCTGGATCTTGTCGAACTCGACCATCGTGTCAAGTTCCCCTCGTCCAATGTTTCTTCCCGGACCACAGATGACATGACAGCTAAGTTCTTCAAGAACATCTCCCCTTTCTACCAAAAGAAGCTCTACAAGTTGTACAAACTAGACTTCACCTTGTTTAATTACTCAGTCCCTTCCTACTTGAACATACACTGAGAGGCCCGGGGCCTCCTGTCATTATTATGAACTGGGATAGGAGCAGTGGTGACTCCCTGAGGTCAGCCTCATCCAACAACTGTGAAAAAGCCGGGATAGGGTTTGGATGGCGTCTGGAAATTAACTTATTTTGAATTAATCTTTTTTACTTTCTCAGTCGGCAGTGATTTACCTCCCGCACCTCACCCCCCCCCCACCCCCATTACCCTGTCCACCCCACCGCCCCATCCACCCCACCACCCGACCAGCCCCCACCACCCAATCAGCCCCCCACCACCCTCACCACCGCCTCCACCACCCACCATCCCCCACCCCCACCGCCCCGTCCACCCCACTACCCCCACCACCCCCCACCACACCTCCCCACTGCCCCAACCACCCCACCACCCCCACCATCTCTGCCCTCTCCCACCTCGCTTTCACCACCACCTCCATCCCCTGCAGCTTCTCTGAGGGGAGAGCTTCCCCCACCCTCCTGTCCTTCAACCTCTGATATGAACGTCACCTTGAGTTTCAGAGTGTGTGTGGCTGAGCTGAGCCCCTGAGGGAGGGCAAGCCGCTCCGTGCTGGGGCTGTGGGTCCCCCCCCCACTGAGAGAGGGCAGGAGGCTCCGCGCTGGGACTGTTGGGTCCTCTGAATTTCTTCCAATTTGTGCCTGGGGACAGAGCGTTTCTCAGGCGATGGCTGATTGATGCTTTTGTTGGGCAGTTGCCATTTTAACAATAGCCAAATGAAGACCGGCGGGTGAGAAAGCCACATCTGGTAGAATGTGGAATCCGGGACTATCTACTCTTTACCCCTCCCATCTCTTTAGGCGTTGCCAACTCTCCAGGATTGCTCTGGAGGCTTCAGTAGTTGAAGATTAATTTCCCTGGACAATGTTGGGAACAAATACCCGAGAGGAAAATCATCGGACATTAAAAAAATCATTAGAGTGGTTTTTTTTTTTTACGATTTCTTTGAACACCTTGTGTTTATTAGTTTTAAAAATATCAGAAATGTTTGACCGACAATTAACAATTATCCAGTTGGGTTGTGAAGAGACTTTCCAGTTGGCTGTAGGAAGAGTGCTCTGTGATGATTGACATGTTGGGTGACCAATGGCGAGAGGCCAGGGGTGGTGGCGTGAGGTGGGGTGGGGTGGGGTATTTGGAGACAGGACCTCTTGGGGGTGATAAAGGAGGCAGAGGCATTGTCACCGCACTGGTAAACCCAGGGCAGGGGTTCAAATCCCACCTCGGGCAGCTGGTGGAATTTAAATTCAACTAATAAACCTGGAATTGCAAACTGGTCTCGGTGATGGTGACCATGAAGCTATCGCTGAGTCTTGTAAAAACCCATCTGCCTCACTAATGCCCTTACTCCATTATTGCCTTCCCCAGCGATCCAGATTCACTCCAGTTTAAGTCCTGAGGCAGGGGAATTGGATTTGGGGGCTGGGGGGTAATGGGCAGCGGTGAATGGCTGACCTGTTTTACTCTGATTGCTCTCTCTATTGAAGATTGATTTCACCCCCCCTCCTCTTTATCCATCTCTTCAGGTTTTCTATCTGTTTCAGCTCCCACCATTACCTTGGGCTATTTCCCAATTCAAAAAAAAATGTTCCCCGCTAAAGCGGGTGAAGGGGGGAGAGTTGCTGGGGGGTGGGGTGGGGCAGGGAGGTTGGTGGGTTGGGAGGCAGTCATTGAATACAGTCAGGAAGGGAGGGCTCGGGCGGTGGTACCGAGGGCAATGATGGCACTTTTACTGCAAACCGAGCTGAGGTCAGGTATCTCGCCGCAGACCAGGAATTGAAACCTGAGATTGTCCTGCACGGTTTGGCTCGGTACCACAGCTGGAGGAGCATCTACCCAGTCAGGGAGTTCCAGCTATGTCTCTAGTTCATTCGCTAAAGCTAAGCCAATTGGCGCAGTGAAGAGTGGCATGGTTACAATCTGCGGTGCGTGGCCAAGTTTCCCAAACCGGCGATGTCGTCTCATCTCAAAAGAGGAACGGGAGTTGAGTTGTTGTCCCAACTCCTGATCAGACCCACCTGGAGTAACTGGGTTCAGTTCCAGGCACCGCACCTCAGGAGGGAGGGATCGGTCTTGGAGGGAAAGCAGCTCAGATTCATCAGAATGACTCTGGGGGCGAAAGGGTTAAATTATGAGGCCAGTTCCCTTAGGTTAGGCTTGAAGTCCCTTGTGTTTAGAAAGTTGAGGGGTGATTTGATTGAGGTGTTTGAAAAAGGATTCAATAGAATATCATAGGGCAGAATTTTACAGTTCTCCACCAGGGAAGGGCCTGTAAGGTTCCATTACTGACCACTTAAGGGCTGCCTTCAGTCTGGCCTCAATTGTGAGGCCGGTGGGAGGAGTTCAGGGACAGTGGGAAGCCAGCAAGAGACCCTGCTTGGGCTCAGGCAAGATGGGCAGTGTACCTCCCCCAGGGCCCCCTTTCCACAATGGGCATTCCTCTCAAGGTCTGCCCCATGCAGGTTACTTCTTCCCCAACGCCTCCCCTACCACCAGATTCTCCAGTTCCTTTACCCCACATCCCTGAGGCCTCAGCTACCCTCCTTGCTGCAGGAATACCCCCACACCCCTCCCCCCACACCTACCTGGCCGTGGCCTCCAGGACTTAGAATCTGGGGACCGCTTGTAGTCCCAGTCCCGGCCACTGCTATCACCGCCCTCAATCAGATTGGGTGGGCTGTTCTCTATTGTGAGAGGGCAAAAACCCCATCTCCGGCCAGGTAACGCTCTGTGGGGCTGCCATTATCGGTCATTCCCTGATGACTTTTCAAGTCTTGGGGTAGGCAACCCTGCCATCTGAAAAATCCTGTCCACAGAATATTACCACTAAGGAGGCCATTCAACCCACACTGGCTGTGCCAGCTCTTTGAAGGAGTTGTCCAATTTCATCCCTCACCTCAGCTTCTCCCCATAATCCTGCAATTTATTCCTCTTCAAATGCTCAATGGCCTTTTCAAAGTTCCTGTGGAATCTGATTCCATTGCCCTTTCAGGTAGCGAGTTCCCCATCTTAACAACCATCTCCTTCTCCTCACTTCACCTCTTGTTCTTTTACCCATTATTTTAATTGTGTGACCTCCGCTTAACCACCCACTTGCCAGAGGAAACAGTTTCTCCTTATTTATTTCATTAAAAGCCCCTCGTAATTTTGAACACCTCTATCAAGGACAATCCCAGCTCCTCCAGTCTCTCCACATAACTGAAGTCCCTCATCCCCGGTAAATCTCCTCTGCACCCTCCCCAACGTTTCTAAAATGTGGTGCTCAGAATTGCAGCCAGTATCCAGCTGAGGCCTAACCAGAGATGTATAAAGGCTTAGCATGGACTTCTTTGTTTTTGGATTCAACGACTCTATTTACAAAGCCCAATACCCGTAACGCTTTCTTAACCACACTTTCTCAACTCGCCCTGCTATCTACGAAGTTTTCTGACTATGTATCCCTTTGCTCTTGCAGCCCCTGGATGAGTTTTACATTAGCCGCACCATGTTGTTCCAGGAAGGGTAGCGAAAATTTGCAACTCTCTGCTCCAAAAGGCCATCTGGGCTGGAGACAGTTTGGAGCTCTCAAGCCTGAGTTGGTTGGGTTTTTGGTGGGTAAGGGTATCGAGGCATAGGGAAGAAAGATGGGCAAATGGAGTCGAGGGACAGATAAACCGTGACCTGATAAATGATTGAGGGGCTGAATGGCCTTGCTCCTGTTCCTAAGCTTCTGGGCAGAGCCTAGGCATTGAGAACAAGTGAATTACAGCAAAGAGAGAGAGAGAGAGAGAATGTGGTAGAATCTCAACTCAGAGTGGGAGGATGCAGGGTTTTCGGTCTCTGGGTTAACATTGGCCGCTTACTTTCTAGGTCCCTTGGATGTTGGGTCCCATGGGTGCTGGGTCCCAGGGTGCTGGCTTTGTGCGTCCCCTATGTGCTGGATCCCCTGGGTGCCGGTCCTTTGGCTGTTTGGCCCCCTGGGTGTTCTTTTCTCTGGTTGTTTTTAAGCCGCCTCTCGCTAGAGTTCTCTCTCGGTGTGCCGAGATGTACAAGGAGCTGTCCGAGGCCAGCTAGCTGTGTAACCAGGCTGAGTAATCAGCATCACGGTGCGTTTCGGAGCATTTAATGGATGCCAGGCTGCTGTCCCAGAGCTTGGCATAGAGTGTGGCACCCACGGGAATTTAGAGCGGGTGCTCCTGTTGGGTGTAGCTCAATGTTGGGAGTTGATTAACCAACATGACTCAAATCTGTAGACCTGAGATTCTGAGCTGTAAACTGGAGCTGGAAGGAAGATTTATTTTATTGCGGGTCCAAGAAGAGTTGGTTTGAAGTGTACAAACTGTTTCCTGTCTGCTTTATTTATTTATTTAAATCTGTACAAGGAAGAACAGATTTTTCCCTTCACCCATTCTCCTTTTGTCAGTTTCTGATTTGTTCCATTCTAATATTTAACTTTCTCAATGTCCAAATACTGTATAATTCCTTCAGTTAATGATTGCTCCTTCGTACCAACGGTTAATCCCTGGTTATAGATGGTGAATTTGATTAAATCCAGGTATCAGATTGTTAATCCTTGGTATCGGACAGTTAGTTTGGTTAATCTTCAGTATTGGTTAGTTAATTTGGTTGATACCCGTTATTGGTTAATTAATTTGGTTAATCCCCGGTAATGAATGGTTAGTTTCGTAAATACTGGTGTTGGGCCGTTAATTTGGTTAATCCCTGGGTGCCGGCTGATTTTGTTTCTTCCTCGGCTTAACTCGGACTCTGTCAATGTGAACAAATGAAAAATGTGCAAAAAAAAAACTTGAGTTGAATTATGAGAGTAATGAAAGATTTGTTTTTAAATAAATGTATTTTGTAAGTGATCAATTTCCTCTGCTGTCCATCCTCCTGGACTTCAGTCCTGTCTTTATCGAGGGCTCTGATTGAGTTCTGTCCATCCTGCCCACCAGCTCACCAATGTGGCTATCCTTCATTCGTCAGCGGGAGCTGGGAGTGTTGGGCTATTGATCCATGTGGGGAAGATGTCACCACTGAGACCAATTATTATACATGGTTTTGTGAAAGGGAAATTATGTTTGACTGATTTATTTCTGAGTTCTTTGAGGAAGTAACAAGCAACATGGGTAAAGGGGAACGTGTGGATGTGCTGTGCTTAGATTTCCGGAAGACTTTTGACAAGGTGCCACATCAAAGGTTACGATGCAAAATAAGAGCTGGTGGTGTAGAGGGTAACGTATTAGCATGGATAAAAGATTGGTTAGCTAACAGGAAGCAGAGAGTAGGCATAAATAGGTCATTTTCCAGTTGGCAAGAGTGGGGTGCCACAGGGATCAGTGTTGGGGCCTCAAATATTTACAATCTACATCAATAACTTGGATGAGGGGTCCAAATGTATGGATGCTAAATTTGCTGCTGACACAAAGATATGTTGGAAAGTAAGTTGTGAAGAGGACATAAGGAATCTGCAAAAGGATATAGACAGGTTAAGTGAGCGGGCAAAAATTTGGCAGATGGAGTATTGTGTGGGAAAATGTGAAATTGTTCACTTTGGCAGGAAGAACAGAAAAGCAGCAAATTATGTAAATGGAGAGAGACTGCAGAGCTCTGAGGTACAGAGGGATCTGGGTGTCCTGGTACATGAATCCCAAAAAGCTAGTAAGAAGGTACAGGAAGTGATTAGGAAAGTAAATGGAATGTTGTCGCCTATTGCAAGGGGGGGTGGAATATAAAAGTAGGGATGTTTTGGTCCAATTGTACATGTTGTTGGTAAGACCACATCTGGAGCACTGTGCTTTAGAAGCAACTCAGAGAAGGGTCACTTGACTGATACCCGGGATGGGCAGGGGAGAGACTGGGCCTGTGTCCATTTGAAGAATGAGAGGGGATCTCCTTGAAACAGATGAAGATCCTGAGGGGACTTGACAGGGTGGATGCTGAAAGGATGGTTCCCCTCACGGGAGAGACTAGAACGAGGGGGACGTGGTTTAAAAATGAGGCCCCATTTAAGACGGAGATGAGAATTTTTTCCCCTGAGGGTTGTGAGTTGGTGGCATTCTCTCCCCGAGAGGGGCAGTGGAGGCAGGGTCAATAAATATTTTAAAAGCAGAGGTGACTAACAAGTGAGTCAAAAGTTATCGGTGTAGGTGGAAAGTGGAGTTGAGGTCATAGTCAGGTCAGCCATGATCTTATTGAATGGTGGAGCAGGCTCGAGGGGCTGAATGGCCTACTCCTGCTCCTAATTCGTACGTTTGTATTTATTATTCGTTCAGGAGCCAAATTCATGTTTAAAGAGTAACTTTTCTGATGACCATGCCCCGTTTATCAATGGCCTCCCTCCGGTAACACTCCCAGCTCGAGCAGGTTCTCACACGCAGCAATACACAGATCGCACGGGCCCTCTAAGACTTATTGATAGGTTTCCGTGGCGACAAGTGGGTGTTGAAGAGATAACAGTAAGCAGGTTATATTTGTTTTACCACTTCTAACCTGAAGCAGATGTCTCTGACAGAGATACGTACAAATTCCATGGGCTCCTTCAGTGCTCCGAGTGTCCAAACCACAAAGTGAGTGCCCCTTTGGTCAGTGAGTGAGACCGGCAATGCCCCCATTGTCAGTGAATGACCCTGGCAGTGCCCCCGCGGTCAGCGGGTGTCCCTGGCAGTGCTCCCGTGGTCAGCGAGTGCCCCCGCGGTCAGCGAGTGACCCTGGCAGTGCCCCCGCGGTCAGCGAGTGACCCTGGCAGTGCCCCCGCGGTCAGCGAGTGACCCTGGCAGTGCCCCCGCGGTCAGCGAGTGACCCTGGCAGTGCCCCCGCGGTCAGCGAGTGACCCTGGCAGTGCCCCCGCGGTCAGCGAGTGACCCTGGCAGTGCCCCCGCGGTCAGCGAGTGACCCTGGCAGTGCCCCCGCGGTCAGCGAGTGACCCTGGCAGTGCCCCCGCGGTCAGCGAGTGTCCCGGGCAGTTCCCCCACAATCAGACCCAGCCGGAGGAATATTTTGACAGGATTGCTCTTTCCCAGTAGATGGATTCAGTCTGAATCTTTGGAGTTGATTATATTTTCAGGGTACAGAAACAATAATATAAAAATGCAGCGTAACGTTTATTGTGCTCTAAATGGAGATACTGATGAACTACTGTACACGGCCGTGTATCATATCCAGCCTTCACTTCAGCTCTACAGTCACTTTACTCCAGTTACTATGCAGGGTGTAATTCAAAATGTGATATGGTGGAAGGTAGGAGCTTTGAATGTGCACATGTGAGCTAAGGCTCCACCTTGAAAACACCATATTTATTGCAAATCAAGGCTCTAGTTAATATTTTATCGTTTGTAAAAGGATAAAATATTTCAATGACAATCTGCAAAGCAATACAGATGCTAACTTTCACTGGAAGACAGTTCCACACACACTGACTCTCACTGGGGTACAGTTCCACACACACTGACTCTCACTGGGGTACAGTTCCACACACACTGACTCTCACTGGGGTACAGCTCCACACACACTGACTCTCACTGGGGTACAGTTCCACACACACTGACTCACTGGGGTACGTGTCCTACACACACACACAGACTCTCACTGGGATACAGTTCCACACACACTGACTCTCACTGGGGTACAGTTCCACACACACTGACTCTCACTGGGGTATGGGTCCCACACACACTGACTCTCACTGGGGTACGGGTCCCACACACACTGACTCTCACTGGGGTACGTGTCCTACACACACACAGACTCTCACTGGGATACAGTTCCACACACACTGACTCTCACTGGGGTACAGCTCCACACACACTGACTCTCACTGGGGTACAGCTCCACACACACTGACTCTCAATGGGATACAGTTCCACACCCACTGACTCTCACTGGGGTACAGCTCCACACCCACTGACTCTCACTGGGGTACAGTTCCACACACATTGACTCTCACTGGGGTACAGCTCCACACCCACTGACTCTCACTGGGGTACAGTTCCACACACACTGACTCTCACTGGGGTACAGTTCCACACACACTGACTCTCAATGGGGTACAGTTGCTCCACACACACTGACTCTCACTGGGGTACAGCTGCACACACACTGACTCTCAATGGGATACAGTTCCACACCCACTGACTCTCACTGGGGTACAGCTCCACACCCACTGACTCTCACTGGGGTACAGTTCCACACACATTGACTCTCACTGGGGTACAGCTCCACACCCACTGACTCTCACTGGGGTACAGTTCCACACACACTGACTCTCACTGGGGTACAGTTCCACACACACTGACTCTCAATGGGGTACAGTTCCACACACACTGACTCTCACTGGGGTACAGCTCCACACACACTGACTCTCAATGGGATACAGCTCCACACCCACTGACTCTCACTGGGGTACAGCTCCACACCCACTGACTCTCACTGGGGTACAGTCCCACACACACTGACTCTCACTGGGGTGCAGTTCCACACACACTGACTCTCACTGGGGTACAGCTCCACACACACTGACTCTCACTGGGGTACAGTTCCACACACACTGACTCTCAATGGGATACAGTTCCACACCCACTGACTCTCACTGGAGTACAGTTCCACAGCCACTGACTCTCACTGGGGTACAGTTCCACACACACTGACTCTCACTGGGGTATAGTTCCACACACACTGACTCTCACTGGGGTACAGTTCCACACACACTGACTCTCACTGGGGTACAGTTCCACACACACTGACTCTCACTGGGGTACAGTTCCACACACACACAGACTCTCACTGGGGTACAGCTCCACACACACTGACTCTCACTGGGGTACAGTTCCCCACCCACTGACTCTCAATGGGATACAGTTCCACACCCACTGGGGTACAGCTCCACACACACTGACTCTCACTGGGGTACAGGTCCACACACACTGACTCTCACTGGGGTACAGTTCCCCACCCACTGACTCTCAATGGGATACAGTTCCACACCCACTGGGGTACAGCTCCACACACACTGACTCTCACTGGGGTACAGGTCCACACACACTGACTCTCACTGGGGTACAGTTCACACACACTGACTCTCACTGGGGTACAGTTCACACACACTGACTCTCACTGGGGTACAGTTCACACACACTGACTCTCACTGGGGTACAGCTCCACACACACTGACTCTCACTGGGGTACAGGTCCACACACACTGACTCTCACTGGGGTACAGTTCACACACACTGACTCTCACTGGGGTACAGGTCCACACACACTGACTCTCACTGGGGTACAGGTCCACACACACTGACTCTCACTGGGGTACAGTTCCACACACACTGACTCTCACTGGGGTACAGGTCCACACACACTGACTCTCACTGGGGTACAGCTCCACACACACTGACTCTCACTGGGGTCCCATTTCGGAAAGTGAGGAAGCCAGTATTGCAGTGGTCTTGGATTCTGCATGAACTGGTGCTTTGGAGATCAATCTTGTTAAGTGCGATGTGCTGTCTTTTGGTAGAAGGTGGAGACCAAATACCACTAGCAGTCCAAGAACCTGAACTGTGTTGAGGAAGAAGGGGAGTGTGGGGAACAGATAAATCAATTACTGAAGGTGATATTACAGGTAAACATTCACAGTTCACTTCTAGTGGGATAGAATTGAAAGGCAGGAATCTTATGTTAAACTTGCTTGGAACATTATTTAGACTACAATGGGAGCGCTGTGCACACTTCTGGTTACTATAATTACTGAAGGGATAAAAAGAAACTGGAGAAGGTGCAAAAATAAATTTATAAGCATGAGACCAGGGCTGAGCATTTATAGCAATCTAGAAAGATTGGGCCTCTCTTTGTTCTAGAAGAGAAGGCTGCAGAGTGACCTTGCAGGGGTTTTTTTTTTAAGATTATGAAGGGGTTTGGTAAGGTTGGTACGAAGAAGATGTTTCCGCTTGCCGAGGAGACCAAACTAGAAGCCGTAAATATAAGATAAACCCAATCGGAAATTCAGAAACTTCCTCACCCAGAGAGGGATGGGAATGTGGATCTCGCTCCCCCCACAGTGAGTGGTTGAGGTGAACAGTATCGATACATTTAAGGGGGAAGTTTAAATGAGGCAGAGAAACCTAATGATATGTTTAATGGGCGAGATGGAGAGTGGGAGGAGGTTTGTGCGGAGCAGAATCACCAGCGTGGATCTGATGGACCGAAAGAACGGTTCAGTTAGTCGAGCTGTTTTGCTGGGAATGGGGATTCCATTGAATTTTGAATGCTGCCTGGGTCGAATTCTGGGCTGGTTGTTTCAGTAATGGTGCACAGTTCAGGGTGGAGTTGATGCTGCCTGTGGCCAAGTCTCGTGGGTTAACTGTCAACAGTTAGATCTGGATCCCACTGGAGGTGGGATGGGAAAGGTCATTTTCTGGATCTCTTTAGATCGTTTGGATTCAGACACCGTTCACGATGTGCCAGTCAGCCAGGAAGCAGACAGCCAGGAGCCCGGTGCCCAGGAGGTCCCCCAGCGCTGTCAGGTACGGGATGGAGAAGTTGTCAGGGTCCAGGCCCATTCGCCAGGTCAGGCGGACGAGGAGGTCAGCGATATAGAGCAAGAGGCCAACCTGTCGTGGCACAAGAGACGAAGGTCAGTTCACACATGAACCCAGCAACAAGTACTGACCCTCTGACAGTGCAGCACTCCCTCAGTACCGACCCTCCGACAGCGCGGCGCTCCCTCAGTACCGACCCTCCGACAGCGCGGCGCTCCCTCAGTACCGACCCTCCGACAGCGCGGCGCTCCCTCAGTACCGACCCTCCGACAGCGCGGCGCTCCCTCAGTACCGACCCTCCGACAGCGCGGCGCTCCCTCAGTACCGACCCTCCGACAGTGCGGCGCTCCCTCAGTACCGACCCTCCGACAGTCCGGCGCTCCCTCAGTACCGACCCTCCGACAGTCCGGCGCTCCCTCAGTACCGACCCTCCGACAGTCCGGCGCTCCCTCAGTACCGACCCTCCGACAGTCCGGCGCTCCCTCAGTACCGACCCTCCGACAGTCCGGCGCTCCCTCAGTACCGACCCTCCGCCAGTACGGCGCTCCCTCAGTACCGGCCCTCCGACAGTCCGGCGCTCCCTCAGTACCGACCCTCCGGCGCTCCCTCAGTACCGACCCTCCGACAGTCCGGCGCTCCCTCAGTACCGACCCTCCGACAGTGCGGCGCTCCCTCAGTACCGACCCTCCGACAGTGCGGCGCTCCCTCAGTACCGACCCTCCGACAGTGCGGCGCTCCCTCAGTACCGACCCTCCGACAGTGCGGCGCTCCCTCAGTACCGACCCTCTGACAGTGCGGCGCTCCCTCAGTACCGACCCTCTGACAGTGCGGCGCTCCCTCAGTACCGACCCTCTGACAGTGCGGCGCTCCCTCAGTACCGACCCTCCGACAGTGCGGCGCTCGCTCAGCACTGACCCTCCGACGCTCCCTCAGTACCGAACCTCTGACAGTGCAGCACTCCTTCAGTACTGACCCTCTGACAGTGCAGTACTCCTTCAGTGCAGCACTCCCAGAGTACTGTACTAGGGCTGTCAGTTTAGGGCCATGGGGTGGGTCTTGAACCATTGACCTTCCGACTCTGAGGCGAGGGGTGCTACCCACTGACACTGCTAGAAGATGCCAATGACTCAGTTTCCTTACCTGTATCAGGGCAGCAGTGAGGTAGAATGCAGTGAAACTGATGGTTACATTAACGTGACCTGCCTGGAGAAAATGGATGGTATAGAGGAACAGCAGGTGACCTGGGACGACCAGCAGGAAGAGGACGCGGGCTGACGTTGAATTGACACCTGAGAAGGGAGGAAATGAGCCCTGATGAGTTACTGTCCTCATTGGGCATACAGCTGATTCAAAACAGCAACTCTGTCTGAGTCTGCATTCAATTGCATAACTCTGCAACAATAACAACTTGCACTTGTATAGCACATTATATAGTAAAACATCGCCAGGTGCTTCATATCAGTGATCACAACGAGCAGTGGGATTATCTTGGGATTGATACAGGGCTATGGGGAGAGGGTGGGGCAGTGGGATTAATACAGGGCTATGGGGAGAGGGTGGGGCAGTGGGATTAATACGGGGCTATGGGGAGAGGGTGGGGTAGTGGGATTAATACGGGGCTATGGGGAGAGGGTGGGGCAGTGGGATTAATACGGGGCTATGGGGAGAGGGTGGGGCAGTGGGATTAATACAGGGATATGGGGAGAGAGTGGGGCAGTGACCTTAATACAAGGATATGGGGAAAGAGTAGGGCAGTGGGATTAGTTTGGGGATTGATGGCTATGGAGAGATCGCTGGGCAGTGGGCTTAGTTTGGGTTTGATATAGGGCTTTGGACAGAAAGCGAGGCAGTGGGATTAGTTTGGGATTGATACAGGTCTTTGGGGAGAGAGCAGGACAGTCGGATTAGTTTGGGATTGATACAGGGCTATGGGGAGAAAGCGGGACAGTGGGATTAGTTTGGGGATTGATACAGGGCTATGGGGAGAGAGCGGGGCAGTGGGATTAGTTTGGGATTGATACACAACTATGGAGAGATCGCTGGGCAGTGGGCTTAGTTTGGGTTTGATATAGGGCTTTGGACAGAAAGCGAGGCAGTGGGATTAGTTTGGGAATGATACAGGTCTTTGGGGAGAGAGCAGGACAGTCAGATTAGTTTGGGATTGATACAGGGATATGAGGGGAGAGTGGGGCAGTGGGATTTGTTTGGGGATTTGTACAGGGCTATGGGGAGAGAGCGGGACAGTGGGATTAGTTTGGGGATTGATACAGGGCTATGGGGAGAGAGCAGGGCAGTGGGATTAGTTTGGGGATTGATACAGGGCTATGGGGAGAGCAGGACAGTGGGATTAGTTTGGGGATTGATACAGGGCTATGGGGAGAGAGCGGGGCAGTGGGATTAGTTTGGGATTGATACAGGGCTATGGGGAGAGAGCGAGGCAGGGGGGATTAGTTTGGGATTGATACAGGTCTTTGGGGAGACAGCAGGACAGTCGGATTAGTTTGGGATTGATACAGGGCTATGGGGAGAGAGTGGTGCAGTGGGATTAGTTTGGGGATTGATACAGGGCTATGGGGAGAGAGTGGGGCAGTGGGATTAGTTTGGGGATTGATACAGGGCTATGGGGAGAGAGCAGGGCAGTGGGATTAGTTTGGGATTGATACAGGGCTATGGGGAGAGAGCAGGGCAGTGAGATTAGTTTGGGGATTGATACAGGGCTATGGGGAGAGAGTGGGGCAGTGGGACTAGTTTGGGGATTGATACAGGGCTATGGGGAGAGAGCGGGGCAGTGGGACTAGTTTGGGATTGATACAGGGATAGGGAGAAGAGAGTGGGGCAGCGGGATTAATTGTTGGAAGTTTAGAACAGAGAGGAGGAGAAACACCTTCCCACGGGGAGTTGTGAGGCTGCGGGATTCACTCCCAGGGTTAGTGGTTGAGGCAGAAACTTTGCGTACAAAGAACAGAATGAGGCCATTTGGCCCATCATGCCTGTGCTGGCTCTTTGAAAGGCCTATCCAATTAGTCCCATTCCCCCTGCTCTTTCTCCATACTCTATAAATGTTTCCTTTCGAGTATTTATCCAATTCCCTATTGAAAGTTATTATTGAATCTGCTTCCACCGCCCTTTCAGGCAGCACCTTCCAGATCACAACCACTTGTGTAAAAACACTCTCACCTTCCTTCTAATATCAAATAAAAACAGAAGATTCTGGAAAAACTCAGCAGGTCAAGCAGTATCTGTGGAGCGAGAAACAGAGTCCAATATGACTTCTTCAGAATTAGAGAGGGGTAGGCATGTGATGGGTTTGATGCTGTTGAAAGTGTGGGGGAGGGGCAGGTGGAGCATAATGGGGGTCAGAGCTCATGGCCTGAAGTTGTTGAACTCAATGTTGA
Organism: Isurus oxyrinchus; assembly: GCA_026770705.1. Classification (NCBI taxonomy): domain Eukaryota; kingdom Metazoa; phylum Chordata; class Chondrichthyes; order Lamniformes; family Lamnidae; genus Isurus; species Isurus oxyrinchus. The sequence continues at coordinate 6,307,302 of JANJGN010000007.1, read as the reverse complement.
GTCCAAGAGGCTGTAAAGTGTCTAATTGGAGGATGCGGTGCTGTTCTTCCAGCTTGTGCTGGGTTTCACTGGAACATTACAGCAGGCCAAGCACAGAAATGTCTGAATGAGAGCAAGATGGTTAATTGAAATGGCCAGTGATTGGCAAGTCAGGATCCTGCTTGCAGAGTGACTGAAGGTGTTCCGCAAAGCGTTCACTTTGGTTCTTTTGTTAATCTCCTCAAATCTGAGTCCTCTGCTTACCAACTTGGAACTGATTTCTCCTTATTACTCTATTCAGATCATTTATGAGTTGGAAAACTGCTCCTGAACCTAACTTCAGCACAGTAGGAGGCCATTCGGTCCATCAAGTCTGTCGTGGCTCTCCCGAGCAAGCCAATTAATCCCACTCCCCTGTTCTTCCCCCACATTCCTGCAATTTTAAGCATTTATCCAATTCCTTTCCGAAGGCTCCTCTTGAATCTGTATCCACACCCTATCAGGCAGTTCATTCCAGATCCTAAACACTTGTTGATTAAAAAGAAGTTTTTGCTCATGTTGTCTTTGGTTCATCTTCAAATCATCTTAAATGTATTGTCCTCTTGTTCATGACACTTCAGCCAATGGAAAAAAATTCTCCTTATTTACTTTATTTAAACCCTTCAGAATTTTGACCTCCATAAAATCTCTTAGCTTTCTCTACTTTCGGGAGAACAATCCCAGCTTCTCCAGTCTCTCCACATAACCTCAATCCCTCATCCCTGGAGAACCATCCCAGTAAATCTCCTCCAAAGCCTTCACACCCTTCAGAAACAATGCTCCAATTTCTCTGCATCTTCCTTCACTGGTTTCTCTGTGTTTCTCCCTCTTTCCCTGAGGAGCTCAGGTCCCACAGGAGCCCTTGGACAGTTAGCCATGAGCTCCATGTTCTTCCATATGCCATAGCCAGGGAGTGTCCAGCGGACAGGGGGTTGGGGGGTGGGGAGGAAGTTCAATTCCTGCCCTTAAGTCCCTACACATGGTACGCTTTCTACCAGGCATTAACAATGGGATTGGGAGATGAGGATCAATTTTATCCATAGAATTACATGGAATTTACAGCACAGATACAGGCTATTCAGCCCAACAGATCCATGTCTATGCTCCACAGTAGCTTACTCCCACCTACTTCACTATCACCACCCATCCCCCCAACTCTCCATCGCCATATCCTTCTATTCCTTTCTCCCTCACCTGTTTACCTAGCTTCACTGAAAGGGCGACGGAATGGATTCAATAATAATTGGATAAATACTCGAAAGGAAACATTTACAGAGGAGAAAGAGCAGGGGGAATGGGACTAATTGGATAGGCCTTTCAAAGAGTCGGCACAGGCATGATGGGCCAAATGGCCTCGTTCTGTTCTTTGTTCGCAAAGTTTCTGCCTCAACCACTAACCCTGGGAGTGAATCCCGCAGCCTCACAACTCCCCGTGGGAAGGTGTTTCTCCTCCTCTCTGTTCTAAACTTCCAACAATTAATCCCGCTGCCCCACTCTCTTCTCCCTATCCCTGTATCAATCCCAAACTGATCCCACTGTCCTGCTCTCTCCCCATAGCCATCAATCCCAAAGTAATCCCTCTGCCCCGCTCTCCCCATAGCTCTGTATCAATCCCCAAACTAGTCCCACTGCCCCACTCTCTTCTCCCTATCCCTGTATCAATCCCAAAGTAGTCCCACTGTCCCACTCTCTCCTCATAGCCCTGTATCAATCCTAAACTAATCCCAATGCCCCACTCTCCCCATTGCCCTGTATCAATCCCCAAACTAATCCCACTGCCCTGCTCTCTCCCCATAGCCCTGTATCAATCCCAAACTAATCCCACTGCCCCGCTCTCTCCCCATAGCCCTGTATCAATCTCCAAACTAATCCCACTGCCCCGCTCTCCCCATAGCCCTGTATCAATCCCAAACTAATCCCAATGCCCCACTCTCTCCCCATAGCCCTGTATCAATCCCAAACTAATCCCATTGCCCTGCTCTCTCCCCATAGCTCTGTATCAATCCCCAAACTAATCCCACTGCCCCGCTCTCTACCCATAGCCCTGTATCAATCCAAAACTACTATTCGCCTCAACCACTCCCTGTGGGAGTCAGTTCCACATTCTCCCCACTCTCTGGGTAAAGACATTTCTCCTGAATTCCCCATTGGATTAATTAGTGACTCTCTTATATTTTTAGCCCTGGTTCTGGTCTCCCCACACAAGCGGAAATATTTTCTCTACATCTACCCTATCAAACTCCTTCATAATTTAAAGCCCTCTATCAGGTCAACCCTCAGCCTTCCCTTTTCTCGAGAAATGAGTCCCAGTCCAGGATTATCCAACCTACCTATGGCTGGGACTCTCCGGTGAAGTCAATGGACGTTTGGCTGGCTCTCTGAATTTTCCATTCCCACCCGTGACAGGTCCTTCCTGAAAATCCTGTCACTAGTTTTATTCAACCATTCCCAATGGATGTAACCACCTGGTTCTGGAATCATCCTCATGGATACTCTTTAAACATTCTCCAGCACCTGCCTATCCATTGTTTTCAATATGGAGTCCAGGACTCTTGACAATATTCCAGGTGTGATCTATCTGAAGAAGTTCTATGTTAATAGAATGCAAATTCTTTGTCTTTTAGTCCGAGCCCTGCGGGTATGTAGCAGCGGGGTTCTGCAGGGAGTTGCCCAGCTCCCTGTGGTGGCAGAGACATGTTTAGCTGAACTGTGGGTGTCACCAACCTGAGCGGATGAAGGTGGTACAGGGATTGGGCCAATGCTCCCACATCCGGCGGGGTAACACACCTGGGACACTCCACAGGTGGAGGTAGGTCGAGATGCGACTAGCCTGTATTGCAACGAGATTCCCACCTACACCTAGGGGTGAAACACTAGTAAATCAAAAGAGTTAAGTCAGAGTAACGATCAAGTAAATCTGTTCAGGCACATTGAACGCACTCCTCTCAACCTATTTTGTTATGTAGCCTCTTCTGCCTTCCCTGTTCTTTGCCTGCTACCTAGCATCTTGCCTTGCCTCTGGTTCCCGCTTAAAACCTCCTCATACATCAAAGTCAGGCCAGGGAGTGGAGGGGGAAGGACCTTTCTGCTCAGGATAGCTCCAGGTCTTTGGGAGTTGGTCCAGTTCCTTATGGAGGAACTCATTATTATAGTGTTTACTAGTCCAAATGTGACCTGAGAGCATATTCTTCTGAGTTAACGGCAGTAACATACCTGAAGGGTTCGAAGGAAAGTGAAGCCCATAAAAATATAAGAAATAGAACCAGGAGTAGGCCATTCAGCCCCTCGGGCCTGCTCCCCCATTCAATAAGATTATGGCTGATCTGATTGGGGCCTTAACTCCACTTTCCTGCCTGTTCCCCCATAACCCTCGAATCCCTTGTTAATCAAAAATCTGTCTAACTCAGCTTTGAATGAGGGGCATAGACAGGGTGGATAGGGAGCAGCTGTTCCCCTTAGTTGAAGGGTCAGTCACAAGGGGGCACAAGTTCAAGGTGAGGGGCAGGAGGTTTAGGGGGGGATGTGAGGAAAAACTTTTTTACCCAGAGGGTGGTGACAGTCTGGAATGCGCTGCCTGGGAGGGTGGTGGAGGCGGGTTGCTTCACATCCTTTAAAAAGTACCTGGATGAGCACTTGGCACGTCATAACATTCAAGGCTATGGGCCAAGTGCTGGTAAATGGAATTAGGTAGGTAGGTCAGGTGTTTCTCACGTGTTGGTGTAGACTCGATGGGCCGAAGGGCCACTTCTGCACTGTGAGATTCTGTGATTCTGATTCTGTGAATATACTCAATGACCCAGCCTCCACTGCTCTCTGGGGGACAGAATTCCACAGACTAACGACCCTCTGAGAATAAAATGGGAGACCCCTTAAACTGTGCCCCCGAGTTCTAGTCTCTCCCACAAGGGGAAACATCCTCTCAGCATCCACCCTGTCAAGTCCCCTCAGGATCTTTATATGTTTCAATAAGATCACCTCTCATTCCTTAAACTCCAGTGAGTATAGGCCCAACCTGCTCAACCTTTCCTCATAAGACAAACCCTAGTGTACCTTCTTTGAGCTGCCCCCAATGTAAGTATATCCCTCCTCTAAATCAAGTGACCAAGACTGTACCCAGTACTCCAGGTGTGATCTCACCAATGCCCTGTACAGTTGTAGCAGGACTTCCTTACTTTTATGCTTCATCGCCCTTGCAATGAAAAACAAGATTCCATTTTACTTCCTAGTTACTTGCTGTATCTGCATAGTAACATTTCATCATTCATCAATAAGGGTAACAGCCAGGTCGCTCTGTACTGCAGAGTTCTGCGGTCTCTGTCTATACAAATAATATTCTACTTCTGTGGTCTTCCTTTCCAAAGTAACCAAGCTCACATTATATATATTTTTTTATTCATTTAAGGGCTATGGGCGTCACTGACTAGGCCAGTATTTATTGCCCATCCCTAATTGCCCTTGAGAAGGTGGTGGTGAGCTGCCTTCTTGAACCGCTGCAGTCCCTGTGGTGTAGGTACACCCACAGTGCTGTTAGGGACAGAGTTCCAGGATTTTGACCCAGCGACAGTGAAGGAACGGTGATATAATTCCAAGCCAGGATGGTGAGTGACTTGGAGGAGAACTTCCAGGTGGCAGTGTTCCCATCTATCTGCTGCCCTTGTCCTTCTAGGTGGTTGTGGTCATGGGTTTGGAATTGTAAGGAGGCTTGGTGAGTTCCTGCAGTGCATCTTTGTAGATGGTACACACTGCTGCTACTGTGTGTCAGTGGTGGAGGGAGTGAATGTTTATGGATGGGGTGCCAGTCAAGTCCTGGATGGTGTAAAGCTTCTTGAGTGTTGTTGGAACTGTACTCATCCAGGCAAGTGGGGAGTATTCCATCACACTCCTGACTTGTGCCTTGTAGATGGTGGACAGGCTTTGAGGAGTCAGGAGGTGGGTTACTCATCGCAGGATTCCTAGCCTCTGACCTGCTCTTGTAGCCACAGTATTTATATGGCTAGTCCAGTTCAGTTTCTGGTCAATGGTAACCCCCAGGATGTTGATAGTGGGGGATTCAGTGATGGAAATGCCACTGAATGTCAAGGGGCAATGGTTAGATTCTCTCTTGTTGGAGATGGTCATTGCCTGGCACTTGTGTGGCATGAATGTTACTTGCCAGTTGTCAGCCCAAGCCTGGATATTGTCCAGGTCTTGCTGCACTTGGACATGGACCGCTTCAGTATCTGAGGAGTTGCGAATGATGCTGAACATTGTGCAATCATCAGCGAACATCCCCACTTCTGACATTATGATGGAAGGAAAGTCATTGATGAAGCAGCTGAAGGTGTTTGGGCTGAGGACACTACCCTGAGGAACTCCTACAGTGATGTCCTGGAGCTGAGATGATTGATCTTCAACAACCACAACCATCTTCCTTTGCGCTAGTTATGACTCCAACCAGTGGAGAGTTTTCCCATTGACTCCAGTTTTGATGGGGCTTAATTTATTCTCCATCGAGTGGCCTGCGTTCTCTTTCTGGTGAATGATAATCCCTAGGATGCTGACACAGTGTAAAGATCGCTCTACATTGTCCCATCAAATACTCCCAGGACAGGTACAGCACGGGGTTAGATACAGAATAAAGCTCTCTCTACACTGTCCCCATCAAACACTTCCAGGACAGGTACAGCACGGGGTTAGATACAGAGTAAAACTCCCTCTACACTTGTCTCTATCAAACACTCCCGGGACAGGTACAGCACGGGGTTAGATACAGAGTAAAGCTCCCTCTACACTGTCCCATCAAAACACTCCCAGGACAGGTACAGCACGGGGTTAGATACAGAGTAAAGCTCCCTCTACACTGTCCCCATCAAACACTCCCAGGACAGGTACAGCACGGGGTTAGATACAGAGTAAAGCTCCCTCTACACTGTCCCCATCAAACACTCCCAGGACAGTACAGCACGGGGTTAGATACAGAGTAAAGCTCCCTCTACACTGTCCCCATCAAACACTCCCAGGACAGGTACAGCACGGGGTTAGATACAGAGTAAAGCTCCCTCTACACTATCCCCATCAAACACTCCCAGGACAGGTACAGCACGGGGTTAGATACAGAGTAAAGCTCCCTCTTCACTGTCCCCATCAAACACTCCCAGGACAGGTACAGCACGGGGTTAGATACAGAGTAAAGCTCCCTCTACACTGTCCCCATCAAACACTCCCAGGACAGGTACAGCACGGGGTTAGATACAGAGTAAAGCTCCCTCTACACTGTCTGCATCAAACACTCCCAGGACAGGTACAGCACGGGGTTAGATACAGAGTAAAGCTCCCTATACACTATCCCCTGTTTGTTGGATATTGCTGTGTGCCAGCTGGTTGCTGTATTTCCCATAGTGCCACTCTTCCGAAGTGTTTCTCTGACCGTAAAGCGCTTTACTGCCTAATGACGGGCACTGAGGGGTTTATCTGTTACATTGCACTCATGGATCAAGACAATCAGACATGAAACTCACCATTAATGACAGGCGTGAAGACAGCCATACCTTCAAACTTGGGGTTAGTGACTGTCTTATCCAGGATCAATCCACCAACACTGAGGAAACAACAAGGTGGAAAGCGGTTTAATCATGAAGGTTATAAACTGTACAGAGTGACTAATCGGAAAACAGACAATTCACCCCGTCCTATACCTGCCCTGGGAGTGTTTGATGTGGACAGTGTAGAGGGAGCTTTACTCTGTATCTAACTCCGTGCTGTACCTGTCCTGGGAGTGTTTGATGGGGACAGTATAGAGGGAGCTTTACTCTGTATCTAACCCCGTGCTGTACCTGACCTGGAAGCGTTTGATGGGGACAGTATAGAGGGAGCTTTACTCTATATCTAACCCCGTGCTAAACCTGCCCTTGCTGCAGCACAGCAAGATCCCACAGTCACAAGATAATGACATGGGGCTGTGTCCATTAAAGCAAAAGAAAACGGAAATGTTAAACATTCTCAGTATGTTTCTTTCCAAGCAGGCGCGTGTTGTCTTCTGTTGATGTTTTGACATTAAGGAATATGGCGGTACTGTGGGAAGTTGGCCTTGAGAGGGAAGATCAGCCATGATCTAGTTCAATGACACAGCAGGGCTCGAGGGGCCGAATGGCCTTCTCTAGCTCCTTATCTGCTGTGGTTCCCAGTAACCGATTGCAGCTGAACTTGCAATCCCTGAAGCTGCTTAACCTGCAGGTCCCTGGTGGAGATGTACTCCCACCATTCTCCCCACCACCCCTTACAAAGTAAGGACTGTACCGGTCACCCACCTGCTGATCGACATGGCAACCAGTACAGGCTGCCACCCGGATTTTAACACCTCCCGGGTTTGAGGACTTTTCCAAGCAATAACCACCCAAACCGGGATCAGCATAATGAAGAGGACACAGAGACCGGGAGCGAGGTAAACAAGATCTGGGAAGAAAATTCAGAAACATCTCACAACGTGCGTTCCCATTCAGACAGAAACCCATAGCCACCCCCATTCTGCCCACCCCTACTCCCTAAAACAGAAACAACTTCAGCTGTGGCTGTTTGGCCACAGTAGGCATCATGGCTGCCGTCCACCCAGGTAGGTGCAGTGTCCGGGAGGCGTTCCCGGGGTGGTGTCCAGGAGCCAGGGCCCGAGACCATCCCCTAGCCCATGCAACTAGCCCCTAATACAGGTCTCTTTGAAACCTGGGCTCATGGAGAGGAGGAGGGTTTGGGAGACATTCACGACAGTGGCTAATGGTCTAGTAAAATTAAAGAGCAAACTCCAATTTCGATAGAGTCTCTCACAACCTCAGAATGTCCCAAAACGCTTTACAGACAGTTCGGAATTGAAAAAGAAACTGAACAGTTTTTGGTCCCCCGTACCTAAGGAAAGATATCCTGGCATTGGAGACAGTCCAGAGAAGGGTCACTAGGTTGATCCCTGGTATGGAGGGACTTTCTTATGAGGAGAGGTTGAGTAGGTTGGGCCTGTCCTCATTGGAGTTTAGAAGAATGAGAGGTGACCTTACTGAAACATATAAGATTCTTAGGGGGCTTAACAGGGTAAATGCTGAGAGGCTGTTTCCCCTTGTGGGAGAGTCTAGGACCAGAGGGCATAATCTAAGGGCAGAGGGCATACTCTCAGAGTAAGGGATCACCCAGTTAAGACAGAGATGAGGAGGAATTTCTTCTCTCAGAGGGTAGTCAATGTGTGGAATTCTTTACCACAGTGGGCTGTAGGGGGCTGGGTCACTAAATATATTCAAGGCTGAGATAGACAGATTTTTAATCAGTAAGGGTTATGGGGGAAAAGGCAGGAAAGTGGAGTTGAGGATTATCAGATCAGCCATAATCTCATTGAATGGCGGAGCAGACTCGATGGGCCGAATGGCCTACTTCTGATCCTACATCTTATGGTCTGATGGTCTCAGACAACGAAACACTTGGGAAGTGTTGAGCCTGTGGTAATGTGGGAAACATGACAGAGCGGACCATGGTTTAGCGCCTTCTTCCACCTCTGACAGGGTAGCATTCCGAATGTGGGTCAGAGTTAGGAATGTGGTTCAAGAATGGAGAAGTTCCAGAGGGCAGAGTGGGTTCTGATTGCACCGTGCGCCAGAGAGGGGTTTCAGTATCTGCAGCCGGGTTCTGCAGTTCCTGATTATGATGCGGGGGGGGGGGGGGGGAGAGTGTGAAGTCTCTCCGAAACGGTAAACTGCTCGTACTCATGTGCGTGAAGAGAGAATGGCTGATCGTAGCCAACAGTGAGAGTGTGATCAAGTCACCCAGGCTCGCTGCAATCGGAGTGGCAACATTATCCGGGTTAATCCCAACCTTCCTGGACACAAGGATCACTGCAATCATCACCAGACCTACAGAGAGACAGAGACAGAGAGAGAAGACTTACATTTCTATCGCAACCTTTCACATCCTCAGGGCATCCCAAAGCACGTTATAGCCAATGAAGTAAGAGGGAAGTCACTGTAAAAACCAGGGCCATCTTCTTCACCTTGTCCCATCCAGATAGTCACAGGATAAAACACTGATGGAGTGCAGAGGCACAGGGACAAAAGACCATTCAGCCCCTTGAGTCTGTCATTCAATTACATCATGCTTGTTCTTCATTTTGACTTTCCTGCAGGGGTTTAGTACAACTGAATGGTTTGCTGGGCCATTTCAGAGGGTGGTTAAGAATCAACCGCATGGCTGTGGGTCTGGAGTCACTTGTAGGCCAGACCAGGTAAGGGTGGCAGATTTCCTTCCCTAAAGGACATTAGCAAACCAGATGAGTTTTTAACAGCAGTCAATGATAGTTTCGCAGTCACCATTACTGAGACTGGCTTTATATTCCAGATTTTATTAATTAATTCAACTTAAATTCCACCAGAAACCATCACGGGATTTGAACCTGTGTCCCCAGAGCATTAGCCTGGACCTATGGTCCACCAGTCTAGTTACATTAGCATTACACCACCATCCTCCACCACAAGAGGCCATCCACAAGATGTGATGGAGGAACTCACCAAGACTCCTCAGACAGCACCTTCCAAACCCATGACCACTACCAGCTAAAAGGACAAGGACAGCAAACAAATGGGAACACCACCACCTGGAAGTTCCTCTCCAAGTCACTCACCACCCTGATTTGGAAATATATCGGCTGTTCTTTCACTGTCACTGGGTCAAAATCCTGGAACTCCCTCCCTAACAGCACTGTGGGTGTACCTACACCACATGGACTGCAGCGGCTCAAGAAGGCAGCTCACCACCGCCTTCTCAAGGGGCAATTAGGGATGGGCAATAAATGCTGGCCCAGCCAGCGAAACCCAAATCCCGTGAATGAATAAAAAAAACTTAACTCCATTTTCCTGCCATGATTTTGTAAACTTTACAGTAAAACTCCATCCATCTCAGTCCTCAAAAGCTTCAATTCACCTCCAGCATCCACAGCTTTCTGGAGGAGACAGTTCCAGATTTCCTCTCCCCTTTGTGTGAAGAAGTGCTTCCTGATGTCACACCCTGAAAGGCCTGGCCCTCACTTTAAGGTTCTGCTCCCCCCACCCCCCCCACCGGGTTCTGCATCGCTGCATTAGAAATAGTTTTGAAAGGGAAATGGATAAATTCTTGAATAGGAAAAATCAGCGGGGTAAGTGACGAAAGCAGGGCAGTGGGTCAGATACAGTAGCTCTATGAAAAAATCAGCATAGGCGAGATGGACCGAGTGGCCTCCTTCTGTGCTGTTTGATTAAACAGACTCCACAACATAAGCGTGTCTCAGAATGAGAGTCTGGCGCCCTGGGGTGAGATAACAGGTAAGGAGATGGGCTGTTACTGTGGGTGTTTGCTGCACCTGGTGCTGAACTCCGCTCTCAATTAAAGCTTTTCTTTCTTGACACATTCTGCCTCTTTCATTTGAATTGTTTCCCAGATCAGGAGGTGGTGCGAACACTGGTCCCTTCACACCAGGGACTGCAGACAGGGTGGAGAGAGAGAGAGAGAGAGAGAGACAGAGACAAAGAGAGAGAGAGAGAGACGGAGAGAGAGACAGGGACAGAGAGAGCGACAGGGACAGAGAGAGCGACAGGGACAGAGCGCGAGAGAGCGAAAGAGACAGGGACAGAGAGAGAGAGAGACAGGGACAGAGAGAGAGAGAGAGACAGGGACAGAGAGAGAGAGAGAGAGAGACAGGGACAGAGAGAGAGAGATAGGGATAGAGACAAAGAGAGAGAGAGAAAACCAGGCATATGGAAGGAGAGAAACAGATTTACAGAGAGAGAGAGATGGAAAACAAACTGTTGTGTTTTTATAAATGTAACCTCAGATATTCCAGAGAATATTATGCTGGTGCGGCGGAGAGGGATGGAGGTGGGGAACGATTCTGGAATTTGGGAGTTAATACTGAATATCAGGCAGGGCTGGTTCACTATGTGGGAGTTACCAGAAAAAAGGCTGTCTTTGTGGTGAAGCCTTGCGCAGTCGGATAGCCTGTTGCGGCTCAGCCTCGCAGCTCAGATGTGAAAAGTAGTTCCAGAACACACTGGGTGTTGCAGGAGCTCTGTCGCCGACGAGGATTGAAAGTGACCTTGAGAGCTGACAGCGAGACAGGAGTGGCTCAATTCCACCACAGTGAGGCAGTAAGTGGAACTGCAGCTGCACTGAAAACCTGAAGGATGTGAGGATGCCACATTTCCAGCACAGGCACAGTGGGCCAAATGGCCTCTTTCTGTGCTGTATTGTTCTAAGATTTCCAGAGCAGCTTCACAAGCAGAAGGACAGGTAGGATGCTGAAAGGTGTAGAGGAACGGAAGAACCTCGGAGTGCATCTCCACAGATCCCTAAAGGTAGCAGGAAAGGTAGATGAGGTGGTTAGGAAGGCAAACAGGAAACTTCCCTTTATTGGGAAGTGTTGGAGAGTTGGTGTAATGGTAATATCACCGCACTAGCGATCTAGAGGCCCAGCCTGATGCTCTGAGAACATGGGTTCAAATCCCACCACGGCAGCTGGATCAATGAATAAATCTGGAATTATAAAGCTCGTATCAGTGACGGTGCCCAATGATTATCCACTAAAGGAAATCTGCTGTCCTTACCTGCTTCTGGCCTACACGTGACTCCAGACCCTCAGCAACGTGGCTGCCTCTGAAATGGCCTCCTTCTGTGCTGAAATTAGAGACGGGCAATACGCTGGTCTTGCCAGCAACACCCACATGAAAGAATTTTTTTAAAAAAATTAGCCAAGGCCAAGAATGTAAGAGCTGGGGGATGATGCTGGATCTGTTTTAAACAGCGGTTAGAGAACTGCGTGCAGTCAGGACACAGAGGGTGTGGCCGGGAATGGGGAACTTTAATTATGAGGGAAGATCGGAGAGGCTGTTTTCTTGGGGGTCGCTGCCTTCAGAACCGAGAAGGCTGAGGCACGATTTAAATTGAGGCATATAAAATTCTGAGGGGGCCCCGGGCAGAGACGATAAGAAGGGCCCAGCTCACTCAGCAAAAAAGAGTCAACAAACAGGGACAGAGATTTAAAGTAACTGGTCAAAGGATTAGAGAGAAATGGAGTAATTTATTTTCCCCAGCGGGTGGTGGATGTCTGGAGCTCACTGCCTGAGGGTGGTAAAGACAGAAACGCTCGTCACGTTTAAAAACAAAAACATTCGATATGCGCTTGCCGTGCTGTGGCTTACAGAGCCTAGGACCAAGAGCTGGAAGGTGGAATCGGACTGGGTAACTCTTCCTCCGCTGCACAGACACGAAGGGCCGAACAGCCACCTGCTATGCTGTAAATTTTCTAAGGTTCCTATGGACAAAAGGTGCTCGTAACGGAGAAAGGTTGATCTGGGGAGGGTGAAGGGGGTCGAAAGGGGATGGGCTGCAAGTGTCGGGGATGCGCTGGGAACAGTATCCATTAGTTGCGCCCCTCAAGCCTGTTTTGCACCTCAACCTCACTTACCTGCAGTAGCTGCAAGTCCCTTAAACCCCCTCACTCAACAAAGATCCATCAATCTCAGATCTGAAATGTCCAACTGACCCCCAGCCTCAACAGAGAGAGTTCTGGATTTCCACTCCCCTTTTACGTGAGGGAGCGCTTCCTGACATCACCCCCCTGAACAGCCTGGCTCTCATTTCAAGGTTCTGGGCCCTTGGTCTGGACTCCTTCCCCGCACCCCCCAGAGGAAACAGTTTCTATCGACACCTCTGTTCACTCAGTTCTGTAAATGTGAAGTAAGGTCTGAGGGTGTTTGGGCAGACTGGTGTCCAGCTGAAACTTAAATGCCACAAGTGATCCTCACCGGTTACTGACGCAGCCAAAGGCAATGCTGCCTCTCAGGGTCCTCATTTTCCCAGTGCAGTTTAAAACTCAGAGTAAAATGAAGGAGTTTTGACGTTGTACTGGGTTACATAACTGAAATTAAAGCCTTGCATTTCTATAGCACCTTTCACATCCTCAGGCCATCCCAGAGCACTTCAGAGCCAATGAAGTATTTATTTTTGAAGTGTGTGTCTTTGCACATCGCAAGATCTCACAATCAGTGATGTGATCATGGTCAGACAAGCTGTTTTAAATGATTTGGTAACTGGACTAATAACCCAGGGCACACGAGCTCAATTCCACACACCCCCACTCCCCCCCACCCCAGCCCTGCCCCCCACCACCACCCCACCCCCCACCAAACCCAGGGCCATTTGGGAATTTGGATTTGGTTGAAAAAAAATCTGAAAATAAAAAGCTGGTCTCAGTAAAAGTGAAAGTGATGTAAAAATCCCACCTGATTTCACCAATAGGATGGAAACCTGCAACCCTTACCCAGACTGGGTCTATATGTGACTCCGGTCCAACAACTCAGTGTGGTTGACTCTAACCTGTCATTGGCGAGACACTCAGTTAATAGCAAATTAACTCATTAGACAGCACCTTCCAAGCCCATGACCGCTACCATCTAGAAGGACAAGGGCAGCAGATAGATGGGAACACCACCACCTGGAAGTTCCCCTCCAAGTCACTCACCATCCTGACTTGGAAATATATCGGCCGTTCCTTCACTGTCGCTGGGTCAAAATCCTGGAACTCCCTCCCTAACAGCACTGTGGGTGTACCTACACCACAGGGACTGCAGCGGTTCAAGAAGGCAGCTCACCCCCACCTTCTCAAGGGCAACTAGGGATGGGTAATAAATGCTGGGCCCAGCCAGCGATGCCCACATTCTGAGGACGACATTTCAAATGGCCTCTTTAACATCGCCTCGTCTCCTGGGGTCAATCTCTGACCTTCTGCTACTGGCCAGCAAGATAAGGGGTGGGAGCCCCACTGAACCACAGGTCAGTCAGCACCCCAAGGTTGAACAGCACTTGGTCTGCAGAAGGTCACAGGTGGCAGTGAGGTTACAGGCAAACTAAATGATCAGGCGTTGCAGGTTGTCGGGGGGAGGGGACAGACAGGGAGGGGTTGTAATACCAGGTACCTAGAGCGAGAGCGGCGATGAAGGAAGTTATAGTGCTGCTTGCACACAGAACGGGCCGCTTGGTCCAGATCAATCCGGCCCCTGGAGAACGATCCCAGAACAACAGCAGCAACAGCAGCAAGGAAACCCACCACAGTGGCCTGGACCTGCATCAAAGACAGAATCAAAACACACACACTGGCACAGAGAGGACTGTGTGGATAGAGAGGGATAGAGAGGGAGAGCGAGTGAGAGAGGGAGAGCAAGAGAGCGAGAGAGGGAGAGCAAGAGTGAGCGAGAGCGAGGGAGAGTGGAGGGCGAGGGAGAGAGGAGGGCGAGGGAGAGAGGAGGGCGAGGGAGAGAAGTGATTGAGGGAGGGCGATGGACAGCGAGGAAGAGAGGAGGGCGAGGGAGCGAGGAGGGCGAGGGAGCGAGGAGGGCGAGGGAGCGAGGAGGGGCGAGGGAGAGAGGAGGGCGAGGGAGAGAGGAGGGCGAGGGAGAGAGGAGGGCGAGGGAGAGAGGAGGGCGAGGGAGAGAGGAGGGCGAGGGAGAGGAGGCGAGAGAGGCGAGGGAGAGAGGAGGGAGAACGAGGGAGAGCGTGGGAGAATGAGGGAGAACGAGGGAGACTGTGGGAGAACGAGGGGAGACTGTGGGAGAACGAGGGAGAGGAGAGCGAGGGAGAGAGGAGAGCGAGGGAGAGAGGAGAGCGAGAGAGAGAGGAGAGCGAGAGAGAGAGGAGAGCGAGGGAGAGAGGGAGAGCGAGGGAGAGAGGAGGGCGAGGGAGAGAGGAGAGCGAGGGAGAGAGGAGAGCGAGGGAGAGAGGAGAGCGAGGGAGAGAGGAGAGCGAGGGAGAGAGGAGGGCGAGGGAGGAGAGAGGGCGAGGGAGAGAGGAGGGCGAGGGAGAGAGGAGGGCGAGGGAGAGAGGAGAGCGAGGGAGAGAGGAGAGCGAGGGAGAGAGGAGAGCGAGGGAGAGAGGACAGCGAGGGAGAGAGGACAGCGAGGGGAGCGAGGGAGTGCGAGGGAGAGGAAGGAGGGAGAATGAGAGCGTGGGAATGTGAGGGAGAGAGAGGGAGAGAAAGGGAGAGTGAGGGAGAGATGGAGAAAGGAGAGTGAGGAGAGAGGGAGGGAGGGAGGGCGGGAGAGTGAAGGAGACTGAGGGAGAGGAGAGGGAGAGTGAGGGAGAAAGGAGAGTGAGGCAGAGTGAGGGAGAGAGGAGAGTGAGGGAGAGAGGAGAGTGAGGGAGAGAGGAGAGTGAGGGAGGAAGGGAGGGAGGGAAGGAGAGAGAGGAGAGTGAGGGAGACTGAGAGAGAGGAGAGTGAGGGAGAGTGAGGGAGAGTGAGGGAGAGTGAGGGAGAGTAGGAGAGTGAGGGAGAGTAGGAGAGTGAGGGCGAGAGGGAGCGTGAGGGAGAGAGGGAGCGTGAGCGAGAGTGAGGGAGAGAGGAGTGTGAGGGAGAGAGGGAGAGTGAGGGAAAGCGAGGGAGAGTGAGGGAGAGCGAGGGAGAGAGGAGAGCAAGGGAGAGAGGAGAGAGAGGGGGAGAGGAGAGAGAGGGAGAGAGGGAGAGCGAGGGAGAACGATGGGGAGCGAGGGAGAGCGAGGGAGAGCGAGGGAGAGCGAGGGAGAGCGAGGGAGAGCGAGGGAGAGCGTGGGAGAGCGAGGGAGAGCGAGGGAGAGAGAGGGAGAGAGAGGGAGAGAGAGGGAGAGAGAGGGAGAGAGAGAGAGAGGGTGGGGGGAGTGTGAGGGAGATCAGGGAAGCAACGGGAAAGAGGAAGGGGGAGTGTTTGTGGGGCGGGGAAGAGTGTGAGGGAAGGAGGGGAATGGAGGGAGGGGTTAAAGTGTGGGAGTGGGGGGAGGGGGTAAAGTGTGGGAGAAGGAGGTAGGGGGTAAAGTGTGGGAGAGGGGGGAGGGGGGTAAACGTGGGGGAGGGGGTAAAGCGTTGGGGAGGGGGTAGAGCGTGGGGAGGGGGTAGAGCGTGGGGGAGGGGGGTAGAGCGTGGGGGAGGGGGTTTGAGTGTGGGGGAAGGGGTAAAGTGTGGGAGAGGGAGTAAAGTGTGGGAGAGGGGGTAAAGTGTGGGAGAGGGGGTAAAGTGTGGGAGAGGGGGGAGGGGGTAAAGTGTGGAAGAAGGAGGGAGGGGGTAAAGTGTGGGAGAGGGAGGGAGGGGGTAAAGTGTGGGAGAGGGGGGAGGAGGTAAAGTGTGGGAGAGGGAGGGGAGGGGGTAAAGTGTGGGAGAGGGAGGGAGGGGGTAAAGTGTGGGAGAGGGAGGGAGGGGGTAAAGTGTGGGAGAGGGAGGGAGGGGGTAAAGTGTGGGAGAGGGAGGGAGGGGGTAAAGTGTGGGAGAGGGAGGGAGGGGGTAAAGTGTGGGAGAGGGAGGGAGGGGGTAAAGCGTGGGAGAGGGGGTAAAGTGTGGGGGAGGGGGGTAAAGTGTGGGAAAGGGAGGGAGGGGGTAAAGTGTAGGAGAGGGGGGGAGGGGGTAAAGTGTGGGAGAGGGGGGAGGAGGTAAAGTGTGGGAGAGGGAGGGAGGGGGTAAAGTGTGGGAGAGGGAGGGAGGGGGGGTAAAGTGTGGGAGAGGGAGGGAGGGGGTAAAGTGTGGGAGAGGGAGGGAGGGGGTAAAGTGTGGGAGAGGGAGGGAGGGGGTAAAGTGTGGGAGAGGGAGGGAGGGGGTAAAGTGTGGGAGAGGGAGGGAGGGGGTAAAGTGTGGGAGAGGGAGGGAGGGGGTAAAGTGTGGGAGAGGGAGGGAGGGGGGTAAAGTGTGGGAGAGGGAGGGAGGGGGTAAAGTGTGGGAGAGGGAGGGAGGGGATAAAGTGTGGGAGAGGGAGGGTGGGGTTAAAGTGTGGAAGAGGGGGTAAAGTGTGGGAGAGGGAGGGAGGGGGTAAAGTGTGGGAGAGGGAGGGAGGGGCTAAAGTGTGGGAGAGGGAGGGAGGGGCTAAAGCGTGGGAGAGGGGCTAAAGTGTGGGGGAGGGGGTAAAGTGTGGGAGAGGGGGGAGGGGGTAAAGTGTGGGAGAGGGAGGGAGGGGATAAAGTGTGGGAGAGGGAGGGAGGGGATAAAGTGTGGGAGAGGGAGGGTGGGGGTAAAGTGTGGAAGAGGGGGTAAAGTGTGGGAGAGGGAGGGAGAGAGAGAGAGAGGGTGGGGGGAGTGTGAGGGAGATCAGGGAAGCAACGGGAAAGAGGAAGGGGGAGTGTTTGTGGGGCGGGGAAGAGTGTGAGGGAAGGAGGGGAATGGAGGGAGGGGTTAAAGTGTGGGGAGTGGGGGGAGGGGGTAAAGTGTGGGAGAAGGAGGTAGGGGGTAAAGTGTGGGAGAGGGGGGAGGGGGTAAACGTGGGGGAGGGGGGTAAAGCGTGGGGAGGGGGTAGAGCGTGGGGGAGGGGGTAGAGCGTGGGGGAGGGGGGGTAGAGCGTGGGGGAGGGGGTAGAGCGTGGGGGAGGGGGGTAGAGCGTGGGGGAGGGGGTTGAGTGTGGGGGAAGGGGTTAAAGTGTGGGAGAGGGAGTAAAGTGTGGGAGAGGGGGGTAAAGTGTGGGAGAGGGGGGAGGGGGGTAAAGTGTGGAAGAAGGAGGGAGGGGGTAAAGTGTGGGAGAGGGAGGGAGGGGGTAAAGTGTGGGAGAGGGGGGAGGAGGTAAAGTGTGGGAGAGGGAGGGAGGGGGTAAAGTGTGGGAGAGGGAGGGAGGGGGTAAAGTGTGGGAGAGGGAGGGAGGGGGTAAAGTGTGGGAGAGGGAGGGAGGGGGTAAAGTGTGGGAGAGGGAGGGAGGGGGTAAAGTGTGGGAGAGGGAGGGAGGGGGTAAAGTGTGGGAGAGGGAGGGAGGGGGGTAAAGTGTGGGAGAGGGGGAAGGTGGGAGGGGGGGTAAAGTGTGGGAGAGGGGAGGGGAGGGGGTAAAGTGTGGGAGAGGGGGTAGGAGGGTAAAGTGTGGAAGGGGAGGGGGTAAAGTGTGGGAAGGGGAGGGAGGGGGTAAAGTGTAGGAGAGGGGGGAGGGGGGTAAAGTGTGGGAGAGGGAGGGAGGGAGGTAAAGTGTGGGAGAGGGAGGGAGGGGGGTAAAGTGTGGGAGAGGGAGGGAGGGGGTAAAGTGTGGGAGAGGTGAGGGGAGGGGAGGTAAAGTGTGGGGAGAGGGGAGGGAGGGGGGTAAAGTGTGGGAGAGGGAGGGAGAGGGGTAAGTGTGGGAGAGGAGGGAGGGGGTAAAGTGTGGGAGAGGGAGGGAGGGGGTAAAGTGTGGGAGAGGGAGGGAGGGGGTAAAGTGTGGGAGAGGAGGGGAGGGGATAAAGTGTGGGAGAGGGAGGGTGGGTAAAGTGTGGAAGAGGGAGGTAAAGTGTGGGAGAGGGAGGGAGGGGGTATAAAGTGTGGGAGAGGAGGGAGGGGGTAAAGTGTGGGAGAGGGAGGGAGGGGATAAAGGTGGAGGGGGTAAAGTGTGGGGGAGGGGGTATAAAGTGTGGAGAGGGAGGGGGGTAAAGTGTGGGAGAGGGAGGGAGGGGGTAAAGTGTGGGAGAGGGAGGGAGGGGGTAAAGTGTGGGAGAGGGAGGGGGTAAGTGTGGAAGAGGGGGTAAAGTGTTGGGAGAGGGAGGGAGGGGGTAAAGTGTGGGAGAGGGAGGGAGGGGGTAAAGTGTGGAAGAGGGGAGTAAGTGTGGGAGAGGGAGGGGTAAGTGAGGGAGAGGGAGGGAGGGGTAAAGTGTGGGAGAGGGAGGGAGGGGGTAAAGTGTGGAGAGGGAGGGAGGTAAAGTGTGGAAGAGGGAGGGTAAAGTGTGGGAGAGGGGAGGGGGTAAAGTGTGGGAGAGGGAGGGAGGGGGTAAAGTGTGGGAGAGGGAGGGAGGGAGGTAAGTGTGGGAGAGGGAGGGAGGGGAGTAAAGTGTGGGAAGAGGGAGGGAGGGGGTAAAGTGTAGGAGGAGGGGGAGGGGGTAAAGTGTGGGAGAGGGAGGGAGGGGGGTAAAGTGTGGGAGAGGGAGGGAGGGGGTAAAGTGTGGGAGAGGAGGGAGGGGGCTAAAGTGTGGAGAGGGAGGGAGGGGGTAAAGTGTGGGGAGAGGGAGGGAGGGGGTAAAGTGTGGGAGAGGGAGGAGGGGGTAAAGTGTGGGAGAGGGAGGGAGGGGGTAAAGTGTGGGAGAGGGAGGGAGGGGATAAAGTGTGGGAGAGGGAGGGAGGGGGTAAAGTGGGAGAGGGAGGGTAAAGTGTGGGAGAGGGAGGGAGGGGGTAAAGTGTGGGAGAGGGAGGGAGGGGGGTAAAGTGTGGGAGAGGAGGGAGGGGGGTAAAGTGTGGGAGAGAGGAGGGGAGGGGTAAAGCTGTGGAGAGAGGGGGTAAAGTGTGGAGAGGGAGGGGGTAAAGTGTGGGAGAGGGAGGGAGGGGGGTAAAGTGTGGGAGAGGGAGGGAGGGGGTAAAGTGTGGGAGAGGGAGGGAGGGGGTAAAGTGTGGGAGAGGGAGGGGGAGGGGGGTAAAGTGTGGGAGAGGGAGGAGGGGGTAAAGTGTGGGAGAGGGAGGGAGGGGGTAAAGTGTGGGAGAGGGAGGGAGGGGTAAAGTGTGGGAGAGGGAGGGAGGGGGTAAAGTGTGGGAGAGGGAGGGAGGGGGTAAAGTGAGGGAGAGGGAGGGGGGGGTAAGTGTGGGG
>JANJGN010000007.1:5897446-6287679 GCA_026770705.1 Isurus oxyrinchus | reverse complement strand
GGGACTGGGACACTGGAGCGAGGGAGGGAGGGACTGGGACACTGGAGTGATGTAGGGAGGGACTGGCACACGCGAGGGAGGGAGGGACTGGACACGAGCGAGGGAGGGAGGGACTGGGACACTGGAGGGAGGGAGGGACTGGGACACTGGGAGGGAGGGAGGGACTGGGACACTGGAGGGAGGGAGGCGACACTGGGGACACTGGAGGGGAGGGAGGGGACTGGGGACACTCGGAGGGAGGGACTGGGACACTGGAGCGAGGGAGGGAGGGACTGGGACACTGGAGGGAGTGAAGGACTGGGACACTGGAGGAAAGGAGGGAGGGTCTGAGACACTGAGGGAGGAAGGGGACACTGGAAGGAGGGAGGGAGGGACTGGGACCCTAGAGAAATTGTTGGGGACTGCAGGTTGGGGTTGAAACCGTGCCTAGTGGATGGAGGGGGTGGGTTGGGACACTGGAAGGAGGAGGGGAAGAGGGTAGGAAGCAAGGGAAGGGAGGGGTGGGGAGGGGAAGGGAGAGGAAGGGGCGGCGGGAGGAGGTGAGAAGAGAGGGGCAGAGAGGGGGAGGGGGAAGAGAGGGGAATGGGAGGAGGGGGAGAGGAGGGGAGAAGAGAGGGGGAGGAGGGAAGGAAGGGCAAGGGGGGGAGAGGAGGAGGGAGGGGAGTGGGGAGGGGGATAGGGAGGGGGACGCGGGGAGGAGGAGGGGGAGAGTGGAGGAGGGGACGGTAGGGATTGGGGAGGGGAGGAGGGAGTGGAGGAGGGAGGACGGGGTTGGGGAAGAGGAGAGATGGGGAGGGGGAAGTGATGGGAGGAGGGAGGGGGAGGGGGAGAGGTGGGAGGGGTAGTGGCGGGTGGGGCAGAGGCAGGAGGGGTGGGAAGGGGGAGGGGTGTAGGGGGAGGGGGAGGGGGAGAGTGAGGGGAGTGGGAGACGGGGGTAGGGTGAGGGGGTGGGGAGGGGAGAGTGGAGGAGGGGGAGTGGAGTGGAAGAGAGGAGGGGAGAGGGGAAGGCGGAGGTGGGGATGTGAGTGGGGGTGGAGAGCGGGGACGGGGAGGGGAAGTGAGGGGAGTGGAGGGGAGGAGGGGAAGTGTTGGGGAGGGGAGGAGGGGGAGGAGTGAGGAGGAGGGAAGTGGGGGATGGGAAGAGGCCGGAGGGGAGGGGAGGGGGGGAGGGGATGAGGGAGGAGAGGGGAGCAGGGGAATGGAGAAGTGGAGGGGAGGTGAGGTGGGGGGGAGGGGTGGCAAAGTGAGAGGAGGGTGGGGGAGGGGAAGTGAGGGGAGGGGAAGAAGAGAGGGGAGGGAGCAGACGGGAGGAGAGATGGGAGGATGGGGGAGGTGGGAGGGGGTGGGGTGGGAAGGGGATGAGGGGGGCAGGGCGAAGGGGTAGACGGAAGGGGGGAGGGGATGGGAGGGAGAGGGGGTAGATGGAAGGGGGGAGGGGATGGGTGGGAGAGGGGAGTGGAAGGGGGTGGGGGACGGTCAAGTGGGGAAGGGGCGGGGATGTGGGGGAAGGAGGAAGGGGAGAGTGGAGGAAGGGAGAGTGGAGGAGGGGACGGGTGGGGGGAGGGGAGGGAAGGGGAGGGCGGGGGCAGGGGATGAAGGGGGAGGGGAGGAGGGGTGGGGTGGGGAGGGGGAGGGCTGGAGTGCAGGGGAGTGGAGGGGGAGGGGAATGGGAGGAGGGGTGGGCAGGGTGATGGGAGTGGAGGGGGGGAAGGGTGGAGCGGAGGGGGAGGGCTAGGGGGGAGGGAGAGGAGAGTGAAGGGGAGGGGGAGTTGGTGGGGAGGGGGAGGCGAGGGGATGGACAGTGGGAGGGAGACCGGAGGGAGGAGGGGAGAGTGGAGGGGGAGAGGGGAGGGGGAGGGCATGGAAGGGGAGTAGGGAAGAGGAGGAGAGAGGGTGCGAGGGGGAGGGAGGGGGGAGGAGGGGTAGCAGAGGGGAGGGGGCGAGGGTAGGGGAGGGGGTAGTGGAGGAGGGGAGGGGGTGTGGAGGAGGTGAGGGGAAGGGGTGGGGAGGAGTGGCGGGGAGGGGGAGAGGTGGGAATGGGGAGGGGAGGAGAGAGGCGGGGAGGTGGGAGGGGAGTGGAGGAGGAGGGGAGAGGGAATGGGAGGAGGGGAGGGGTGGGGAGGAGTGGAGCGGAGGGGTGGAGTGGAGGTGGGAGGGGTGGAGCGGAGGTGGGAGGGGTGTGGGGGAGGCAAGGGGATGGACAGTGGGAGGGGGAGGTGGGACGGACAGTGGGAGGAGGGGGGAGGCGGGGACCGGGGAGGAGGAGCAGAGGGAGGAGTGGAGGGGAGGAGGGGAGGGTACTGGAGGGGGGAGTTGGGGAGTGAGGGGAGGAGGGGAGGGAGGGTGCAAGGGGAGGGGAGGAGGGATAGCAGAGGGGAGGGGGGAGGGGAGGAGGGGATAGCTGAGGGGAGGGTGCGAAGGGAGGGGAGGGGGTGTGGAGGAGGGGAGGGGAGGAGTGACGGGGTGTGGAGGGGAGGGGATGTGGAGGGGGAGGGGATGTTGAGGGGAGGGGATGTTGAGGGGAGGGGATGTTGAGGGGAGGGGAGGAGGTGGGAGGGGTGTAGGAGAGGGGTGTAGAGTGGTGTAGGTGGTGGGGAGGAGGGGAGTGGAAAGGAGAGGAGGGGGGGAGGAGAGGGGTGTGTTAGGGAGGGGAAAGGAGTGGGGGGCTGGGGAGGGGGAGGGGGCTGGGACACTCGAGTGTGGGACTGGGACACCCGGGGGAGGGACTGGGACACCCGAGGGAGGGACTGGGACACTCGAGGGAGGGATGGGACAAACCCTCTCTTACTGAGCTCAAGGTGTTGGGAACTTTATTTCCTCTGGTCTTCTCTCTGTCTTTTGTTTCTCTTCCCCACCTTCCCAACTTCTCCATCACCCCCTCCCCTGCAATCCTCCCCCCTCAATGTATCCCCCCCTCCCCTGCTACCCTCCCCTGCTATCCTCCCTCCTCAATGTATCCCCCCCTCCCCTGCTACCCTCCCCTGCTATCCTCCCTCCTCAATGTATCCCCCCTCCCCTGCAATCCTCCCCCCCTCAATGTATCCCCCCTCACCTGCAATCCTCCCCCCTCAATGTATCCCCCCTCCCCTGCTATCCTCCCCCCTCAATGTATCCCCCCCTCCCCACTCCTACCTTCCACCTATTCCCCCTTTGCCCCACCTGGCTCCAAGTATCCTCTGTCCTCTAATCCTGCTGCTTGTCCTTAACACCGTCCTTTCCCCCTCTCTGGGTGTTTGAGGCCAATTTACAGCAGCCTTTTCCTGGAGACCCTCTGGGCACCAGGGCGAGAAGCAGGTTCCGATGGAGCGAGAGAGAGAGAGAGAGAGACCCTGAACAGTTCTCCAATCGCTAACCTGAACGATGCCGAGGACCAGTCCGGCCAGCACCATCCCTAAGCCAGCGAGTAGATAGGGCAGGAGGACCTGCGTGCAGATTTTCAAGGACGATTCCTCCTTCCATTTCACCACAGCCACTTTCTCCCTCCCTCGCTCCAGCCCCCTCGCGACCTTCTCATCGATCTCCCTGCCCTCGCCTCTCACTCGCAGGTTCTGCTGCGTCCGCTCCATTTCCCTCGACCTCCGTTCCCTTTTCCTTCTCTGTAACCTCCCTTCGTCCATCTCACTCTTGGAAAAGGAACAAATTAAAAATAAAGAACATCAGACGGTTAAAAAAGGAAATAGAAAACCAACCAAACTGTACAATACACATAAACTGTGCGACACACGCACTTATACAGGCTTTCCCGTGTATAATCAGAAAGAAAACCTTGCTGAGCCCTGGGGAGGAGGACTAATTAGATGTAGTCGTTTGGTAGAACTTGAGTATTGCTGGAAAAAAAAAGACATTTTTGTTGAAGCTTTTTGCCTTGTACTCTTCAGGACAATCTGCCGACCTTACCTGGTCTGGCCTACATGTGACTGCAGACCCACGGTGATGTGGTCGACTGTGAAACAGCCCAGCCAGCTAATGAGCTGTATCAAACCGCTCGAGAGTCAATAAGGAATTGTGTACCGACACCACACGGACTGCAGCAGTTCAAGAAGGCAGGCTCACCACCACCTTCTCAAGGGCAATTAGGGATGGGCAATAAATGCTGGACTCCCACATCATGTGAATGAGTTAAAAAAACACACATTTTACAGCCAAGAAGCGCTTATGAAGCGTAGCCACTGCTGTAATTTAGGAAACCTGCTCACTGATGCCCAGTTTGGATTCCGCCAGGGCCACACAGCTTCTGACCTCATTACAGCCTTGGTTCAAACATGGACAAAAGAGCTGAACACCCGAGGTGAGGTGAGAGTGACTGTCCTTAACATCAGGGCAACATTTGACCGAGTGTGGCATCAAGGAGCCCTAGCAAAACTGGAGTCAATGAGAATCAGGGGGAAAACTATCCGCTGGTTGGAGTCATACCCAGCACAAAGGAAGATGGTTGTGGTTGTTGGAGGTCAATCATCTCAGCTCCAGGACATCACTGCAGGAGTTCCTCAGGGTAGTGTCCTCAGCCCAAACACCTTCAGCTGCTTCATCAGTGACCTTCCTTCCATCATAAAGTCAGAAAGTGGGGGATGTTCACTGATGATTGCACAATGTTTAGCACCATTTGCAACTCCTCAGATACTGAAACAGTCCATGTCCAAATGCAGGAAGATCTGGATAATATCCAGGTTTGGGCTGACAACTAGCAAGTAACATTCACGCCACACAAGTGTCAGGCAATGACCATCTCCAACAAGAGAGAATCCAACCATTGCCCTTGACATTCAATGGCATTACCATCACTGAATCCCCCACTATCAACATCCTGGGGGTTACCATTGACCAGAAACTGAATTGGACTTGCCATATAAATACTGTGACTACAAGAGCAGGTCAGAGGCTGGGAATTCTGTGATGAGTAACTCACCTCATGACTCCCCAAGGCTTGTCCACTTCCTACAAGGCACAAGACAGGAGTGTGATGGAATACTCTCCATTTGCCTGGATGAGTGCAGCTCCAACAACACTCAAGAAGCTGGACACCGTCCAGGACAAAGCAGCCCACTTGATTGGCACCCCATCCACAAACATTCACTTCCTCCACCACCTACGCACAGGTAGCAGCAGTGTGTACCCATCTACAAGATGCACTGCAGGAATTCACCAAGGCTCCTTTGTCAGCACCTTCCAAACCCACAACCACTATTATCGAGGACAAGGGCAGCAGATAGATGGGAACACCACCACCTGGAAGTTCCCCTCCAAGCCACTCACCATCCTGACTTGGAAATATATCGCCGTTCCTTCACTGTCGCTGGGTCAAAATCCTGGAACTCCGTCCCTAACAGCACTGTGGGTGTACCTACACCACATGGGACTGCAGCGGTTCAAGAAGGCAGCTCATCCCCACCTTCAAGGGGCAATTAGGGATGGGCAATAAATGCTGGGCCCGGCCAGCGAAGCCCACATCCCATGAGTGAATAAAGAAAAACTCAGGAGTCAATCTGTGCACAGCAATATCCCATAAAATGCAATGTGCTAACGACCAGATAACCTGTTTTAGTGATGTTGGCTGAGTGATAAATATTGGCCCCAAGACACTGGGGAGAAAAAAAATCTCCACCACTGTTTCAAAGAAGAGCAGGGGGAGTCTACCCCAGGGTCCTGAGGTCAATAAAACCCTTAACTAACACCTAAATTCAGATTATCTGGTCACAATCGCATTGCTGTGTGTGGGAGCTTGCTGTGCACAAATTGGCTGCTGCATTTCCTCAATTGCAACAGTGACTACACTTCAAAAAGTACTTGATTGGCTGCCGAGGAGTTTGGCATCTCCTGAGGATGTGAAATGCAAATCTTTTTTTCATTAAAGGTGTTTAACTCACCCCTAGAATGGATGGTCTCAACGTTCCTATAATTTGGATGCTCTGAATCCAATTTGTTTTACTCTAGTGTAGACCTGTGATTCACTGGAACCCCTGGTGTGGGAAGGGAGGGTTCAATCCCCAGCCTATACTCAGGAAGCTGGGGATGGGGATGGGGGGGGGGGGGGGCGGGGGAGCTACCCTTTGGCCTCAGTGCCCTGGTTAATGAGGCTGGGAGACAGAATCTCTCGGGACCCCTGCCCCAGGTCTGGGTGTCCTGATGCCGGCCGGTCTCTGTGATGCCTTCCACAGCCAACCAGCTCTTACTCGGGGGCTCGAAATCAGGAAGGAGCGGAGGGGAATGGGTCAAAATAACATAAAAAAGGGGCGGGGGACGGGGGGGGGAGGGGGGGGGCGGAGAGTGAGGGCAGGACGAGCAACGTCAACTCCGGACTCCCAGAAAAGTTTCTAAACTTCGGGGAAACTTCCTCCGGCCTCGGGTTCCGGGACATCGCCCGCCCCTTCCGCCTGCTACTCATCAGTAAACCCTGCAGCAAACTCTCAGCAAAGCCACCTGCTGAATTCAGCAAACTCCCAGCCAACCAGCCGAGTGCAGGGCTACAGACCCTGGGCAGTGACCGTTCCAGCCCCAAAGCTGCTAACATATTTTTACAGAGCCCGATCCCAGTGTCTTGTTTCCTTACGAAATCCACTTCATCGTCCTGGCTCCTTTCCGCCACAAATCATCTCCGAAGAGAAGGGTTTACCGAAACGCAGAATGTAACGGCACCACCAGGAAGCCACTCGGCCCATCGTGTGTAATGCTGGCTCTTTGAAAGCGCTATCTGATGCGCTGCGCTCAGCTGCTGTTTCCCTTTGGGGCCTTGTGAACCTGTTTCCTTTTCGAGTGTTTCTTCCATTCTCTTTCGAAATTTCCGATTGAATCTGTATCCACCGCCCTTAGAGGCAGCGTCTCCCAAAAAAAACTCCTCATCTCTCTCTCTAGTTCCCTCAAATCCTGCAGCTTTAACTAATTTGCTCCTCACAATTGTCAGTGTCAGACATCCTTGAGGCTAGTCTGGTCAGTGCTCCTTTGAAGTCTCCCCTCTTGTCCCTTGTGAACTCCAAATATGTCCTCATCCTCCCCATGTTTAAACCGAGGAATGTCCTCTATCTCACTCTTTCCCAGGATTTCACAGCCAGGAACTCCTCCTGCCCCCCAGCCTCTCTCTCTCAACCCAAACTCACTATCACCGTTGCTCAATGACCTCCTGTTCCCTCCCACAGCCTCAGCCCTGCACTGTAGCTCTGGCTCGGTCGTTGACCGGTGTCCCTGAATGGGGAACACTGTTGCCTCTGAGTCAGAGGGCCATGGGTTCAAGTCCCACTCCAGAGACCTGAGCACAAATTGGGGTGAGACATTAAAGCCAAGGTCTGTCTGCACCCCCCCCCCCCCCCACCTCAGGTGGACCTAATAGATCCTATGGAGGCCTGCACGACTGATCGAGAGACGTGAGTTCACGGGAAACACATTGGGATGTTCTGAGGTGGTGTAAGGTGCTATATGAATGCAAGTTTGTTCTTCCTTCAGTTAAATAAACAGTTTAAGTGGTTCAACTTGAATCTTTGCTCAGCCGTCTGCTGCATAGTTTGGTTTGAAACATAATCCAAGCTAATTAGGAAGATTTAACAGGGAGTCCAAACTAATATATTTTTCTTAAAAATAAAGAAAAGTTTGAATACCTTTTGGTGAAGTTTGGGATTTCTACCAGGCTGTTCACGAGCTGGTGTGTCAGACACCGACACAGTTCAGTCCCAGTGTGATAGGACACCGGTTATTTTTATTCCAGTTACTGAGTTTGCAGCTTCAGGTTACAGTCAGTTTGCATGTTCCCAAAAAGTGAGCTTCCTTTAAGCCCTGAGGACATTTAAGATTACAGACAGCAGTAGTCAATGTGTTTTTTAAAGGGGCAGACCGTTCCTCCCAGAGAAACCTCAAGCCAAGTTTTCCCCGCTCTCTCTCTCTCGCTCGCTCGCTCCTCAAGGTGCTGACAGGCATCAGGGGTACAGGCTGAGAATTGGCAGGCTTGTCATAGGCAGGTTACGGACTGTATTCCTATGGGCAAACTGTTGGAGGGTCAGTACTGAGGCAGCGCTGCACTGTCAGAAGGTCAGTACTGAGGGAGTGCTGCACTGTCAGAGGGTCAGTACTGAGGGAGTGCTGCACTGTCAGAGGGTCAGTACTGAGGGAGTGCTGCACTGTCAGATGGTCAGTACTGTGGGAGTGCTGCACTGTCAGATGGTCCGTACTGAGGGAGTGCCGCACTGTCACAGTGTCAATACTGAGGGAGCGCTGCACTGTCAGATGGTCCGTACTGAGGGAGTGCTGCACTGTCAGAGGGTCAGTACTGTGAGAGTGCTGTACTGTCAGAGGGTCAGTACTGAGGGAGTGCTGCACTGTCAGAGGGTCAGTACTGTGAGAGTGCTGTACTGTCAGAGGGTCAGTACTGAGGGAGTGCTGCACTGACAGAGGGTCAGTACTGAGGTAGTGCTGCACTGTCAGAGGGTCAGTACTGAGGGAGCACTGTACTGTCAGAGGGTCAGTACTGAGGGAGTGCTGCACTGTCTGAGGGACAGTACTGAGGGAGCGCTGTACTGTCAGAGGGTCAGTACTGAGGGAGAGCCGCACTGTCAGAGGGCCATTACTGAGGGAGCGCTGCACTGTCAGAGGGACAGTACTGAGGGAGTGCTGAACTGTCAGATGGTCAGTACTGTGGGCGTGCTGCACTGTCAGATGGTCCGTACTGAGGGAGTGCTGCACTGTCAGAGGGTCAGTACTGAGGGAGTGCTGCACTGTCAGAGGGTCAGTACTGAGGGAGTGCTGCACTGTCAGAGGGTCAGTACTGAGGGAGTGCTGCACTGTGAGAGGGTCAGTAATGAGCGAGTGCTGCACTGTGAGAGGGTCTGTACTGAGGGACTACCTTTCTGTCAGAGCGTCTGTACTGAGGGCGTGCCGCACTGTCAGAAGGTCACTACTGAGGGTGTGCCGCACTGTTAGAGGGTAAATTCTGAGGGCCCACTGTACTGTCACAGGGTCAGTACTGAGGGAGTGCTGCGCTGTCAGAGGGTCAGTACTGAGGGAGTGCTGCACTGTCGGAGGGTCAGTACTTAGGGAGTGCTGCACTTTCGGAGGGTCAGTACTGAGGGAGTGCTGCACTGTTGGAGGGTCAGTACTGAGGGAATGCTGCACTGTCGGAGGGTCAGTACTGAGGGAGTGCTGCACTGTCGGAGGGTCAGTGCAGAGAGAGTGCCACACTGTCAGAGGGCCAGTACTGAGGGAGTGCCGCATTGTCAGAGGGTCAGTACTGAGGGAGTGCTGCACTGTCAGAGGGTCAGTACTGAGGGAGTGCTGCACTGTCGGAGGGTCAGTATTGAGGGAGTGCTGCACTGTCAGAGGGTCAGTACTGAGGGAGTGCTGCACTGTTGGTGAGGTGTTGAACTGCGGCCACACCTGTTATATCAGCTGGAGAACAGCAACAAATTATATTTATATAGCGACTTTAATATAATAAAATGTTTCCAAAGCATTTCACAGGAGCATTATAAAACAAAGCATGACACCGAGTCACATTGGGAGATATTAGGTCAGATGACCAATTTTTTGCGAGATAGGGAACAGAGATAAAAGAAAACCTGGCCATTATTTTGAAGAAGAGCTGACGAGTTCTCCCCACTGTCCTTGGCCAATATTTATTCCCCAACCAACCAAAAACAGGTGATCTTTCATTTATCTCAGTGCTTTCTGTGGGATCTTGCTGTCTGTGAATTGGCTGCTGCATTTCCTACATTGCAATAGTGACTACACTTCAAAAGCTCTTCATTGACTGCAAAGCACTTTGGAACACCCTGAAGCTATAGAAGGCGCTATAGAAATACAAGTTATCTTTGTCCTATTTTCGCCGCTGTCCAGTAGCTAACTGAGCAGAGTATAAAACTGGAGCGACTATCATTGCAAACTGTGCTTCATATTGGAGAAAGCAGCTTGATTCAGGGGTTGCGGTGAGCTCTCTGAAATGCAGTATTCGCAGGGTGGATGAATCAAATCAGAGCAGGGAGTGTGCAATCAGCATGGACAGGCACCAAAAGGTGAAGACAAGTGAGTTCTCGAAAAGGCCCACGGTGGTGTGTGTTTTAGGCTGGGACAAGAGACAGCTGTGTTCCCTCAGGTGAGGTTCCGCAGATTATGCTGGTTTGGGAACACTGTTCAAACTCTGCTCACTTTCTGAGATACAGATATGAGTCCACACGGGTTAAAAGATTTATCCTGTCAGGCAGATCTTTAATTCAAGAAGAAACCGTTGGGTGTCTACCAATGAAACTGCTGAACGGTTCAGTTTGGTCTTCTAAAGTTATTCCCGTGATGTTAAATCAGGTTACTCACTGGCTGAGGGCTAAACAGCATGATGCAAAATGCCTACTCTGGCTGACAAACTAATTTTCAACTGAATTCACAAAACTGAACCAGGTTCCTGTTCTCAAATACATCCAGGAACACTTTGTAATGGAATGATGATAATACAGAAGTGATTCGTGTCCATTCTGATTTGGGTGGGTGTTACATTGTGATTATGCAAATAAGCTTAAGCACAATTGTGAAGCCTAAACTAAATAAGGCAACTGAAAAATCGGATTGTGGGCGCATGTGCTGATTGTTGCTAAAGTGGAATCTCATCAGTATCAGCGATGATAGTCACAATCCTTCTGAGATTCATTGTGTTAAGGCCCAGTCACTGTTAAAGCTGTACCTAGGCTACTTCTCCAGGAATGCAGAGGCAGTCAGTGCTAATGGCTACCAAAGCAACTGATGCCAATTGTTTTTAACTGGATGGGTTGAAGCGAGACCCTGTGTGTCTCAGAGCTTCTAGTGTGGGTGCAGTGTGAGGGCAATTGAGCCCTTTTGACTGGTTTAAGCTCCGAATGTTTCTCCCCTTTTATGTGTCTCCACCAAGCTGAAGGTTGAATAGTAGAAATCTCACCGTCCGTTAGAAAACTAGAGAAGAGAAAATTGTGAGAAAAATAGGAAACAATCTGGAAACACTTTCCCATCAAACACTCCCAGGACAGGTACAGCACGGGGTTACATACAGAGTAAAGCTCCCACCACACCGTCCCCATCAAACACTCCCAGGACAGATACAGCACGGGGTTACATACAGAGTAAAGCTCCCTCTACACTGTCCCCATCAAATACTCCCAGGACAGGTACAGCACGGGGTTAGATACAGAGTAAAGCTCCCTCTACACTGTCCCCATCAAATACTCCCAGGACAGGTACAGCACGGGGTTAGATACAGAGTAAAGCTCCCTCTACATTGTCCCCATCAAACACTCCCAGGACAGGTACAGCGCGGGGTTAGATACAGAGTAAAGCTCCTTCTATGCTATTCCCATCAAACACTCCCAGGACAGAGACAGCACAGGGTTAGATACAGAGTAAAGCTCCCTCTACACTGTCCCCATCAAACACTCCCAGGACAGATACAGCGCGGGGTTAGATACAGAGTAAAGCTCCTTCTATGCTGTCCCCATCAAACACTCCCAGGACAGAGACAGCACAGGGTTAGATACAGAGTAAAGCTCCCTCTACACTGTCCCCATCAAACACTCCCAGGACAGATACAGCGCGGGGTTAGATACAGAGTAAAGCTCCTTCTATGCTGTCCCCATCAAACACTCCCAGGACAGAGACAGCACAGGGTTAGATACAGAGTAAAGCTCCCTCTACACTGTCCCCATCAAACACTCCCAGGACAGGTACAGCACGGGGTTAGATACAGAGTAAAGCTCCTTCTATGCTGTCCCCATCAAACACTCCCAGGACAGAGACAGCACGGGGTTAGATACAGAGTAAAGCTCCCTCTACACTGTCCCCATCAAACACTCCCAGGACAGGTACAGCATGGGGTTAGATACAGAGTAAATCTCCCTCTACACTGTCCCCATCAAACACTCCCAGGACAGGTACAGCACGGGGTTAGATACAGAGTAAATCTCCCTGTACACTGTCCCCATCAAACACTCCCAGGACAGGTACAACATGGGCTGAGATACAGAGTAAAGCTCCCTCTATACTGTCCCCATCAAACACTCCCAGGACAGGTACAGCACCAACTGGGAAGCCTGTTGAAAATTATTCTGTTGCCCTTGAGGTTGGGAGCCTATCTGCAGTCAGGATGCATCCTAAAGGTTGACAACATTTCACAATCTGTATCATGGGAATCTTTCCGTTTTCCCCTTCCATACCGATAGCTTTTTCCATCCCATTTGATCCCAGCTGGAGTCGGTGTCAATGATTGTCGAGTCATTTTCTCACATTTCGGTTCCGAATTGAATTCCTGGAGGTGAAGGAGGAAATGTCAGTGAGCAAAGGGATTGTCCCGAAAGATAATCTGCCAATCCAAAGTGTACACCATTTCACACAGGTGCTGGGTGCAAAGATCTCCTGTCACTCAACATCTCTCAGTGTAAAGAAGATACCAACGCCTTTCCTTCCAGCCAAGTATGCCGCTTGCTGGGACTTAAATATTTCCAAGCAATCTCAAAAATTGCTGCTTTAAGCAAAAGTAGTATTCACTCAACCGCCATGTAATGTTATTGGACTTTTATACATTCTTTTAGTTTTGATGAACTAAGTGAAGAGAAGATGTTTCCAGTGGAAGGAGGATCTGTAACTAGAGGGCACAGATTCAAGATAATTGCTAAAGGGTCAGGGGGGCGATTTTAAACAGCGATTTGTTGTGATCTGGAATGTGCTGTCAGATCTCAGATTCAACAGTAACTTTCAAAAGGAAATTCATAGAATGGAATGAGAATGGTTACAGCATTGAAGGAGGCCATTCAGCCCATTGTCTCCCTGCTGGCTCACCTCGTCTCACAACCCCACCCCTTTCCTGTAGCCCTGCAAATCTTTTCTTTCCAGATAATTATCCAATTCACTGTTGAAAGCCTTGGGTGACCCTATCTCTGCCACACTCTCAGGCAGCGCATTCCAGATCCTAACCATTCACTGTGTCGCTCCTCATGTCTCCATTGCTTCTTTTGCCAATCACTTTAAATCTGTGCTGTCTCGCTCTCGATCCTTCCGCCAGTGGGAACAGTTTCTCCTTATCTACTCTGTCCAGACCCCTCATGATTCTGAATATCTCTATCAAATCTCCTCTCAACCTTCTTTTCTCCAAGGAGAACAGTCCCAGCTTCTCCAATCTATCCACATAGCTGAAGACCCTTGACCCTGGAACCATACCCTCTACCAAACTTCCAGCAGAGGCATGATGGGTTGAATGGTGTCCAGCAGAGTTGCTTTATTCTGTGAGGTTGTTGTTAATTTAATCACAGACATTGTTATGTTACAGGTTAGGAGCCAGGCTGACGGTCACTGTATTAATATGAGGCTGTACTCAGCCAGGCATGAATATGGACCACAGTCATGCCTGTGCGCAGCATGATTAAGGAGGCAGGATCCCTCTCAAGAGGGAAGCTGGTGAACAATTGGTATTGTACAGCAATCCGACTGTTTTATTTTCAGTTTTTCCATTCTCTATCACACAGATGAACACTGTCGCCTTAGAGTCAGAAGGTCATAGGCTCAACTCCCACTCCAGGCTGGATAATCCAGGCTGACAGTTCAGTGCTGTACTGAGGGAGCATGGCAGTACTGACCCTCTGACAATGCAGCACTCCCTCAGTACTGACCCTCTGACAATGCAGCACTCCCTCAGTACTGACCCTCTGACAATGCAGCACTCCCTCAGTACTGACCCTCCGACAGTGCAGCACTCCCTCAGTACTGACCCTCTGACAGTGCAGCACTCCCTCAGTACTGACCTGTGACTGTGCAGCACTCCCTCAGTACTGACCCTCTGACAGTGCAGCTCTCCCTCAGTACTGAACCTCCGACAGTGCGGCACTCCTTCAATTCTGACCCTCTGACAGTGCGGCACTCCCTCAGTACTGACCCTCCGACAGTGCAGCGCTCCCTCAGTACTGAACCTCCGACAGTGTCTCTCCTTCAATACTGACCCTCTGACAGTGCAGCACTCCCTCAGTACTGAACCTCCGACAGTGCAGCACTCCCTCAGTACTGACCTGTGACAGTGCAGCACTCCCTCAGTACTGAACCTCCGACAGTGCGGCACTCCTTCAATACTGACCCTCTGACAGTGCAGCACTCCCTCAGTATTGACCTGTGACAGTGCAGCACTCCCTCAGTACTGACCCTCTGATAGTGCCGTGCTCCCTCAGTACTGAACCTCTGACAATGTGGCACTCCCACATCACTGACCCTGTTTCACTGGTATTCCTTAAGTACTGACCCTCCGACAGTGCAGTATTCCCTCAGTACTGACCCTCCGACAGTGCGGCACTCCCTCAGTACTGACCCTCCGACAGTGCGGCACTCCCTCAGTACTGACCCTCTGACAGTGCAGCACTCCCTCAGTACTGACCCTCCGACAGTGTGGCACTCCCACAGGACTGACCTGTGACAGTGCAGCACTCCCTCAGTACTGACCCTCTGACAGTGCAGCACTCCCTCAGTACTGACCCTCCGACAGTGTGGCACTCCCACAGGACTGACCTGTGACAGTGCAGCACTCCCTCAGTACTGACCCTCTGACAGTGCAGCACTCCCTCAGTACTGACCCTCCGACAGTGTGGCACTCCCACAGGACTGACCTGTGACAGTGCAGCACTCCCTCAGTACTGACCCTCTGACAGTGTGGCACTCCCTCAGTGCTGACCCTCTGACAGTGCAGCACTCTCTCAGTACTGACCCTCTGACAGTGCAGCACTCCCTCAGTACTGACCATCTGACAGTGCAGCACTCCCTCAGTACTGACCCTATGACAGTGCAGCACTCCCTCAGTACTGCACTGGAGTGTTCAAACACTTTGTGTTCAAATCTCTGGAGTGTGACTGCACTTACGATCATATGACTCAGGCCTGAGAGAGGGAGAATGTGCTTCACCCTGAGTCATAGCGGACACCTTAATGCAATCTATTTTAGCTTCATCAAAGAAGTTGATTTCATTTGAACCCCCACCCCTCCCCACATTGTTAATTACCTACCCCACCCCCATCCTTTTGGGAAGCCCCAACCTGTACCTCGTCGTTCCTGTCACAGGAGCCGGTCAGAATGGTCATGAGTCCTGGTACCAGGAACCTCCTTGGCCCCTCCTGCCCCACGCTGTCGTTCAAGTCATGCAACGGATTTGCGCTGAGCATTGCAGCGGCGTGTCCTTGCTGTATCTGTGCAGCTCTGTGCATTCTGCCAACCCTGTGCCACGAGTATTTAAGGGCCCTTGTTCCATCCCACTTGTCCCAGCCTTCACCCTGACATGGGGAGCAATGCAACAGGGGCGTTAGTCAAAGCAGCCTAAAGACTTTTCTTCAAGTCAGCCCGGAGCAAGTAAAATATCCTCCAACATCCCAGGCTCCCAGCAGGGACAGAACAGCCGATTCCCACCTGGAATGTCAGAAAGTACCTTTCCACCCCCAAAAGGGCAGCATTTGCTGCCAATCGCTAGTTGCCCCCAGCGGTAGCTGGTGGTGAGCTGCCTTCTGGACCCCCTGGTAGGGGCTTTTGATGCAATTTCAGAGGGGCAGTTAAGAGTTAACCACACGGCTGTGAATCTGAAGTCATACGTAGGCCAGACCGGGTAATGATGGTAGATTTCTCCTGAAGAGGGACATTTGTGAACCAGATGGGTTTTTACGTTAATCCAACAGATTCATGGTCACTTTCAATTGAAACATCTTTTCATTCCCAGACCTTTTTGAACCAAGTTTCAATTTGCACCAATAGGATTTGAGCTTCTGTGGGTTATTAATTTCCTAACCTATCCCCAGCACTCCCCTTGCTTTGAGCCTATACACTCCTGTGTGGAAGAGCGATGGCCAAATCATCCAGCCTACGGTGGAGTGTCTGAAAGAGTCTGTGGCTTTACCCCATGAATTCCACCTTTCAGGCCCTCTCTAGGCTTCAGCAGAACTCAAGCCAGCTGAATGCGCAAGTGTTACTGAGAGAACCTAAGCTCGTACCAGGGATTCATAATCGATCATAGAACTCCAGTAATGTGATAATGACCACATCATCTGCTTTAGTGATGTTGGTTGAAGGATATACACTTCCCTGCTCTTTGAATAGTGACCGGGGACCTTCTACCTCCCCCTGAGGCAGACAAGGCCTCAGTTTAACATCTCGCCTGAGAGACAGCACCTCC
The DNA here is from genome assembly GCA_026770705.1 of Isurus oxyrinchus. Taxonomy (NCBI): domain Eukaryota; kingdom Metazoa; phylum Chordata; class Chondrichthyes; order Lamniformes; family Lamnidae; genus Isurus; species Isurus oxyrinchus. The sequence continues at coordinate 6,271,556 of JANJGN010000007.1, read as the reverse complement.
GACAGTGTGACACTCCCCCAGTGCTGCACTGTGCATGTCAGCTTGGATTATGGGCTCAAGTCTCTGGAGTGACCAAGGCTCGAACCTGCAACCTTCTGACTCCAAGGTGATAGAGAGAGACGGTGGTACTCACTGAGCCACAGCTGGCACCTGTAGCTTTGTGATAATTACCCTGAGTTTCTGGGCAGTATTACATGGGGGCAAGGAGGGTCTTGCCCGCCGGTTGAAGAGCCAGCGAGATCCCCATGTCGTTTCCCTTTTGGGGAAGGCCTCCACTGAATTAAGCGCCAACCAGGCACTTGACAGGCCAGTGACCAGCCTTGCCTGGAATCAAGGAGCCCAGGGGCTGAGATCCTGCCCTCCAAGAGCTGTCGGCCAATCAGCAGCCAGCAGCTCTACTGAACGGCAGTGCCACAAGGGAGCACCCACCCAAGGCCTAGGATCATGGCTGGATCCCACCCACAGGTGAGTGATGGGGGGAGGGGCATCCCAGGTGTAAGGTTCGGGGGGAAGGGGTTCAGCAGGAAGGGCAATGGGTAACTCCAAGCAGCAACACCCCACTCCCCCCACCATCCCCCACCTTCCTGACCTCAGGACCCTCAATCAGGCATTGCCTTTGAACAAGGGACCCCCCGTTGGGAGCCCGGAGGCAACTCCATACAGGTTTATGTCTCGGACTCGCTGCGAGAGCCCCCCCCCTTGCCTGCTGCTGGGTTAATAGCAGCAGCGTTAGGATGAAGCCCCAAATTGGGCATTAATTGCCCACTGAGGGTCCAATTGGTGATGGAACCTTCCCACCACTGATTTAATCGGGGTGGAGGTGGGAAGGTGCCAGGGTCCTCACCCATCACCCTCCCACCTAACTAAATGCCCCGTCATGACCAAACTCACCAAGGGGGAGGGCATTAAAGTCCAGCCTTTGTTTCTGATCACTGCCCAGGGACCTGTTTAAAAGTTTGTGAGGGGTGAGGCAGGATCAGGCATGGTTATGATGCCCACATCATTCAATACCTTCCTGATATTGTCTTGTTTCTCATACAGTGGGTGTAGTCGGGGAGATTCCCGGGAGATGAGGTGGGTTGTGACTGGTTTGGACAAGGAGCTGGTTGATGGGCTGAGCGGCTTTGTTCTCGTACCCTGTATCGTTCTTTTACCTGCAATTGTTGTGAACAGGCCAGAGACCAGTGGCTTCTGGAATCTTCTCTGATGGTTTGCCATAGATCTTCAGCAGTCACCTGCCCTGAGGGAGCAAAACGAATGAGACAAGAGGTGAGGCTGTCTCAAGAGGATTGAGCATTGAGCAGCTTGGAGCAAACTACACCTCACAAGATGGAGGACCAATCGGCTTATGTCAATCCATGCCTAAAAATAAATTCCCTGTTCCGTATGCTATTCACACCTCCAACAGAAATAGATCAATATGTAAACACAATCCTGACTTAGAACCAATTTAGCTGATCTCAGCTTGGATGACCCCATGGCCAGGGTTTTATGGCCCCCACATCGGTGTGTCTCCCCCCACCCCTCCCCGGGCAGGTGGGGGGCGGGTGTGGTGAGCCATTTAAATCTCCATTCTGTCCGGCAGGACCATACTGTCCCACCGGGCGGGAGGGGCTGTAAAATCCTGGCCCCGAGTAAAAAGAAAATCTTACAGCACAGGAGGAGACCATTCAGCCCATTGTGCCAATGCTGTCTCCTTGAAAGCGCTATCCAATCAATCCCACTCCCCCTGCTCTTTCCCCTAGAGCCTTGTAATTTGCTTTTTCATTTCTCGACCTAATTCCCTTTAAGAAGATCCTCTTGAATCTGCTTCCACCCCCCTCTTTCAGACAGCACGTTCCAGATCACAACAACTCGCTGCGTAAAAATGTATTTTCTCCAATGTGACCAACCCAACTTGACTCAATACCTTTCACCTCATCCCAGTCTGCCCACCTGTGTCCGGAGGTGTGAGCATGTGGGGCATTTTCCCACTGGAATGTTGATTTTTGCATTCTAAAGGGACTGGATAATGTTGACTGTAACAAGCTGTCTCATCTTGTCCAGAACAGTAAATCCAGTACCTGTACTTGAAGGGGGGTGGGGTGGGGGGGCGAGCCTCTAAACTAATCTGGGGAAACAATATGTCAGTGAGAGTGTTGTCTATAGTGGAGAGGTTAATATTGATTCATTCAAATGTCAATTAGAGGCTCGATCAGAAAATAACATTTTGGGATCCGGTATCTGAGTAATTTGGGACACGAGGTGCTGAGTGCAGTGTGCGATGGAGGAACAGGTGATTGGACCTATGGTTCCCAAATCTCTCCCCCACTGGGGGATTTCCTCACCTCAGGTCTGGCTCTGTTGTAGACTCATTGATAGAGATTGATGACTGTGATTGGTCAACAAACAGAAAAAAGATTTGTGTTTCTATGGCAATTTTCACGACCTTAGGTAACCCTAAAGTGCCTTGCAGCCAACGAAGTAATTTTGAAGTGTAGTCACTGTTGTAGTGTAGAAAATAATCTATATTTAGTGATGTTGATAAAGGGATATATACTAACCAGGACATGGAGAGAACTCCCCAGCTCTTCTCAATAATCATTCTAACATGTCAGGACAAGGATGGTAGGAAGTGGACTGAATAGAATTTGGTGTTTTATCATCTCACTGTCTCTACGTTTCTCCATGGATGGTGTAGGATTGGACAGTCCCTGTCTTTAGCTGCTGGGGCAAAAGAACCAGAGAGAAATAGTGTCAAAAGTAAGTGGGTTGGGGTGGGTGGTGTGTCAGATATTTTTCAGTAAAGACAGTTGTGATTCTCTACTTCGAAGTAAATCCCAAGCTCTCCGATCTGCATCTTTACAATTTGTATAACAGATTAAGGTGTGAACTATAATAAACGGAGTGTCTGTCACAGGGCTCTGGGATGTACTGAGACTGATGCTATTACCCAGCAACTTCCAAATCCATGCACAGTAGCAGCAGTGTGTACCATCTACAAGATGTACTGCAGGAATTCACCAAGGCTCCTTAGACAACACCTTCCAAACCCATCTAGAAGGACAAGGGCAGCAGATAGATGGGAACACCACCACCTGGAAGTTCCCCTCCAAGTCACTCACCATCCTGACTTGGAAATATATCGGCCGTTCACTGTCGCTGAGTCAAAATCCTGGAACTACCTCCCTAACAGCACTGTGGGTGTACCTACACCACATGGACTGCAACGGTTCAAGGAGGCAGCTCACCACCACCTTCTCAAGGGGCAATTAGGGATGGGCAATAAATACTGGCCCAACCAGCGACACCCACATCCTGTGACTGCACTTCTTTAAAAACAGTCCCTGAGGAACGTCCTTCACTCACCTCCCATCCTCTCCAGGATCTGCTGAATCCAGGGGTTTGCCAGCGGGTTTCTGAGCTCTGGTTGAAGAAAGGATTCAGCTACCCGGGGGCTGAAAATCCTGTGGGAAAACAAAAAGGGAAGTCAAACTTGAACGGAATCCACCCTCTGGGACCGAGAGGTTATATTTATCAGGAAAGGCTGGATTCGCTTCTCCAGAAAAGGCAAGGCTGAGGGAGACCGAATAGGGATCGTTAAGACAGTGAAAGAGTTTGGTAGGGTGGATTCAGAGAAGGTGTTTCCTCTTACAGAAGGAACTTGTTTTATTGATTGACGACACTCTCACTGACATATTGTTTCCCCTGACTAGTTCAGAACTCCCCCCCTTCAAGTATAGGCCGTACCCTCTGGTTTTATTGTTCTGGAAAAGGTGAGATGACTTGTGATGATCATTAGTCTTAACTCCAATTTTCTGCCCAACTCCTCATACCCTCGATTCGCTGACAGATCAAAAATCTCAGCCGTAAATATAATACGAAACATCCACAACCCTCTGGGAAGAAAATTCCAAAGATTCACAGCCCTTTGAGTGAAGAAATTTCTCCTCGTCTCAGTCCTAAATGATTGGCTGATCGGCAAGATGACTTGGTAAGGGAATCAAAGGTTACGGGGAGAATGGGGTTGAGCAACTTATCAGCCATGATTGAATGGCGGAGCAGATTCGATGGGCCGAATGGTCTAATTTCTGCTCCGATGTCTTATGGTTATAGTCGACATTATCCAGTCTTTTTAGTATCCAAAAATCAGCCTTCCAGTGGGAAAATGCCCCACATGCTCACATCTCTGGACACAGGTCGGCAGATTCTGATGAGGTGAAAGGTATTGAGTCAAGTTGAGTTGGCCATACTGGAGAAAATAAATTCTACGCAGTGAGTCGTTGCGCTGTCGTCTGAAGTTTGGAAGAATGAGAGGCGATCCCACTAAAACCTACAAGGTCCTGAGGGGGTTTGACAGGGTGGACGCTGAGAGATTGTTTCCGCTGGTCGGGGGAATCTAAAATGCGGGGACACAGTCTCAGGATAAGGGGCCGATCATTTAGGGCTGAGATGAGGAGAAATTTCTTCACTCAAAGGGCTGTGAATCTTTGGAATTTTCTACCCAGAGGGTTGTGGATGCTTCATCGTTGAATATTTTTACAGCTGAGATTTTTGGTCTCTCAGCGAATTGAGGGTGTGAGGAGTTGGGCAGGAAATTGGAGTTAAGACTAATGATCAGCCATGATCGTATTGAATGGTGGAGCAGGCTAGACGGGCCAAAAGGTCGACTCCTGCTCCTATCTCTTGTATTCTCAATGTAAATATAGGATCTCACAGGCGCGTATAAAAATGCATTGCTAACAATTTTGTTATATTGGGAGGGAGATGTGCCTGATAGAGAGTCTGGGTTGGATTCTCCGCCCATTGGTGACTTGAGGACAGGTTTCTCCAAACAACTGTCACTGTGAAACCAAAAGTATCTCCCAGAATGCCTCACGTGGCAGGTTTGAATTACAGAAAGCCTGCCTTTTCGGTTGGTTAACCGCTGGCTGGGAGGGGGGGGAGAAACTACTCCTGCTGCAGCCTTTAAAGGGCTGCAGTAATTCTCAGCAGCTCAGCAGCAGGGGTAGCAGGGGTGGGGTGAGAGGGTGAGGCAGTTGGGGAGGGTATCAGCAGCCAAATAGCCACATTCCCCCGAATCCCAGATTCTTTACACTGAAGTTGGAAGGAGTGAGGTCTAGCAGGAGCTCTCGAATGGTCACTGGGTGTTCGAGATCCCATAGGGTTTAGGGGGAGGGAGGTAACAAGGTTCCAGTTCAATTCCAGTAGGACACCGGTGCAATTTTACAGTGGGAGAGGGGTCCCTAAACTATGACTCATGCCAGTCAGTGCTTCATTTTTTTGCGTTTCGATAGGTAGGGTCTAGCCTACAGGAAGGGAGTATCCATCCCCTTAATAAAAGTCACCCAGAAAAGAAAAAAGAATGAATTTTCAATAGCTCCTTTCCCAACCTCGGAATGTCCCAAAACGCTTGACAGCCATTGAAATAGTACAGTCACCATTGTCATGTAGGAAACATGGCAGCCAATTTGTGCACAGCAAGATCCCGGAAACAACAATGAGGTAATGACAGTACAATCCTGTTTTAGTGATGTTGATTGAGGGATAAATATTGGCCAGGGCACCGGGGAGAACTCCCCTGCTCTTCTTCAAAATAGTGGCTGTGGGATCTTTACATCCACCTGAGAGGGCCGACAGGGCCTCCGACACCACAACACTATCAAAGCCCTCTAATAATGAATGAGGTCATGTTTCTATGTCACTAGCTCCCCTACACTTGCCTGTAGAGTTGCTTCTTGTATTCGGGTTCATTGTCAAACTCCTGCTTCCTGTCTGGATCCTCTCTCGAGGCCCAACTCTGCGAGTCTGGGCCTACTGTATCCAATGGGGATTCGCTGCCCCTATGCTGTATTTCATTGTTCATTTGCATGTAGGCCAGTTCTGGAAGGTTCTATCGAGAGCTGGAAAGTGTGTCCACCTAATAACAACAACAATTTGTACTTGTTTACAATGTAAACACAGTAAAACCTCCCCAAAGGTGCCTCACCACAACGTTATTAAATAAAACTTGACAATGAGCCCTGTAAAGATATTATTAGAACAGGTGTTGAAAAGCCTGGTCACACAGTGGGATTTAAGCAACGTTTTAAAGGAGGAAAGAGAGATGGAGAGGTTTAGGTAGGGATGTAGGGGCCCAGGCAGCAGAAGACATGAACATTGATGGTGGAGTGGTTAAAATCAGGATATGTAAGAGGGCAGAATGATACAAGCACTGATACCTTGGAGGATTTTGGGGCTGGAGGAGGTAAGTGAGATATGTAGGGGGTAGGTAATGGAGGTCATGCAGTGCCATTGTGCTACTTATATGCCCTCTGAAATTGCTGAACAAGCCACTCAGTTGTAACAAAACCACTACAAAGTCTACAAAAAGGAATGAAACCAGATGGACCACTTGGCATCAATCTAGGCACCAGAAACGACAATGGCAATCTCAGCCCTGTCAACCCTGCAAAGTCCCCCTTACTAACATCTGGGGGCTAGTGCCAAAATTGGGAGAGCTGTCTCACAGACTGGACAAGCAACAGCCTGACATAGTCATCCTCATCTTACAGATACTGTCTCAGACTCCACCACCACCATCCCTGGGTATGTCCTGTCCCACCAGCAGGACAGACCCAGCAGAGGTGTGGGCACAGTGGGATACAGACGGGAGGGAGTTGCCCTGGGAGTGAGTCCTCAACATCAACTTTGGGCCCCATGAAGTCTCATGGCATCAGGTCAAACATGGGTAAGGAAGCCTCCTGCTGATTACCACGTACTGCCCTCCCTCAGCTGATGAATCTGTGCTCCTCCATGTTGAACACCACTTGGAGGAAGCACTGAGGGTGGCAAGGGTGCAGAATGTACTCTGGGTGGGGAACTTCAATGTCCATCACCAAGAGTGGCTCGGTAGCACCACTACTGACTTAGTTGGCCGAGTCCTAAAGGACATAGCTGCTAGACTGGGTCTGCGGCAGGTGGTGAGGGAACCAACAAGAGGGAAAAACATACTTGACCTCATCCTCACTAACCTGCCTGTTGTAGATGCATCTGTCCATGACAGTATCGGTGGGAGTGACCACCACAGTCTTTATGGAGATGAAGTCCCGCCTTCACATTGAGGATACCCTCCATCATGTTGTGTGGCACTACCACCATGCTCGATGGGGTAGATTTCGAACAGATCTAGCAACTCAAGACTGAGCATCCATGAGGCGCTGTGGGCCATCAGCAGCAGCTGAATTGTACTCAAACACAATCTGTAACCTCATGGCCCGGCATATCCCCCACTCTACCATTACCATCAAGCCAGGGGATCAACCCTGGTTCAATGAAGAGTGCAGGAGGGCATGCCAGGAGCAGCACTAGGCATACCTAAAAATGAGGTGCCAACCTGGTGAAGCTACAACACAGGACTACTTGTGTGCTAAACAGAGAAAGTAGCAAGTGATACACAGAGCTAAGCGATCCCAAACCAGCGGGTCAGATCTAAGCTCTGCAGTCCTGCCACATCCAGTCGTGAATGCTGGTGGACAATTAAACAACTCACTGGAGGAGGAGGCTCCACAAATATCCCCATCCTCAATGATGGAGGAGCCCAGCACATCAGTGCAAAAGGTAAGGCTGAAGCATTTGCTACAATCTACAGCCAGAAGTGCCGAGTGGATAATCCATCTCGGCCTCCTCCGGAGGTCCCCAGCATCACAGATGCCAGTCTTCAGCCAATTCGATTCACTCCACATGATATTAAGAAATGACTGAAGGCACTGGATACTGCAAAGGCTATGGGCCCTGACAATATTCTAGCAATAGTGTTGAAGAATTCAACTTGCAAACTAGCTCCAGAACTTGCCGCGCCCCTAGCCAAGCTGTTCCAGTACAGCTACAACACAGACATCTACCCGGCTATGTGGAAAATTGTCTAGGTATGTCCTGTCCACAAAAATCAGGATAAATCCAACCCGGCCAATTACCACCCAATCGGTCTACTCTCAATCATCAGTAAAGTGATAGAAGGGGTCATCAACAGTGCTATCAAGCGGCACTTACTCAGCAATAACCTGCTCACTGACTCAGTTTGGGTTCTGCCAGGGTCACTCAGCTCCTGATCTCATTATAGCCTTGGTTCAAACGTGGACAAAAGAGCTGAACTCCCGAGGCGAAGTGAGAGTGACTGCCCTTGACATCAAGGCCGCATTTGACCGAGTGTGGCATCAAGGAGCCCTAGCAAAACTGGAGTCAATGGGAACTGGGGGAAAATTTTCTTCTGGTTGGAGTCACACCTAGCACAAAAGAAGATGGTTGTGGTTATTGGAGGTCAGTCATCTCAGCTCCAGGACATCACTGCAGGAGTTCCTCAAGGTAGTGTCTGAGGCCCAACTATCTTCAGCTGTTTCATCAATGACCTTCCTTCCATCTTAAGGTCAGAAATGGGGATGTTCACTGATGATCGCACAATGTTCAGCACCGTTCGCAACTCCTTAGATACTGAAGGAATTCATGTCCAAATGCAACAAGACCTGGACAATATCCAGGTTTGGGCTGACAAGTGGAAAGTAACATTCACGCCACACAAGTGCCGGGCTATAGCCATTTCAAGAAGAGAGAATCTAACCATCTTCCCTTGTTCAATGTCATTACTATTACTAAATCCTCCACTATCAACAAGTTGGGGGTTATCATTGACCAGAAACTGAACTGTACTAGCCATATAAATACTGTGGCTACAAGAGCAGGTCAGATGCTAGGAATCCTGAAGTGAGTAACTCACCTCTGATTCTCTGCCTGTCCACCATGTACAAAGCACAAGTCAGGAGTGTGATGGAATATTCCCCATTTGCCTGGGTGAATGCAACTCCCACAACACTCAAGAAGCTTGACACCGTCCGGGACAAAGTAGCCCGCTCGATTGGTACCCCCCACCCACCACCTTCAATATCCATTCCTTCCACCACCAACACACAGTGGCAGCAGTGTGTACCATCTACAGATGCACTTGCAGTAACTTACCAAGGCACCTTTGACATCATGTTCCAAACCCATGACCTCCACCATCTAGAAGGACAAGGGAGCGGACGAATGTGAACACCACCACCTGCAAGTTCCTCTCCAAGCCACTCACCATTCTAACTTGCTGTCACTGGGTCAAAATCCTAGAACTCCCTCCCTAACAGCACTGTGGGTGTACCTACACCACATGGATCTGCGGCCGTTCAAGAAGGCAGCTCGAGCTCCACCACCTTCTCAAGGGCATCTAGGGATGGACAATAAACGCTAACCTAGTCAGCAAAGCCCACATCTCATGAAAGAATTTAAAAAATTAACTCGATCCTTATCAGACAATACATGATTCTGAGTGTATAATGAAATATGATGACAGATGTGAGATGACAGTGCTGATCCAAGGCTCATACTTGTGAGGACTTGGCTGACTGTGCTATCTCTTTGGTGGTTTATAAATAGTTTGCCTGTGATTGTTCAACTTTAACTCAGTCTTGGCTTCCATCAGTATGCAACACATACAGATATAGGAACGGACGGAGGTCATTCAGTCCATTGCATAGCAACAGGAGAACGACAGTCAGCCCCTCAATTGTTACGTGGGAAAGGAGAACGACAGTCAGCCCCTGCAGATAGTTATATAAGAACAGGAAGAGACCGTTCAGCCCCTTGAGCCTGTTACACAGGAACAGGAGGAGGCCATTCAGCCCCATGAGCCTGTCACAGAGGAACAGGAGGAGGCCATTCAGCCCCAGGAGCCTGTCACAGAGGAACAGGAGGAGGCCATTCAGCCCCAGGAGCCTGTCACAGAGGAACAGGAGGAGGCCATTCAGCCCCGTGAGCCTGTCACAGAGGAACAGGAGGAGGCCATTCAGCCCCGTGAGCCTGTCACAGAGGAACAGGAGGAGGCCATTCAGCCCCGTGAGCCTGTCACAGAGGAACAGGAGGAGGCCATTCAGCCCCGTGAGCCTGTCACAGAGGAACAGGAGGAGGCCATTCAGCCCCGTGAGCCTGTCACAGAGGAATGGGAGGAGAACATTCAGCTCTATGGGGCTGTTTCCCTATTCAATCAGATCATGTCTGATCTGCATTTCAGCCTTATTTATCTGCCTTTACCCTATATCCCCGTCATTACCCACTTACCCACCGTTAAAAATCTCTGTTTTGAAATTTTCAGTTGATCTCCAGCCTCAACAGTTTTTTTTGGGGGTGGGGGTGGGGGGTGGGGGTGGGGGTGGGGGCGGTGGAGTTCCAGATTTCCACTGCCCTTTGTGTAAACAACTGTTCTGTGACATCACCTCAATGGCCTGGCTCCAATTTGAAGGTTTAGCCCTTTTGTTCTAGACTCCAACCCCCCCAACCCCCCAACCCCCACAACAACACCGCCCCCCCCAACACCGCCCCCCCCAACACCGCTCTCCCCAACACCGCTCCCCCCAACACCGCTCTCCCCAACACCGCTCCCCCCCCAACACCGCTCTCCCCAACACCGCTCTCCCCAACACCGCTCCCCCCCCAACACCGCTCTCCCCAACACCGCTCCCCCCATAACACCGCTCTCCCCAACACCACTCTCCCCAACACCACTCTCCCCAACACCGCTCCCCCCCCAACACCGCTCTCCCCAACACCGCTCTCCCCAACACCGCTCCCCCCCCAACACCGCTCCCCCCCCAACACCGCTCCCCCCCCAACACCGCTCCCCCCCCAACACCGCTCTCCCCAACACCACTCTCCCCAACACCGCTCCCCCCAACACCACTCTCCCCAACACCGCTCTCCCCAACACCGCTCTCCCCAACACCGCTCCCCCCAACACCGCTCCCCCCCCAACACCGCTCCCTCCCATAACACCGCCCCCCCCCAACAACATAGCCCCCCCCAACACCGCTCCCCCCCCAACACCGCTCCCTCCCCAACACCGCTCCCCCCCCAACACCGCTCCCCCCCCCAACACCGCTCTCCCCAACACCACTCTCCCCAACACCGCTCCCCCCAACACCACTCTCCCCAACACCGCTCTCCCCAACACCGCTCTCCCCAACACCGCTCTCCCCAACACCGCTCCCCCCCCAACACCGCTCCCCCCAATAACACCGCCCCCCCCAACAACATAGCCCCCCCCAACACCGCTTCCCCCCAACACCGCTCCCCCCCATAACACCACCACCCCCAACAACATAGCCCCCCCCAACACCGCTCCCCCTCCAACACCGCACCCCGTCCCAACACCACTCCCCCTCCAACACCGCACCCCGTCCCAACACCGCTCCCCCTCCAACACCGCACCCCGTCCCAACACCGCTTCCCCCCAACACCACTCCCCCCCAACACTGCCCCCCCAACACTGCTCCCTCCCAACACCACTCCCCCCAAAACACCGCTCCCCCCAACACCGCTTACCCCAACACCGCTTACCCCAACACCACTTACCCCAACACCACTTACCCCAACACCGCCCCCCCAATAACATAGCCCCCCCAACACTGCTCCCTCCCAACACCGCACCCCGTCCGAACACCGCTTCCCCCCAACACCGCCCCCCCCAACACCGCCCCCCCCCAACAACATAGCCCCCCCCAACACCATTCCCCCCAACTCTGCTCCCTCCCAACACCACTCCCCCCACAACACCGCTCCCCCCAACACCGCTTACCCCAACACCGCTCCCCCCAACACCGGTCACCCCAACACCACTCCCCCCAACACCGCTTACCCCAACACCGCCCCGCCAATAACATAGCCCCCCCAACACTGCTCCCCCCCAACACCGCTCCCCCCCAACACCGCTCTCCCCAACACCACTCTCCCCAACACCGCTCCCCCCCCCAACACCGCACTCCCCAACACCGCTCTCCCCAACACCGCTCCCCCCCCAACACCGCTCTCCCTAACACCACCCTCCCCAACACCGCTCCCCCCAACACCACTCTCCCCAACACCGCTCTCCCCAACACCGCTCTCCCCAACACCGCTCTCCCCAACACCGCTCCCCCCAACACCGGTCCCCCCCCCAACACCGCTCCCCCCCATAACACCGCCCCCCCCAACAACATAGCCCCCCCCAACACCGCTCCCCCCCCAACACCGCTCCCCCTCCAACACCGCTCTCCCCAACACCGCTCCCCCCCAGCACCGCTCCCCCCCATAACACCGCCCCCCCCAGCAACATAGCCCCCCCCAACACCGCTTCCCCCCAACACCGCTCCCCCCCATAATACCACCACCCCCAACAACATAGCCCCCCCAACACCGCTCCCCCTCCAACACCGCACCCCATCCCAACACCGCTCCCCCTCCAACACCGCACCCTGTCCCAACACCGCTCCCCCTCCAACACCGCACCCCGTCCCAACACCACTCCCCCTCCAACACCGCATCCCGTCCCAACACCGCTCCCCCTCCAACACCGCACCCCGTCCCAACACCGCTTCCCCCCAACACCACTCCCCCCCAACACTGCCCCCCCAACACTGCTCCCTCCCAACACCACTCCCCCCAAAACACCGCTCCCCCCAACACCGCTTACCCCAACACCGCTTACCCCAACACCGCTTACCCCAACACCGCCCCCCCCAATAACATAGCCCCCCCAACACTGCTCCCTCCCAACACCGCACCCCGTCCCAACACCGCTTCCCCCCAACACCGCCCCCCCCAACACCGCCCCCCCCAACAACATAGCCCCCCCCAACACCATTCCCCCCAACTCTGCTCCCTCCCAACACCACTCCCCCCACAACACCGCTCCCCCCAACACCGCTTACCCCAACACCGCTCCCCCCAACACCGGTCACCCCAACACCACTCCCCCCAACACCGCTTACCCCAACACCGCCCTGCCAATAACATAGCCCCCCCAACACTGCTCCCCCCCAACACCGCTCCCCCCAACACTGCTTACCCCAACACCGCCCCCCCAATAACATGGCCCCCCCAACTCTGCTCCCTCCCAACACCACTCCCCCCCCAACACCGGTCCCTCCCAACATTGCTCCCCCCAAACACCACTCCCCCAACACTGCTCCCCCCGAACACCCCCCCCAACACTGCTTCCCCCCAACACCCCTTCCCCCAACAATGCTCCCCCCAACACTGCTCCCCCCCAACACCACTCCCCCCAACACCGCCCCGCCAACAACATAGCCCCCCCCCCAACACCATTCCCCCCAACTCTGCTCCCTCCCAACACCACTCCCCCCACAACACCACTCCCCCCACAACACCGCTCCCCCCAACACCGCTTACTCCAACACCGCCCCCCCAATAACATAGCCCCCCCAACTCTGCTCCCTCCCAACACCACTCCCCCCCCAACACCGGTCCCTCCCAACATTGCTCCCCCCCGAACACCCCCCCCCAACACTGCTCCCCCCAACACCCCTTCCCCCAACATTGCTCCACCCCAACACCGCTCCCCCCAACACCCCCCCAACACCGCTCCCCCCAACATCCCCCCAACACCACTCCCCCCAACAACCACCCCAACACTGCCCCCCCGAACCCCGCCGCCCCCAACACTCCCCCCCAACACCGCCCCCCCCAATACCCCGCACACCCCCCAAAGACCAAAGGAAAGGGTTTTTTGAAACCTCATCAATCCTTTTAAAATTTTAAACACCTCGATCAGATCAGCTCTCAATCATCTAAACTCATGGGAATGCAAGACCAGGCCTATGTAACCTGTCCTCATCATGTAACCACCACCACCAACAACAACAACTTATATTTATAAAGCACCTTTAACAAAATGAAATACCCAGGGTGCTTCAGAGGGCTATTATAAAACAAAGTATGTGAGCCACATAAGGCAATATTAGGTCAGCTGACCAAAAGCTTGGTCAAGGAGGTGGGTTTTAAGGAGTGTCTTAAAGGAGGAAAGCAAAGCAGAGAGTCGGAGAGGTGTAGGGAGGGCATTCCAGAGCTCAGGGCCCAGGGACATAAAGGCACAGCCGCCAATAGGGGAGAAATTCAAATCGATGGTGCGCAAGAGGCCAGAATTGGAGGAGTGCAGAGATCTCAGAGGGCTGTGAGGCTGGAGGAGTTTACAGAGTTAGGGAAGGTTGTAGAGGTGGGAGGGGGTTATGAGTATAGGGAGGGTTGTAGAGGTGGGAGGGGGTTATGAGGATAGGGAGGGCTGTAGAGGTGGGAGGGGGTTATGAGGATAGGGAGGGCTGTAGAGGTGGGAGGGGGTTATGAGGATAGGGAGGGTTGTAGAAGTGGGAGGAGTTATGAGGATAGGGAGGGCTGTAGAGGTGGGAGGGGTTTAAGAGGATAGGGCGGGTTGTATGGATGAGAGGGGGTTATGAGGATAGGGAGGGCTATAGAGGTGGGAGGGGGTTATGAGGATAGGGAGGGTTGTAGAGGTGGGAGGGGGTTATGAGGATAGGGCGGGTTGTATGGGTGGGAGGGGGTTATGAGGATAGGGAGGGTTGTAGAGGTGGGAGGGGGTTATGAGGATAGGGAGGGTTGTAGAGGTGGGAGGGGGTTATGAGGATAGGGAGGGTTGTAGAGGTGGGAGGGGGTTATGAGGATAGGGAGGGTTGTAGAAGTGGGAGGAGTTATGAGGATAGGGAGGGTTGTAGAGGTGGGAGGGGGTTATGAGGATAGGGCAGGTTGTATGGGTGGGAGGGGGTTATGAGGATAGGGAGGGTTGTATGGGTGGGAGGGGGTTATGAGGATAGGGAGGGTTGTAGAAGTGGGAGGAGTTATGAGGATAGGGAGGGTTGTAGAGGTGGGAGGGGTTTAAGAGGATAGGGCGGGTTGTATGGGTGAGAGGGGGTTATGAGGATAGGGAGGGTTGAAGGGGCTCTGGTGGAGGGTAGTGGCGGATGGATAAAGAGATGGGGATTTGAAAATAACCGTCAAAACTCTGGAGTCATTCTATCCCGGTAATATTCCTGCACACGCACCATTGCTTTCTCTGATCTTTCTGAGGATGTGTGGCTTGATTGCACTTGTTGGGATCATTCAGTAGAACAATGGACAACAGGGTTTGTTTGGCTCATGACGCCTGCTCACCTCAGAATCTTACATTGAACGTTACAGCACAGAAACAGGCCATTCAGCCCATCAAGTCCAAGCTGCACATGAACATCCTCCCACCCCCTCTTCTTCTCACCCTATCAGCGCTCTATTCCCTTCTCAAGGGGATCTGGGTGTCCTTGTACACCAGTCAGTGAAAGTTAACAGGCAGGTGCAGCAAACAATTAGGAAGGCAAATGGTATGTTGGCCTTCATTGCAAGAGGATTTGAATTCAGACATCAGGATGTCTTACTGCAGTTATACAGGACCTTGGAGAGACCACACCTGGAGTATTGTGTGCAGTTTTGGTCTCCCTATCTAAGAAAGGATACACTTGCCATAGAGGGAGTACAGTGAAGGTTCACTAGGCTGATACCAGGCATTGCAGGATTGTTATGAGGAGAGATTGGTTTGACTGGGCCTGTATTGATGGGAGTTTAGAAGAATGAGAGGGGATCTGATTGAAATTTTCAAAATTCTAACAGAACTAGACAGACTGGATGCAGGGAGGATGTTTCCTCTGGCTGTGGGGGTCTAGAACCAGGGGCCACATGGGACAGGCCATTTAGGACTGAGATGAGGAAACATTTCTTCAGCCAGAGGGTGGTTCAACCTGTGGAATTCTCTCCCACAGAGAAGGCTGTGGAGGCCGGGTCACTGTTTCCTTAAATCTGGCTCCAATTTTTAGACTTTGCCCCCTAGACCCAGACTCCCCAAATAGCCGGAATACTTTCTCTCTACCTACCCTAGTTCCCCTTAGTATCTTGCAACTTGGATCAAATCAACATCTAACCTTCCAAATTCCAGGGAATTGGACTCTAGATTGTGTAATGTCTGTTTGTAATTCATCCCTTGGAGTCCAGGTATCATTCTTGATTTTACTTGATTGAAACATTTAAGATCCTGAGGGGACTTGACAGGCTGGATGTGGGGAGGATGTTTCCTCTTGTGGGAGAATCTAGAACTAGGTGTCACTGTTTAAAAATAAAGGGTCGCCCATTTAAAACAGTGATGAGGAGAAATGATTTTGCTCAGAGGGTTGTGAGTCTTTGGAACTCCCTTCCTGAAAAGCTGAGTAGAAGCTGAGTCTTTGAATATTTCTAAGGCAGAGGTGGGTCAATTCTTGGTAAGCAAGGGGTGTGATATGTTATCGGCCGTAGGTAGGATGCAGATTTCAGTTACTATCAGATCAGCCATGACCTTATTAAATGTCAGTGCAGGCTCGATGGGCTGAATGGCCTACTCTTGCTCCTTGTTCGTATGTTCATATCCTTCTAAATCTATACTGTAATCTCTCTCAGTGAGGAGGTTCTGTGGCACAGTGGGTAGCGTCCCTGACTCTGAGCCAGAAGCTCTGGGTTCAAGTCCCACCCCAGGACTTGATGGCCAAGGAAGGTGTGTTCTCAATGCAGCCAAACAAGCCAAGTGTCAACTGGCAAATCTTTCCAACACACGACAATGGCAGGTGGTAAGAGAGGAAGGGATTATGGGTCAGTCATGTGATGGAAAGAACATTGGAGCCTCTACCATCACTATCCATAGGTCCAGACTGCAACATGCAAGTAAAAGTATATGTTGCCACAGCAATTGGGTGGGGTAGATGCCAGTTAGCTGGATGGCCATTGTGGATTAGACTGGTGCCAATAGCATTGGGTATGATCCTGGTTCTGGCTGGGGTGGATTCAGGGCCTTCCTCCTTGCCTTAGTGGAGATCGTGGTGCTGTGAGTTGGAATTGCCTTCAGGCAAAGAACTGAAGAAGACAGTTCTTCACCTCAAGCACTCCCAACCCCTGTGGTAGTGAGTTCTACATTCTCACCACCACACTCTGTGGGTCAAGAAGTTTCTCCTGATTGGATTTATTAGTAACTCTTATATTGATGGCCCCTAGTTCTGGACTCACCCACAAAAGAAAGCATCTTCTGTACATCTACAATATCAAACCCTTTTTATAATGTTAAAGACCTCTATCAGTTCACCCTTCAGCTTTCCCTGTGTTTTTAGAGTAAATAACCTCAGCCTGTTCAACCTTTACTGATGGTTAAAACCTCTCAGTTTTGGTATTTGTCTCCACTTCACACCAAGTGCTGCCTAATCATCTACAGAAAGAACTGACTGATGGTTCCCAAGTTTGTGTTAGTAAAGGATTAGCAAGGGTTTGAACATTTTAATGGTTCATAAAATCTTGCAGTGAAGGCAGGAGAAGACCAGGCAGTCTGGCATTTACATATCCAAATCCAAAGCAGTCACACCAGAGACTGGGAGAAGTCAGGAGGCTCAGTGATTGCTCATTGCACCAATAAAATTTTAACTGTCAATAATACCCCGCCCAATGTGGTGCAGAGACAATATGGGTCCAAGTGCCAAAGAACCATAGAAAAGTTACAGCACAGAAGGAGGCCATTCGGCCCAGCTTGTCCATGCCAGCCCAAGGACACCCAGGTGCCCTTTCTAATCCCACCTTCCTGCACCCGGCCCATAGCCCTGCAGCTTACAGCACTTTAGGTGCAGATCCAGGTACTTTTTAAAAGGGTTTAGAGTTTCTGCCTCTACCACCAACTTGGGCAGCGAATTCCAGACACCCACTACCCTCTGCGTAAAAAAGTTCTTCCTCATGTCCCCCCTACACCTTCTGCCACTTAGCTTGAATCTATGTCCCCTGATTCTAGAATTCTCCACCAAGGGAAACAATTTTATCCTGTCCACTCTATCTATTCCCCTCATAATTTTGTACACCTCAATCAAGTCACCTCTCAGCCTTCTTTGTTCTAAGGAAAATAACCCCAACCTATCCAATCTCTCCTCGTAGCTACACTCTTCTAACCCTGGCAACATTCTTATAAACCTCCTCTGCACTCTCTCCAGAGCTATTACATCCTTCCTGTAATGTGGTGACCAGAACTGCACACAATACTCCAGTTGTGGCCTCACCAATGTTTTATACATTTCCAAGATTATATCCTTACTTTTATGTTCTATACCTCTGCCAGTGAAGGAGAGCATTCCATATGCCTTCTTTACAACCTTGTCTACTTGAACTGCTGCCTTCAGGGACCTGTGTACTTGTACGCCAAGATCTCTCACTTTATCTACCCCTCTTAGTATATTCCCATTTATTGTGTAATCCTTGTAACTGTTTGACCTCCATAAAAGTATGACCTTACCCTTCTCTATGTTAAAATCCATCTGCCATCCCTGAAAAGTTGCTGCCCCTGATATGTGCCAAGTGATCTCTTCCAGAGTGATGTTGAATTAATAACTTTATATCTGAGGTTGATAGATTATTTTTGCTGGGAAAGGAAATGGAGCCAAGTCAGCTGGATGGAGTTACGATACAGATTAGCCACAATCTCACTGAATGGCAGAACATGCTCGAAGGACTGAATGGCCTCCTCCTGTTCCTATTTTGCTTTGACATTAATGGCTTCTAATGTTAAAGAAGCTTTCTGTTGTGAGTGGTGGCTGAGTTGGTGCATCAGCAGACACTTCTGAGGTGGGAACTTTTAGTTTATTTACAGAGTATGGTAATTATGTTTTTTTCTGATGTGTAATATACCTTTAAGAAGAATGCTATTAAGGAAGATCACAAGATCTTAGTATCCAATAGAAGAGTAGTGTGGGCTATCTCAGCAGATAGTAGTTAGTAATGTAGAGATAGAGTTTGAAGTGAAAACACATGTTTAGTGGCTGCTGAGGACCTTTGTAAATAAACTGAAAATTTCCACGTGAGAAGCGCCTGCTGATCAACTCTAACAATAGTACCAACTCGGCCACCTCTCACAACAAACTGGAGACGAGGATCTACAGGATCTAACAAACTGGCGATGAGGATGAAACAAGTTTAACAGAAGAGATCAAGAGAAACTAAATCGGGCTGTACCTCGCACTGTAATTGTAAGTAGAAGCTCTGCTCAAATCGATGAAATAACTCCCTCTCAGAATGCCACAGTTTGGAAGAATTGATCTTTTTGATCCAGCAACAGACGATTGGTCTCATTACATTGAACAGCTTGCGTTCTTTTTCTAAGAGAGCGAGATTACAGGGGATGAGAAGAGGCGAGCGATCCTCTTAAGTACTTGTGGGAATAAAACCTATGGTTTGATTCGAAGTTTGACAGCATCCAGTGCCCCGATTTGAAAAATTTTGATGAATTGGTGGACCTCGTGAAGGGTCCATTATCAACCAAAGCCCTCAGTATCCATGCAACAGTTCAAGTTTAACTAAAGAAATTTGTGCCCCGGGGGAGACAGTTGCTTGTTATGTGGCAAGTTTGAAACAGTTAATGGAACATCGTGAGTTTGGTACATCCCAAATGACATTCTCAGGGATTGTTTAGTGTGAGGTGTGAATGAGGATTCGATTCAGAAGAGGTAGCTGTCCGAAGCGAATTTGGATTTCAAGAAGGCGCTAGAGGTAGCACCGGCCATGGAAAGTGCAGCAAGGGATTCAAAAGCCAGACAGGGAGTGCAACATGGCCCCAACCTCCACATTGGGCAGGAAGCCCCAGCCAAAAAGGGCGGGAAAATGCAAGACTCTGCCAAGAAGCAGGAAACTAGCTGGAAAATGAGAAGAAATGACTTAGCAGCGAAAACAAGGAATAATTTCAAAAGAGGTGGAAACAATCAGTCTTTTAACAATGGGCAATCAAAAAATAGAATGTTTTTATTGTCATTGCAATGGACACATAATGAGACAGAGCAAGGAAAGAGTCAGGCCGACTTTTAAACAAAAGAGAAAACCCAGTGAGATCTACAATGTAGAAAAGTCTGAAGCAACAAATTCAGATATTTACTCGTTGTTTAATTTGGAGGTTGGAAAGACAGAACCAATATATGTAACAGTGAAAGTGAATGACAGACCAGTTCAAATGGAAATGAACATAGGAGTTTCCGCTACAGTATTTGGAGAACATACCTTCAGATATCTGAATAATGGGGAACATCAATTAAATTTAGGAAAAGCTACTGCCCAATTAAAAACATACATGGGTGAAGCCATCCTAGTCAGAGGCATAAGCAGAGTAACTGTCCAATATGGAAGCCAATCGATAAAGCTACCAGTGTTGGTATCGAGAGACACAGGACCCAGCCTCCAAGGGAGAAACTGGCTGAGGGAAATCAACCTTGAGTGGCCACTGAGATGCCAAAAGGAAGCAGGACGTGTTTCTGTTTTGGAAAAGGAGTGTGTAAAGACTCAACAACCTGAAGAAATGCAGTCTGCATGGAACCAAAACCTGGTAGAACAGCAGAAGGAACTGGAATAGACCCTGCTTGAGGACAGAGTTCAAGTTGAGGTGAGCAACCTCCAAAAGGAAAAAGGAAACCTGCTGAAAGACCTTCACACACGACAAGATTCCCTCAGGTCATAGTTTGTACCTCTGGATAAGTATGAAGAGAAACAGAAAGAATTCAGCACTTCCCTGAATAAACTGAAGGATGAGTTGGCAGAGAAGATACAACAATGTTCAATTTTCTAGGAGGCAGCAAATAAATACAAAAAAGAGATGGAAGAGCTGAAGAATCAGCTACATGAAGCCAAAGAGGCTTTGGAGGCAAAAGTCACAGAATTTCCTAAGAAGCAGACAGATTAGGAAATTCTGGGAGACTCAGCCACTGAGTTCACTCAAGTCGAACTTACAAGTGAGAGTAGTCGGGCCAATATTGAAGTCAAAAAGAAGGGTGATATTAATGTCAGGGCTAGAAAGAAGAAGGCCCATAGAAAGAGGGCACAGAAACACAAATAAGGCTTTAATCCTGGCAGCATATGAGTATACTCTTGGACGTAGGCCTGGTAGGCAATTGCAAATGTCGATGCCCTTAGTCGTTTGCCTTTACAAGAAAATGATGAGCAAGTCCCAGTTCCACAAGAGCCTTTTTTACTGTTAAATTTCTTAGATTCCTCACCGGTATGTGCTCAACAGATCAGAGACTGGACAAGTCGGGACCCAGTCCCATCTCAATTATGAGAACAAGTGCTTCATGGTTGGTCGTAAGAGCCTGTGTCTGATGAAATGAAACTGTACTTCAACTGAAGACATGAAAAAACCAGTCAGGATGGCATCTTATCATGGGGAGCACGAGTGATTGTTCCTCCAAAGGGAAGACAGCCGCTGTTAATTGAACTACACAGTGCCCATCCAGGAATATCCCGAATGAAGACCTTGGCTCGCAGTTATCTATAGTGGCCTGGGATGGATGGAGAGTTTAGTGAAGAATGTGTGCAATGTCAGCAACTGCAAAATTTACCTTCAACAGCTCCGTTACACCCTTGGGAGTGGCCAGGAAGACCATGGTATGATTATACATTGACTATGTGGGACCTTTCACGGGAATAATGGACGGGATTTTGTGCACCCACCCGCCGCCGGTATCTTCCGGTCCTGCCACAAGTCAATGGACTTCTGGCTGGAGCAACACCTTGCCTGCGGTGGGTGAAATGGATAGAGATATATGAGGCACAGTCGCCAACCTCTTCTTCTACAATTGAGAAGTTACGTCAAAGTTTTGCCATTAACGGACTCCCAGAAGTAATGTTTCTGATAACGGCACGGCAACTATGAGTGATGAATTTCAACGGTTTATCAGTCTCAACGGTATCACTCCTGTGAAACCTGCACCGTACCCACCCTTCCTCAAACGGACTGGCTGAAAGGGCAGTTCAAACGTTCAAGACAGGCATGAAAAGATTAACTGGTGATTCCTTAGCAACCAAGCTAGCACGCTTTCTGTTTCATTACAGGACCACTCCTCACACAACAACAGGTGTCACACCTGCAGAGTTATTGATGAAACACCGTCTCAGGATGAGATTGAGCTGAATAATGCTGAATTTAGAGGGGAAGGTAGAAAGGAGTCAGGGAAGCCAAAAAACTAGACACAACTGGCATAGTCGTGAGAGGAAATTTACCGTGGGAGAGATGGTTTACGTGAAGAACTTTGGAGAAGGACCGAAGTGGTTACCGGGTGAAATAAGTGCAGTGACTGGATCTCTATCTTACCACGTGGAGGTGAAAGGTCGGATCATATGGAGACATGTGGATCATCTAAGGAAGAGAGAAAGAAATCACCAAGAAATGATTCCACTGCTGCTCATGACTGGGTCAGCATTTCCTGTTGAGAGAACTCCACCCAGTACAGACGTATCTGATGGTCTGATGTACCTGTGAGAGTTGAGGATACAGATCTGCAGGTGCCACCGAAACACCTGATGTTCAGGCAACTCCGGAAAAGGAGCTTCCTGACGAGGCATCTGAAGTTGTGGAACTGAGAACCTCTACACGCATAAGGAAACCCCCAGAAAGATTGATTTTGGACATTATTTACTAATGTAAATATTTTGCTGATGATTAACAGGCCTTCTTTTTCAATCTGCATGCATCTCTTTACTGCTGTGATAAGCGTTCTTGATACGTAACCTATAGGCTGTTCCATGCCATCGTCTATCCGATGAGAGAGCAGTGCTCCCAGTGCATAGAGAGATGTGTCACAGGTCAGCACCAATTCTTTCACCTGGACATAATGCACCAATAGATTGGACGAGTGCAACAATTGTTTCACCTTTATGAAAGCTTCTTTCTGAGGCACCTCCCAAGTCCAACGTTGGTTCTTTTTGAGTAGGTAAGGTGCCAGTTCTGCAGACAAATTGGGTGAGAACCGTCCATAATAATTGATCATTCCTAGGGATGATTTGAGCTCTGAGGTTTCCTTGGTGCAGGTGCCTCTCTTATGGCTCTCACTTTCTCCTCAGCCGGGTGGAGGCCCTGTGAATCTACCCGGTGACCCAAATAAATTACCTCCCTCGCTTGGAACGTGCGCTTTTCTTTTTTTAATGCACTCCAGCCTGCAATAAATGTTTTAAGACTTCTTCTAAGTTTCCTAAATGCTCTTTTTCAGTGAATCCTGTAACCAAAACATCATCTAAATAGACGACAATGTGGGACCGTCCCAGCAGTAAACTTTCCATTGTTCTCTGGAATATGGCGTGAGCTGAGGAGATGCTGAAAGGCAGTTGTGTACATTGGTACAATTCTTCATGGGTATTTATTGTGACAAATTCCTGGGAGGCATTATCCAACTGTAGTTGTTGATAAGCATGACTCATGTCAAGCTTTGTGTAGGTGGTTCCACCTGCTAGCTTAGCATACAGGTCTTTGATTTTTGGTATGGGGTATCAGTCTAGCTTAGCTACTTTGTTAACTGTCAGTTTATAGTCTCTACAAATTTGGATGTTTTGGTTGGGTTTAAAGATGGGGACTATGGGCACCGTCCATTCTGAGAACTGCACAGGTTGTATAACACCCAGTTTTTCTAGTCTGTCCAGTTTGGTGTCGACTTGTTCTTGCAGTGTGTAAGATACTGGTCTCGCCTTCATAGATCAGGGGGTTGCCTCCGGATTCACATGAGTTTTTGTCTGCAGCCCCTGGATCTCCCCAAGTTTGTCCTTGAAGACTGTGGTGTACTTTCAAAGTAGCTCTGGTAACCCACTTGCTCTCAGCTGGAAAATCTCAGCCCATCCTAACTTAACCTCCTTTAACCAGTTTCACCCCAGGAACTTGGCCCCTCACCTGCTACCACCACCAAGGGTCGCTTTACCGATTGGCTTCCATAATGGACAGTTACTCTGCTTATCCCTCTGACTTGAATGTCTTCACCCGTATATGTTTTTAATTGGGAAGTTGATACTTCTAAATTTAATTGATGTTCACCATTATTCAGATATCTGAAGGTATGTTCTCCAATTACTGTTGTGGAAGTTCCTGAGTCCACTTCCATTGTAACAATTCTGCCCTTTACTTTCATTGTTACAAGCATTGGTTCTATCTCTCCAACTTTCAGATTAAACAATGAATAAATATTTGAATTGGTTTCAGTCTCTTCTACATTGTAGATCTCACTGGGTTTTTGTCTTTTGTTTAAAAGCCAGCTTGTGTATCTCTCCTTGCACTGTCTCATTATATGTCCATTTCTGTGACAATAATATTTGATTTTTTTAAACTGCCAATCGTTAAAAGGCTGCTTGTTTCTATCGCTATTGAAATTATTCGTTGTTCTCGCCGCTAAGTCACTTTTTTCATTTTCCGGCTGGCTTCCTGCTTCTCGACAGTCTTGCATCTTCACGTCCTTTTTGGACGGGGTTTCCTGCCTGATGTGGAGTATGGCTTTTGAATCTCTTTCTGTGCTCTCCATGGCCAGCGCTATCTCTAGCGCCTTCTGGAAACTCAGATTCACTCCGGACAATAATCTCTTCTAAGTACTGCCCTCGTTCACACCACACACCAAACAATCTCTGAGTAAGTCATTTAGGGATGTACCAAACTCACAATATTCTGTTAATTGCTTCAAACTTGCCACATAACAAGCAACTGTCTCCCCTGGGCTTCTAGTTCTCTAGTTAAACTTAAGCTGTTGCATCATTACTGAGGGCTGTGGCTGATATTGACCCTTCACCAGGTCTACCAATTCATCAAAATTTTTTGCTTCTGAGGCGCTGGTTTTATTCCCACGTGTACTTAAGAGGATCGCTCGCCTCTTCTCTTCCCCTGTAATCTTGTTTGCTTGGAAAAAGAACATGAGGCGTTCAACGTAATGAGACCAATCATCTGTGGCTGGATCGAAAGGATCAAGTCTTATGAATTGCAGCATTCTGAGAGGGAATTACTTCTTCGATTCGAATGGAATTTCCACTTACAATTACTGTGCAAGGTACATTGCTGATTTAATTTCACTTGATTTCTTCTGTTAAACTTGTTTTATCCTCATTGCCAGGTTGTTGTGAGTGGTGGCTGAGTTGGTGCTATTGATAGAATTGATCAACAGCCACTTCTTAGGTGGAAACTTTTAGTTTATTTACAAACTACACATGTGCTTTCACTTCAAACTCTGTCTCAACACCACTAACTGCAGAGGTAGCCCACACTGCTCTCCTATCAGCTACTAAAGATTATGTGATCTTCCTTAACAAGCATTATTCTTAAAGGCATATTACACACTAAATAAAACCACAATTATCACACTTTTTCACAAGGCTGGGAGCCAATTGAAAATTTCCAAATTGAGATTGATCGATTTTTGTTGGGTAAGGGGATTGAGGATTAGAGCTAAGGCAGGTATATGGAGTTAAGCTAACTATCAGCCATGATCTAATTGAATGATGGGCTGGAGGGGCTGAATAACCTCTTTCTGTCCCTATGTCCCTAAGATAGGTGGAGGTGATCTGCCTGAGTTTCAGCTCCGGATCACTATTCAACTAGCTTCAGCTCAAGGGTATTTGGATATTGTCTGAGCACAGAACCACACTTAGCAAGCTTTGTTAAACAGGTCTGAAGAGTGACCAACTTGGATGAGTTATTGGAGAGCTCCAGCAACCAAGGATCTGTATCCCAGCAACCAGTGGACCTGTATCTCACCAACCAAGGACCTGTCATCCAGAAACCAGTGGACCTGAACCTGTACTGCATCAGCCTTGGGCCTGTACCCCCAGACTCATGGAACTGTACTCCAGCAAACAAGAACCTGTACCCCAGTAACTAGGAGACATGTACCCCAGAACTGTGTGGGCCTGTACTCCAGCAACCAAGAACCTGTATCCCAGGAACCAGTAGACCTGTACCCCAGAACTGTGTGGGCCTGTACTCCATCAACCATGAACCTGTACCCCAGCAACCAGTGGAGATATATCCTATTGATCATGGACCTGTGACTAAGAGCTAGTGGACCTGTACCCCAGCACTGATGGAATTGGATCTCAGTAAGTCATCCGAAGAAATCAAGGGGTAACAGAATCGAGAAAGCCTTACCTGTGGAATAACCGAGTTAATGAATCAGCTAGCTGGTGCCTTGCAATTATTACAATCACCAGTTCAACTGAAAACCCCAGACCCATAGGCTGTGAGGTGTAAGATTGCTATCAGCTCTTTGAAGACCTCAGATGTGGTTAATCGCATTTTGTTTCTTAAATTGGACCCTTGTTTTTGTTTAGTCAGGTTATTGAAGTAATGACTGATGTGGTATGTTTGGGGAATGTGTATTGAGAATTGACATTTTGGCTGTACATTCTGAGTCAGGGTTTGTTGAAGGAATGAGCTCAGTGCACAGCAACACTCTGCAGCAGGGTGTGGACAGCCCTGGGCAAAGGGAATATTCATTGTCCTTTTTAATTTATTCATGGGATGTGGGCGTCGCTGGCTAGGCCAGCATTTATTGCCCATCCCTAGTTGTCCTTGAGAAGGTGGCCTTCTTGAACCGCTGTAGTCCATGTGGTGTAGGTACACCCATTGTGCTGTTAGGGAGGGAGTTCCAGGATTTTGACCCAGTGACAGTGAAGGAACGGTGATATATTTCCAAGTCAGGATGGTGAGTGACTTGGAGGGGAACTTCCAGGTGGTGGTGTTCCCATGCATCTGCTGCCCTTGTCCTTTAGATGGCAGTGGTCATGGATTTGGAAGGTGCTGTCTAAGGAGCCTTGGTGAGTTGCTGTAGTGCATCTTGTAGATGGTACACACGGCTGTCACTGTATGTCGGTGGTGGAGGGAGTGAATGTTTGTGGATGGGGTGCCAATCAAATGGGCTGCTTTGTCCTGGGTGCTGTTGACCTTCTTGAGTATTGTGGGAGCTGCACTCATCCAGACAAGTGGGGAGTATCCCATCACACTCCTGACTTGTGACTTGTAGATGGTGGACAGGCTTTAGGGAGTCAGGAGGTGAGTTACTCATCGCACGAGTCCTAACCTCTGATCTGCTCTGTAGCCACAGTATTTATTTGGCTAGCCCAGTTCAGTTTTTGGTCAATGGTAAGCCCCAGGATGTTGATAGTGGGGGATTCAGTGATGGTAATGCCATTGAACATCAAGGGGTGATGGTTGGATTCTCTCTTGTTGGAGATGGCCATTGCCTGGCACTTGTGTGGCATGAATGTTACTTGCCACTTGTCAGCCCAAGCCTGGATATTGTCCAGTACTTGCTGCATTTGGACATGGACTGCTTCAGTACCTGAGGAGTCACAAATGGTGCTGAACATTGTGCAATCATCAGTGAACATCCCCACTTCTGACCTTATGATGGAAGGAAAGTCATTGATGAAGCAGCTGAAGATGGTTGGGCCGAGAACACTACCCTGAGGAACTCCTGCAGTGATGTCCTGGAGCTGAGATGACTGACCTCCAACAACCACAACCATCTTCCTTTGTGCTAGGTATGACTCCAACCAGCGGAGAGTTTTCCTCTGATTCCCATTGACTCCAGTTTTGCTAGGGCTCCTTGATGCCACACTCGGTCAAATTCTGCCTTGATGTCAAGGGCAGTCACTCTCACCTCACGTTAGGACTTTAGCTCTTTTGCTCATATTTGAAGCAAGGGTGTAATGAGTGGTCCTGGCAGAACCCAAACTGGACATCAGTGAGCAGGTTATTGCTAAGCAAGTGTCGCTTGATAGCACTGTTGATGACCCTTTCCATTACTTTACTGATGATGGAGAGTAGACTGATGGGGTGGTAATTGGGTTGGATTTGTCCTGCTTTTTGTGTACAGGACATACCTGGGCAATTTTCCACATAGCTGGGTAGATGTCAGGGTTGTAACTGTACTGGAACAGCTTGGCTAGGGGTGCGGCAAGTTCTGGAGCACAAGCCTTCAGTACTATTGCTGGAATATTGTCAGGGCCCATAGCCTTTGCACTATCCAGTGTCTTCAGCCGTTCCTTGATATCACATGGAGTGTATTGAATTGGCTGAAGACTGGCATCTGTGATGCTGGGGACCTCTGGAGGAGGCTGAGATGGATCATCCACTCGGCACTTCTGGCTGAAGATTGTTGCGAATGCTTCAGCCTTATCTCTTGCACTGATGTGCTGGGCTCCTCCATCATTGAGGATGGGGACATTTGTGGAGCCTCCTCCTCCAGTGAGTTGTTTAATTGTCCACCAGCATTCATGACTGGATGTGGCAGGATTGCAGAGCTTAGATCTGATCCATTAGTTGTGGGATCATTTAGCTCTGTCCATCACTAGCTGCTTATACTTTTGGTATGCATGTAGCCCTGTGTTATAGCTTCACCAGGTGGACACCTCATTTTTAGGTATGCCTGGTGCTGCTCCTGGCTTGCTCTCCTCATTGAACCTGGCTTGATGGTAATGGTAGAGTGGGGGATATGCCAGGCCATGAGGTTACAGATTGTGTTCGAATACAATTCTGCTGCTGCTGATGGCCCACAGCGCCTCATGGATATCCTGTCTTGAGTTGCTAGATCTGTCCAAAATTAGTTTCGCCATTTAGCACAGTGATAGTGCCACAGAACACGATGGAGGGTATCCTCAATGTGAAGGTGGGACTTCATCTCCATAATGACTGTCACTCCTACTGATACTGACATGGACAGATGCATCTATAACAGGCAGGTTGGTGAGGGTGAGGTCAAGTATGTTTTTCCCTCTTGTTGGTTCCCTCACCACCTGTCACAGACCCAGTCTAGCAGCTATGTCCTTTAGGACTTGGCCAGCAGTCATGCTACCGAGCCACTCTTGGTGATGGACATTGAAGTCCCTCACCCAGAGTACAACATGGAGGGGCACTGATTCATCAGCTGAGGGAGGGCAGTACATAGTAATCAGCAGGAGGTTCCCTTGCCCATAGTTGGGCCTGATGCCATGCGGTCCAGAGTCAATATTGAGGTCTGAGGGCCCTAAGCTTCTTCCTCGAACAGAGGCCCGAACAATCCCCATCCACCACTACTCTCCTCCGTCTGGCTGAACTTGTTCTCACACTGAACAATTTCTCCTTCAACTCCTCTCACTTCCTCCAAATAAAAGGTGTGGCTATGGGTACCCGCATGGGCCCCAGCTATGCCTGTCTCTTTATGGGGTATGTGGAACATTCCTTGTTCCAGTCCTACTCCGGCATTTATTGCCCATCCCTAATTGCCCCTTGAGAAGGTGGTGGTGAGCTGCCTTCTTGAACCGCTGCAGTCCATGTGGTGTAGGTACACCCACAGTGCTGTTAGGGAGGGAGCTCCAGGATTCTGACCCAGCGACAGTGAAGGAACGGCGATATATTTCCAAGTCAGGATGGTGAGTGACTTGGTGGTGGTGTTCCCATGTATCTTTTTTTATTCATTCATGAGATGTGGGCTTCACTAGTTGGGCCAGCATTTATTGC
This sequence comes from Isurus oxyrinchus, assembly GCA_026770705.1. NCBI lineage: Eukaryota > Metazoa > Chordata > Chondrichthyes > Lamniformes > Lamnidae > Isurus > Isurus oxyrinchus. The sequence goes on along the minus strand of JANJGN010000007.1, from coordinate 6,242,425 downwards.
CCATCCCTATCTGCTGCCGTTGTCCTTCTAAGTGGTTGAGGTCATGGGGTTGGAAGGTGCTGTCTAAGGGTGTAAGCAGGCTTAGTGAGTTGCTGCAGTGCATCTTGTAGATGATACACATGGCTGCCACTGTGCGTTAGTGGTGCAGGGAATTAATGTTGAGGGTGGTGGGTGAAAAACCCTCTCTCTTGAGTTGTGCTCTCTCCCCAAGTGTCTGACTACTTCTTATTTTTGTATTTGGAAACCCCCCTGGGCTCTTCTCCTACCCCATAGTTGTCATGACAACTGTATTATTCTCCATCCAGCAGGCTGCTTTGTCCTGGAAGGTGTCGAGCTTCTCGAGTGTTGTGGGAGCTGTACTCATCCAGGCAAGTGGAGAATATTATCACACTCCTGACTTGTGCCTTGTAGATGGTGGACAGACTTTGGGGAATCAAGAGGGGAATTACTCACAAGCACACTGGAGCAATGACATTCTAGGGTCTCCTCTTATACTGAATGTTGTATCTATACAGAATGCTCCAGTGAGGCTGGACTAGAAGCAACTTTTACATTCCCACACTGACATGAGTGTTTATTGCACATCTGGCCTCAGTAACAGGCCCTGGTCCATGTCCTGAACTGGACAAGCTGGAAACATGTCAAGTGTCTAAATGAAAGACATGGCAGGAACTTTCATCAAAACTCAATGTCTGAAACCCTGTCCTGGTCAACATTCCTCTCTCAACCTATATCGCCAAAATCCAATTAATGGTCATTTGTCTCATTGCTGATTGAGAATCTTGCTGATTGCCATACCTATGGAACAACAGTTCTACACCCTAATGTTATTCATTACACTATTATAATCCACCTCCTTCCAGACCTTTCCATTCCTCTAGCTCTGGTCTGTGAAACCCTCCCCCACACCTGACTCCCTTTGCTCCACCATTGGTGGCCATGCCTTCAGGCACTGGTGTCCAAGGCTCTGGAATTCCCTCCCCAATCCAGTGCTCCATTGGGTAGCTCTCCCCGCTCTGAACCAGAAATTCAGGAGTTTGAGACCCACATCAGAGCCGTGAGCACAAAATGCAGACTAATACTTCTGGTGCAGTACTGGAGGAGGGCTGCACAGTCAGAGGTAGCGCCTCTCAGATGAGATGTTAAAGTGCAGGTCTGCCCCTCTGAGGTGGAAGATCCTATGGTCACTATTTCAAAGAAGTTCATGGGAGTTCTCCCTGGTGCCTTGGTCAATATTTATCCCTCAATCAACATCACAAAAAACAGATTATCTGATAAATATCACATTGCTGTTTCTGGGATCTTGCTGTGCGCAAATTGGCTACTGAGTTTTCTACAATACAACAGTGACTGCACTTCAAAAAGTAATTCGCTCATTGTGGAAATGCTTTAGGACAATCTGGGGTAATGAAAGATGCTACTGAAATACAGGCCTCTCTTCTTGAATCATCGCCCCCTCTCTCTCTTTAAGATGCTCCTTATGTATTGCCTCACCCAGTCCCAATATCTGTTTCCCTGGCCCAGCATCCATCATCACCCTTGGGCAGTTGCCTTGGGGCCTTTCTCTCTGATCTAACTGCAAGCTGTTGCTCTTTTCCTGAGGAGGGTGAGAATGCGATGCTCCCCTCGTTTCCTTTAACCCTCCCGTTCAGGACTGAGCTGGACCTGGCTCTGTATTCCCAGTACCTTTCTTATTTTGAATTTCAGACTTCCGAGATTTGCTGCGCTTCTTTCTAACCTCAGGTTTCCCCCTCACGACTCTCAGTCAAAGAATGACCGTCCGCAAAATTGGAGCAAAGTGTGAGGCAGTTTAATCAACAGAAATAAACCTTTGCCTCCTTTCATCAAGGAAATCTAACCGTTCATCTACCTGGCAAGTTGCGGTGCCCTCTCTCTCTTGGGTTCTGCTTTCTCCCCGAGTGTCTGACTAACTCTTAGTTTTGTATTTGGAAACCACCAACCCCCCCCCACCCCCCGCCCCCGGGCCCTTCTCCTCCCCCACAGTTGTCATGACAACTGTATTATTCTCCCACTTGGATCCTGAGTAATGATTAATTAAATGGAGGAAGAGCTGTAATTCCTTTCGTCCACCATTAATTCACTGCCTGAGATTCTGCACCCGGGCTAATGAACAACAACTTGCATTTATATAGCACCCTTAATGAAGTAAATTGGCCCAAGGGGCTTCACAGAATGAGCCCCGAGTCTTAAACCTTTGGGCTTCTCGTTGTGGGACTCCAAGGGTTGACTGGACTCAATGTGGAACATAATGTGTGAAAGTTGAAGGGAGGGGTTTGCAGAGTCAGTGCCCTGTCGATTCATACTGGCTTAAAGCCAGACAACACTAAACCATATCTTTCGATTTATAGCAATAAACTGGATTGAACTGATTATTTTTCAGGCTGGGGGGCTTTAGGAAAGATGTGAAGTCTTTAGAGATAGTGCAGAAAAGATTCACGAGAATGGTTCCGGGGATGAGGGACTTCTGTTAGGTGGATAGATTGGAGAAGTTGGGACTGTTTTCCTTGGTGAAATGGAGGTTGAGTGGAGATTTGATAGAGGTATTCCCCACATCTGGACAGAGTAGATAGGGAGAAAACGTTCCCATTGGTGGAAAGGACGAGAATCAGAGGACACTGATATAAGGTAATTGGCAAAAGACATGAAGGTGACTTGAGGTAAAGCTTTAACATGCGGCGAATGGTTAGAATCTGGAATGTGCTGCTTGCATGTGAAGTGGCAGGATCAATCGTGGTTTTCAAAAGGGAATTGGATCAATATCTGGAGAGAAAAGATTTGCAGGGCTATGGTGAAAGGTGGGGGAGTGGGACTTGGTGAATTACTCCTGCAGAGATCTGGCATGGACACAAAGGGCCAAATAGCCTTCTTCATTGCTGGAACCATTTTATGATTCTATGAAGTATACAGTGGTGTCACCCTGGCATTGTTATTTGGGCCCCTGCTATTTTTAATGTATATTCATGATTTGGACTTGGACATACAGGAGATAAATTCCAAGTTTTTAGATGACAAAAAGCTCAGAAATGTAGTGAACAATAAGGAGAATGGTAATAGACATCAGGAGGACACAGACTGGTTAAATGTGGAGATGTTGGTGTACTGATAATGTCTCTAATGCTGGTAATCCAGAGGCCCAGGCTAATGCTGTGGGGACATGGGTTCAAATCTCACCATGGCAACTAGTGGAATTTAAATTCCATTAATAAATTGTGGAATTGAAAGCTAGTCTTAGTAATAATGACCATAAAACTATTGTTGATTGTCATAAAAACCCATCTGGTTCACTGATGCCCTTTAAGGAGGGAAATCTGCCATCCTTACCTGGTCTGGCCTACACATGACTCCAGACCCACAGCAATGTGGTTGACTCTGAAATGGCCAAGCAAGGAATGGGCAGCAACACTGGCCTTGACTGTGATGCCAACATTTTTGTTTATTCATTCAAGAGATGTGGGTGTCGCTGGCTAGGCCAGCATTTATTGCCCATCCCTAATTGCCCTTGAGAAGGTGGGGGTGAGCTGCTTTCTTGAACCGCTGCAGTCCATGTGGTGTAGGTACACCCACAGTGCTGTTAGGGAGGAAGTTCCAGGATTTTGACCCCGTGAAGGAATGGCGATATATTTCCAAGTCATGTTTCCACGTGTCTCCTCATTCTCTCATCCCATGAAAGAATGGGGAGATGTGGGAGATAAAGGACAGCGAGAGGCTATATAACCTAAAACTATAATTTCAAAGATGCTGCAGGAACAGAGAGGCCTGGGAGTGTTCGTGCACAATTTTTGAAAATGGTAGGACATATTGAGAAGCCTTTACCAATAGAAGCATTGAGTACAAAAACGAAGCAGTTATGCCAAATTATGGTAAGCTTTAATAATCACTTTATCAATAGAGGAACAGAACACAAAAGGCAGAGAGTTAGACTAAATCATTATCAGTCACTGATCATACTCCAGCTGGCGAGTGCCAAGGCCTTGGAGAGGGTGCAGAGAAAATTTATCAAATGGTTTGAGGGCTGAGGGACTTCAGTTATGTGGAGAAGCTGGGATTTTTCTCCTTACAGAGTGAAGATTAAAGGGAGATTTGATAGAGTTGCTCAAAATCATGAAGGGTTTGGATAGAGTAAATGAGGAGAAGCTGTTTGCAGCGGCAGGAGGGTCGGTAACCAGAGGGACACAGATTGAAGAAAATTGGCATAAGAACCAGAGGTGAGATGAGGAGAATATTTCTTTTAGACAGTGGGTTGTTGTGATCTGGAAGGCGCTGCCTGAAAGGGCGGTGGAAGCAGATTCAATAGGAACCTTCAAAATGGGCTTGGATAAATACTTGAAAAGGAACTAAAATGCAGAATTAGGGCAAGAGGAGTGGGACTAATTGGATAAATCTTTCAAACAGTCGGTGCAGGCTTGCTGGGTTCATTGACGTCTCTCTATGTAACCAGTTCCTGGTTTAGAACAAAGGAAGAAGGTGCCAATGGCCTGGAAATTGGATTATGTAGCACTTGGGGCATGTTCAATATGGTGGAGAGTGTGTGCCCAGAACCGTCAGCCATATTGGTGCCTACCTGTGGGCACCAGTGGCACACATCTCATCAGGCATTCAACCCCCATTTACAAACGTGGAAGGTTCTAAAACTGGTTGGAGACCCCCTTCCGGTATCTGACCTTACGTAATCGCATCGCACACCATGCATGTGCACCCGGGACCTGGTTGCCGAGCCAGTGTCCCCTTAAAGGAACCACCCCACCTGAATGGCAGGTTTGAACTTTCCCCACCGGCCTCATCATGGCCCCTCTCGGCTTCCACGTTACAACTGCGGGCTGCCAACGGCCTATGTTTGTTCTCATTTCTCTCTCGCCTAACCCTACCACCGCCCTCCCCACCCTCCCGAGATCACAACCACTGCCCCGCCCCAGGACTCTCCCAAAGGTCTCAGCCAGCATCCCAGCCGGACAATCCGAGGTGCCGCCAATAGATTCCCGTCCCCTCCCCAGGACCCACCTGTTGGCTCTGGGCCACAAATGGCATCCGAAATTGCGGGTGCTATCCCAGTGAGACACCAGGTGCGTGGAGCTTGTGCAGTGGATCAGGATTAGGCACAAGTCAATTTCCAAGTTAAGCTGGTGCTTATATTAAAGGGATAACGTCTTCATCAAGTGAATGTTTCTCTTCATCTTCCTCACCAGAACAAGGCGACTTATTTCTGGGGGCTTGGGTGGTTAAGGGTGAAATTTTAAGGCTGGATTGTAGGAAATAAAGAGTATTGCACCCAGTCCTGATCTCCACACTTTAGGGAGCATGACAGGGTCCTCGAGAAGGTGTGGAGGAGATTTACCAGAATGGTTCCAGGGATGGGGGTATTTAGCTACAAGATTAGACTGGAGAAGCTGGGGTTGTTGGAGCGAAGGAGATTGAGGGAGGATTTGATAGAGGGGGACAAGATGATGACAGTTTTAGATAAGTTAGATGAAGAAAAGCTGTTCCCATTGGCTGATGGTCCAGGGACTGGGGACACAGATTTAAGGTTTTAGGTAAGAACCGTAGGGGGAATGTAAGGGTCAACATGGACTCAATCAGCTTCCTTCTGTGCCTGAATGATCCAATCTTCATTCAGCCCATCTTTCTGCTCATGTCTGTTTAATACCCATAAACATATGAATCCACCAATTAGCTTGAACAGTCCAGCCCAGGTTCTCACAGATGTTGATCTGGTTCAGGAAATGTTCATGCGCTGTCTTCTCCCCTTTGTCAACAGCCAGTGCTTCTCGCAGGTACAGGATGTCCTTCATACAGCTCAGTTCAGGAATTCCAGTTAACATCATCAGTGAGAAAAGTGTCAGCAGGAGGTTGGAGTGACTACGAAGGCTCATGTAGGCCTGAATGCAAATATCCTGCGAATCAAAGAGTGAGGCATTCAGATCTGCAGATTTACCAGTCCCTTGAACGCTGTCGCATCTTTACCATTGAGAAAAACCCCACAGCAATTCCATGAAATGCAGTCAGTTATGACTCAGTGGGTGGCACTCTCTCAGGCCTCTCAGACAGATGGTTCTAGTGCCACCCTGGAAACTGGAGCTCACAATCCAGGTCAACATTGCCACTGCAGTACTGAGGGAGCGCTGCACTGTCAGAGCAGCATTACTGAGGAAATGCTGCACTGTCAGAGGGTCAGTACTGAGGGAGTGCTGCACTGTTGGAGGTAGGGTCAGTACTAAGGGAGTGCTGCACTGTCAGAGGGTCAGTACTGAGGGAGCGCAGCACTGTTGGAGGTAGGGTCAGTACTAAGGGAGTGCTGCACTGTCAGAGGGTCAGTACTGAGGGAGTGCTGCACTGTCAGAGGGTCAGTACTGAGGGAGTGTTGCACTGTCAGAGGGTCAGTACTGAGGGACTGCTGCACTGTCAGAGGGTCAGTACTGAGGGAGTGCTGCACTGTCAGAGGGTCAGTACTGAGGGAGTGCTGCACTGTCAGAGGGTCAGTACTAAGGGAGTGCTGCACTGTCAGAGGGTCAGTACTGAGGGAGTGCTGCACTGTCAGAGGGTCAGTACTAAGGGAGTGCTGCACTGTCAGAGGGTTAGTGCTGAGGGAGTGCTGCACTGTCAGAGGGTCAGTACTAAGGGAGTGCCGCACTGTCAGAGGGTCAGTACTGAGGGAGTGCTGCACTGTCAGAGGGTCAGTACTAAGGGAGTGCTGCACTGTCAGAGGGTCAGTACTGAGGGAGTGCTGCACTGTCAGAGGGTCAGTACTGAGGGAGTGCTGCACTGTCAGAGGGTCAGTACTGAGGGAATGCTGTACTGTCAGAGGGTCAGTACTAAGGGAGTGCTGCATTTTCAGAGGGTCAGTACTGAGGGAGTGCTGCATTTTCAAAGGGTCAGTACTGAGGGAGTGCTGCACTGTCAGAGGGTCAGTACTGAGGGAGTGCTGCACTGTCAGAGGGTCAGTACTGAGGGAGTGCTGCATTGTCAGAGCGTCAGTACTGAGGATAACTTAAATTCCACCAGCAGCCATGTTGGGGTTTAAACCCATGTCCCCACAGCATTAGCCTGGGTCTCTGAGTTACTAACCCAGTGCCATTCCCACCATGTCACTTTCCACAAGTCGTCAGATTTATTCAAATCACTTTCCAAATGTGACCTGATTGGATTTGAACTTTCCACCTCTGAGGTTGCTAGTCCAGTCCCAGAATTCCGCTCCCAGTTGTGACCAAAAGCTTGGTCAAAAAGGTTTGGTTTTATGAAGGGACTGAAAGATGGAGAGTTAGACAGAGAGACGGTGAGGGCTTTAGGGAGCGATCTCTGCAATGAGACTCCCTGAGATCATTCAACCAAACTGCTAGAATAATCATAAAAGGGAGGCTGTTGCACTGTGGTATTGTCATGGCAGATGGTGAAATTTTAATCCAATAAAAATCTGGAATTAAAAGTCTAATGATGACCATGAAACCATTGTTGATTGTCATAAAAACTCATCTGGTTCACTAATGTCTTTTAGAGATGGAAACCTACCGTCCTTACCTGGTCTGGGCCTACATGTGACTCCAGATCCACAGCAACGTGGTTGACTCTTAAAATGCCCTCTGAACACGGGCAGTTAGGGATGGTCAATAAATGCTGGCCTAGCCAGCGATGCCCACATCCCATGAATGAATAAAATAAAACAAAGACCTTGAGAAGGTCATCCCCTCAGTCTAGAGTAAAGAGCCCAAATCTGTCCAGTCTTTTCTTATAGTCATAACCTCTCAGTTCTGTAAGTCTTCTTTGTACCTTTTCGAGTGCCTCTATATCTGTCTGGTATTGGATAGGCCAGAGAGGAATTACAGAATCACAGAATGTTACAATGCAGGAGGCCATTCAGCCCATTGTATCTACACCGGCTCTCCACATGTGATATAACCAAGGTTCTAGACAAGGGGAACAAGATTTCCCTATTTTCCAATTTCATCCCTCTCCAAATTGAATCCAATTTAGTTTGTTTTATGGCCTTATTATTCTGCACTGTTAGTTTGTGTTAATTTGTATGGCTCCAGTCCCCTGGTCTCTCTGCTCCTGTGCTCCAATTGTGGACACGTACTCTCCCAAGGAGTATGTGTCCTGCTTATTCTTCCTACAAAAATTCACCACCTCACACTTGTCTCCATTGACATTCATTTGCCAGTTACACACCCATTCTCCAAGTTCATTAATATCTTTTTGTCACATTTTTCCCTCAGTGTTAACCACATCTCCCAACCTGGGGCTGTCTACAAAGTTTGAAACTGTATTTCTGATTCCCGAGTGCAGATTGTAAATGGGGATGAGCAGCAGTTCCAGTCCGGACTGGAGGGCAGAGAGGCTGTGTGCTGTAGCTGCCACATTGGACCATCTGTGCTGTGCAGTAGCAATGTCCAGAGCCACTCTCTCACCTTAAACCGCTGGAAGTAGAGACTGGGTCTTTTGTTCACTCGCCCCATCACAAACAGAAAGTCTGGTGTCAGGACAAAGGGGACCCGTTCTCGGTTTACCCCCAGAATCCGTTTCGTGTTGCCCAGAATGTGACCAAAATCAATGTGGAATAAGTTACCTGTGAAAAGAGGGAGTACAGAAAAGAGGTTGTCAGATTGTCCACAGATGCTAATTCTCCCCTACAATCAACAAAAGAACTTAGATGAGGGGAGAAGGTGGAATTGAGCGTTGTGGAGAGAAGGTGGGATTGAGCGTTGTGGAGAGAAGGTGGGATTGAGCGTTGTGGAGAGAAGGTGGGATTGGGGATCTGGGGAGAAGGTGGGATTGAGTGATGTGAAGAGAAGGTGAGATTGAGCGATGTGGAGAGAAGGTGGGATTGGGGATTTGGGGAGAAGGTGGGATTGAGTGATGTGAAGAGAAGGTGAGATTGAGCGATGTGGAGAGAAGGTGGGATTGGGGATTTGGGGAGAAGGTGGGATTGAGCGATGTGGAGAGAAGGTGGGATTGGGGATTTGGGGAGAAGGTGGGATTGAGTGATGTGAAGAGAAGGTGAGATTGAGCGATGTGGAGAGAAGGTGGGATTGGGGATTTGGGGAGAAGGTGGGATTGGGGATCTGGGGAGAAGGTGGGATTGAGCGATGTGGAGAGAAGGTGGGATTGGGGATCTGGGGAGAAGGGAGCTGCCAGCACTATGCTGAGTCTTAATGCAGGTCCGGGGGCAGGAATAGCTGGCTTTCAGAGTTCTCATCCCTGATACTGGCTCCCTCTCTCCCGCACAATCGCCCATGATTGACCCAGTGGGAAGTAAATCCAAATCCTCTTCTTCACAGGGGAAGGTTTCTGGAAAGCAGAGATCCTGTGGATGTGGAGTCCAGAACAATATTAAAATCAAAGTGGTTCAGGGGTGATGTCAGGAAGCACTTCTTCACACAAAGGGGAGTGGAAATCTGGAATTCTCTCCCCCAGAAAGCTGTGGATGCTGGGGGTGAATTGAAGCTTTCAAGATTGAGGGTTTTATTGGGTAAGTATATGAGAGGATAGGGAGAAATGGAGGGTAAATGGAGATAAGATACAGATCATCTGTGATCTAATTGAATGGCAGGGCAATTTCAGTTATGATAATGTGTGCAAATACCTTTAAGGGATTATCTTAAACTACTGTCAATCATTGCTACCTCAACAGGAAGTGTTAAATTAGCCCCATGACTTGTAGGCAGTCTGCAAGCAGCAGACAGAGATCAGATCTACCATACTTAGCCTTCTAGTGAACATTATCTGTAAATAGTCTTAACTTCAAATAAAGGACCCACACTATTGTTTCACTAATCCTTGTGTTTGATTAGTATATTTATGTCAAAGAGAAGAACATAACATGGTGACAGCGTGTCAGAATGGTTTTGAAGATTTGACTGAGCAGAATATAAGCCTCAACTGTTTCACATCCAGCAGAAGAAAAGCACTGGTGTGAAAGTGGAACAACTATGAAGAATCACCTTGTAAAGATTCTGCAGCTTTAGGGATTTTACACACATCATAACATCTGTTCTGGGATTGCAGATCACTCCAGCCAGCAAACATCGGGTCCCAGTAAGAGTGCTTGAATTTGGGAGAGCATGGATAGTAAAAGTCTACCGGCTGCAAAGCTTAAGCAGGAACCAAAATTAAACAGCGGGCTTCAGATGGTCTTACTTTAAGTGGAACTCCACAGACAGGAGAATTCATTACTGCTAAAGCTCAATACTACAGGCCGCCGCCAGAGGTCCCCAGCATCACAGATGCCAGTCTTCAGCCAATTCAATACACTCGACATGATATCAAGAAACGGCTGAAGACACTAGATACTGCAGAGGATATGGGCCCTGAAAATATTCTGGCAATAGTACTGAAGACTTGTGCTCCAGAACTTGCCGTGCCCCTAGCCAAGCTGTTCCAGTACAGCTACAGCACTGGCATCTACTCGGCAATGTGGAAAATTGCCCAGGTATTTCCAGTACACAAAAAGCAGGACAAATTCAATGTGGCCAATTACTGTTTACTCTCCATCATCAGTAAAGCAATGGAAGGGGTCATTAACAGTGCTATTGAGCGGCACTTACTTAGCAATAACCTGCTCACTGTGCTCAGTTTGGGTTCCGCCAGGGTCACTCAGCTCCTGACCTTATTACAACCTTGGTTCAAACATGGACAAAAGAGCTGAACTCCCGAGGTGAGGTGAGAGTGACTGCCCTTGACATCAAGGCAGTATTTCATCAAGTGTGGTATCAAGGAGCCCTAGCAAAACTGGAGACAATGAGAATCAGGGGGAAAACTCTCTGCTGGTTGGAGTCATACCTAGCACAAAGGAAGATGGTTGTGGTTGTTGGGGGTCAGTCATCTCAGCTCCAGGACATCACTGCAGGAGTTCCTCAGGGTAGTGTCCTCAGCCCAACCATCTTCAGCTGCTTCATCAATGACCTTCCTTCCATCATAAGGTCAGAAGTGGGGATGTTCGCTGATGATTGCACAATGTTCAACACCATTCGCAACTCCTCAGATACTGAAGCAGTCCATGTCCAAATGCAGCAAGACCTGGATAATATCCAGGCTTGGGTTGACAAGTGGCAAGTAACATTCGCGTCACACAAGTGCCAAGCAATGACCATCTCCAACAAGAGAGAACCCAACCATCACTTCTTGACATTCAATGGCATTACCATCACTGAATCCCCAACTATCAATGTCCTGGGGGTTACCATTGACCAGAAACTGAACTGGACAAGCCATATAAATACCGTGGCTACAAGAGCAAGTCAGAGGCTAGGAATTGTGTGACAAGTAACTCACCCCCGACTCCCCAAAGCCTGTCCACCATCTACAAGGCACAAGTTAGGAGTGTGATGGAATATTCTCCACTTGCCTGGATGAGTGCAGCTCCAACAACACTCAAGAAGCTTTGCACCATCCAGGACAAAGCAGCCCACTTGATTAGCACGCCATCCACAAACATTCACTCCCTCCACCACCGACGCACAGTAGCAGCAGTGTGTACCATCTACAAGATGCACTGCAGGAACTCACCAAGGCTCCTTAGACAGCACCTTCCAAACCCACGACCACTACCATATAGAAGGACAAGGGCAGCAGGTAGATGGGAACAACACCACCTGGAAGTTGCATTCCAAGTTACTCACCATCCTGACTTGGAAATATATCGCCGTTCCTTCACTGTCGCTGGGTCAAAATCCTGGAACTCCCTCCCTAACAGCACGGTGGGTGTACCTACACCACAGGGACTGCAGCGGTTCAAGAAGGCAGCTCACCAACACCTTCTCAAGGGCAACTGGGGATGGGCAATAAATGCTGGTCTAGCCAGTGACACCCACATCCCGTGAATGAATAAAAAATATCCAGTAACAGCTCCTAACAGCTAGAAGAAGCCTGTAAAAAAAAAGTTTTTTTCACTGTTTGCTTTCATTTCTGAAATCTGTAGCAAAATTACTGTTTTGTGGGCGGAGCTTAGAGCTGAACCCAGAAAAAATCAGAAAGACCTCAACAGCATCACCATTGCAGCCAAGCAGTAACTTATGAACAGCTAAGGCTGTGGCCACTAAAGGTACTGCAACCCAGTCAAATTGAGTAGCAAGGAACTTGACTGACAATCTTAAACTGATTGTCAGCATAATTCTCAGCACACTCAGGATTCTTCAACTAATGTTGTCCAATAGCGGAATCACATCTAATGTTGGATATTGTGTTAATTTAAGATTATCAGTTGGACTCACAGTGTGGCACACTTACGTGTGCTGGAAGCTACATGTGTTAATACACAAGGCCCTCTTCTTTGCGGACAGAAAGGACAGGTATACACATTGCGCCTGTTTCAACTAAACAAAATAGGCAACAGCCATTCTCTGGTTCATCCCCCAGGGCAATGCCTTGGTCAAAGTCAACGTACCTGGTTTGAATTTAAACATAGCTTGGCAGTTAACTGTCAGTCATCAGTTAACTGGTGCATTCTCTATGGCAACGTCTCTACCAATCAGAGTCCACCTTGCTAACTAATCAGCACTCTCTTCTCATGCGGTATAAATTATCGTTCCCTTTTTGTTTGGTATCCTTGCGAGTTTTCCTGATGAGGGCAAGATGAAAAGCTGTGACAACATCTTTTCTCAGCGATATCCAAGTTCTGTACTACCAAAGGACTATTTCTAAACCAGGTAAGCAAGCTGTTAAAATTAAAATTGCTTATAGGCAATGAAGGCCTCCGCAGATTGAACACGTCAGGTCTGTCTGATGACCACCTGAAAAATCCTGATGAAATATGGTCAATACTAGAAGATCAGTTATGAGTGAAACGCCGTCTGGAATTCATTTCTCTCAGGCAACAACCGACAAGAGACCATTGATCAGTTCATAATTAGACAAGGGGCTGGTTTGTGACTTTACAGCAGCAGACTCACTGACAGAGTAATGGAGCTGGTGATAGCATCTATCCCAATGAAAGCATTCCAACAAGATATCATGAACCAACCCAAAGGTTACAGCCTGGAAGCCCCACTACAAAGCAGACACAAGTTACGAAGCCATAACCAGACTGATTGATCTGACATTGGAACAATAGCCAAACAGGCAAGCCTGGTAAGCTGGGAGGATGATGTGGCCTCATACATGCACCCAGAAATTGTACAACTTTCAAAGGTATATATGCAAGGCATCTGGCACCAGAGGACACTGGGAACACCAGTGCAGAGGCCAACATTGGACAGAATTCAACCAAACAGCATCAAGACAAGATCCACAAAATATCTAGCCAAGCTATACAATCAGATGATGAGGATGACCAGACTATCGACACAAAACAAAACCAAAAATAGCTGGAAGAACTCAGCAGGTCTGACAGCATCTGCGGAGAGAAACACAGTTAACGTTTCGAGTCTGTATGACTCTTCAACAGAACTAAGGAAATATAGAAATGAGATGAAATATAAGCTCCATTAATTTATATTTTCAATAATTTATATTTTTAAGGTATATATATTTTTTATTATATTTTTTTCTTTTCCCACCTATTTCTATTATTTTTAAATGTATTTCCATTCATTGTTTTAGCTTATTTCGATCCCTTCTCCCCACCCCACCCTCACTAGGGCTATCTGTCACTAGCTCGTCCTGCTTTCTACCCTTAATGTTCCCATTAGCACATTCCATAGCTAATATCACCGCCGTCAACACCTATTTGTCCTTTTGTCTATGACAACTTTGACAATCTGTTCTTTGCCACCTATCACTGGCCCCCTATCCAGCTCTACCTGTCCCACCCCCCCTCAACCAGCTTATACTTCACTACATTTCTATTTTTCCTTAGTTCTGTTGAAGAGTCATACGGACTCGAAACGTTAACTGTGTTCCTCTCCGCAGATGCTGTCAGACCTGCTGAGTTTTTCCAGCTATTTTTGTTTTTGTTTCAGATTTCCAGCATCCGCAGTATTTTGCTTTTACCATCGACACAAAAAGTGAGCATATATTCCACACGATGAACATCAAGGGATGTACTGGCACAGTGGTACCAATAGAAACCTTTGCCATCATCCTAATTATATGCCCACAGGTGAAGGGTCATAACCTCTGTGCAAAAACTGGATACCAGTGCAGGAGCAGGTCCACCTCGCACACTGACATGTACATACCCATAGAACTGGCAAGTGACCAACCACTGCCAAACTCACCACATACAATGACTCGGAGATTCCATCCCTGGGATCCATTACACTCAAGCCTCGCTACAAAAACACACCCTGGTCACTTCAGATGTCTTATGATGTGGACACCACAGGTCCAGTGATCACAGGACCACCGGCGTCCAAGGACCTGTCCTTGGTCACCGGTTAATAATGAGGATCAGAGACCACAGGGAACCCTGTGCTTACACTGAGAGAAGAATACTTAACTCTCCAACGCAGATCATCAGGCAACTGGCTATGTGGAACAATTTGAACCGGATACATAAATCCATTCCAAACTTCACACAGTGGAGCCAACACAGGATTACTATGCGGTTGACAAGTGCGGACAAACCTCCCCAGTCATCACTCGTCAATACTCCCATGAGTAGCTGATGCCTTGATCGAAAGACACTGGATGAAAAATGCCCGTAACCTGCACACAGATAAAAAAATGGCCCAACCTCAATGTCGGACAGGAAGTTCAGGTACAACCAGCCGGAATCCAGCAGAAATCGTCAGCCCAGGATCAAAAACACACCAAATACAGACACCAAACGGCGTTGTCAGTCTGACAAAACAGAACAATACCCAACTCAGAAACAGCGAGTTACCCTAGTGTGACTAGGACCTGGTCTAAGATGCAACACAAACAGAGCGACCCTAACCAGCAGTTCTGAAAACATATCGTAGCTGCCATCAAAGAGCACCAGAACTAACACTGGATGGATAAGCCAACCTAATTTATTCCTCTGTGTTAAAGTACATTCAGAGGTAATGTTATTTTTGTTTTCCTTTCATGTAAAGAGCCTGATCCTATAAAGATAAACCTTCACTTAGAAAAGAGGGGGATGTAGTGACATGATGTGCATATACCTTTAAGGAAGTATCTTAAACTGCTGTCAATCATCACAACCTCAACAGGGTGGGATATATGAATCCCATGATTTGTAGGCAGTCTGCAAGCAGCAGGGGTGGAGATCAGGTGTATTATACTTGGCATCACAGTGAACATTATTTGTAAATAGTCTTATCTTCAAATAAAGAACTCCCATTGTTGTTTCACCAATCCTTGTGTATGGTGGTATGTTTACATCAAAAAGAACAGAAACATGATAGCTTCGAGGGGCTGAATGGCCTCCTCCTTTTCCGAAAGTTACCATGCTCCTTTGTATGAACAGGACAAAGGTTATACCTTGCTCCGTAATCATGATGTTATCATTGTGACGATCTCCAATTCCAAGAACATAAGTGGCGACGCAGTATCCTGCACACGAAGTCACAAAGGTCTCCATCGCTTGATAATACTGGAGAGAGGGAGGGAGGGAGGGAGAGAGAGCAGACGGTTATTGGTCAGATGCACAGAGACACACAGCTGGATTTCAACTTAGTGTCTGAAATAGAAAGGCTTAATTACGCTCCCCCCCCGCCCCCCCACCAAACCCACAGTCTGGGTTGAGTTCACCATCCTCAAGGTGAGTGGGGTGAGGGCTTGCACTACACCAGGTCTGTGTGACTCAACATTAGACACAGAATCACAGAATTGTTAAAGTGAAGAAGGAGGCCATTCAGCCCATCATGGTGCACCAGCTGTCTGAATGAGCAATTCCCTTAGTGCCGTAACCCTGCACGTTCTTCCTTTTCAGATAACAATCTAATTCCCTCCTGAATGTCTCAATTGAGCCAATCTCTCAGGCAGCACACTCCACCAGGTGAAACCTTCACTCCCTCCACCACCAACGCACAGTAACAGCAGTGTGTGTACCATCTACAAGATGCACTGCAGGAATTCACCAAGGCTCCTTTGACAGTGTCTTCCAAACCCACGACCACTACCAACTAGAAGGACAAGGGCAGCAGATAGATGGGAACACCACCACCTGGAAGTTCCCCTCCAAGTCACTCACCATCCTGACTTGGAAATATATCACCGTTCCTTCACTGACACGTGGGTCCTACCTCCACTTGTTCTGGCACAGCCGATGGTAAATCCCAAAGGGAAACTTGAAATAATTGTCACAACTAATTTTCAATGTGTATAAATTTCGAGATGCGTGCCTTGAATTCAGTAGTAATAAGATCACCAAGTCTTATAGTTTTTACAAAACTAGATTAAATATTTATTAATAAGAGAAATGATTTGAAGTACATACATAGATCTACAAATTACTACTATCCCCTAATCAATCTAACTCCCAGTCACACTTTCATTAAAGCAACAGTGTGGGGGCCAGGATCCGCTCACCGAAGCATAAAATGACAGGCGGTGACACTGGATGTGTGTCCCGACATCGTCGCACGTCATTCAGGTCTTCAGTTCAACCAGCGTGCACCAGAGTCAGCCGCGTGTACACTGATCTGTCAAAGGCCTATTAAGGCCAAGTAAATACCAATTAAAATAATTAACAGGGGTGTCTGTCCAACCTTAAAGTTGGCGGGGGGCACGCTAAGAGACCAGGCGGCCTTCGCATTTCTCATGGGACCTCATCCACGGGCGGGATGAAGTTTCACGAAGGGTTTTTAAATGCAATTACATTTTTTATTAAAATTCATTGACATGTCCCAGCTCATGTGACACTGTCGTACAGGCCCCGATTCTCCCCCCTCCCTCCGCCTGCGCAGGGAGTGCTCAGTGATTGGCTGCGTACCCGCCTGTGCCCGCTCCCTCTCAGCACACCCCCACCCCACAGGGAGAAAATTCTCCCCATAGATTTTAATAGATTTGAAAAGACCCAGTCAAAGAAACGTGATGCCCTGAACAAGTCAAATTCCAAGTGAATTTTCTTAACTTCAGTTCTTTGTTGGCAGCAGCTTGAGACAGAGATGCTGAAGGCTTTTTCATGCTTGTTAGATCTCTCCTTGCACACAGCCTTCCCTCCTTTTTACATATTTTTCCCTTTGAATGCAAATTCCCATTGTTTCACAATGTCTTTGGACTTTATCTCTCTGATAATAAAAATCTCCCATAGCCCTAAGCTTTGCCAGTAACTCTTTAGGAAAAATAAACACACTGTTTCTAAAGTTCACCTGGCTAGGCGACATATTTCACTCCTCCTTTGATAACAATCTAGCCTGGTTTATTTAAAAATGCAACTGTTCTTTTACGCCTTACATTCTAAACATCCCCATGTTTACCTACTTAACATTTCAAACCTAGCTTATCTCCTAAAACATCAAAGCCTTCAGACCAGCTGCCTTCAATCCAGTTAAGTCACACACACACACACACACACACACACACACACACACACACACACACACACACACACACACACACACACACACACACACACACACACACACACACACACACACACACGGACACATATGGACACAGATACCACTATTTTACAATAAATTCAAACAACATTATGAGAATTATTATATCTTCCTGACACACTCCAGAGACTTAAACCCAAAATCCAGGTAGACATTCCCAATACAGTACCAAGGGAGTGCTGCACTGTCAGAGTGTCAGTACTGAGGGAGTGCTGCACTGTCAGAGGGTTAGTATCGAGGGAGTGCTGCACTGTCAGAAGGTCAGTACTGAGGGAGTGCACTTTATCAGAGGGTTGTTTTGCATGTCGGTGGGTGTGTATTGAGGGAGTGCTATACTGTCAGAGGGTCAGTACTGAGGGAGTACTGCACTGTCAGAAGGGCAACCTCAGGGAGTGCTGCACCATCAGGGGGTCAGTACTGAGGGAGTGCTGCATCATTGAAGGGTCAGTACTGAGGGAATGTTGCACTGTCAGAGGATCAGTACTGAGGAAGTGCTGCACTGTTGGAGGGTCAGTACTGAGGGAGTGCCGCACTGTCAGAAGGTCAGTACTGAGGGAGTGCTGCACTGTTGGAGGGTCAGTACTGAGGCAGCGCTGCACTGTCAGAGGGTCAGTACTGAGGGAGTGCTGCACTGTTGGAGGGTCAGTACTGAGGGAGTGCCGCACTGTCAGAGGGTCAGTATTGAGGGAGTGCCACACTGTCAGAGGGTCAGTACTGAAGGAGTGCTGCACTGTCAGAGGGTCAGTACTGAGGAAGTGCTGCACTGTTGGAGGGTCAGTACTGAGGGATTGCTGCACTGTTGGAGGGTCAGTACTGAGGGAGTGCTGCACTGTTGGAGGGTCAGTACTGAGGGAGTGCCGCACTGTCAGAGGGTCAGTATTGAGAGAATGCCGCACCGTCAGAGGGTCAGTATTGAAGGAGTGCTGCACTGTCAGAGGGTCAGTACTGAGGAAGTGCTGCACTGTTGGAGGGTCAGTACTGAGGGATTGCTGCACTGTTGGAGGGTCAGTACTGAGGGAGTGCTGCACTGTCAGAGGGTCAGTACTGAGGGAATACTGCACTGTCAGAAGGGCAACCTCAGGGAGCGCTGCACCATCAGGGGGTCAGTACTGAGGGAGTGCTGCACTTGCAGAGGGTCAGTACTGAGGGAGTGCTGCACTGTTGGAGGGTCAGTACTGAGGGAGTGCCGCACTGTCAGAGAGTCAGTACTGAGGGAGTGCTGCACAGTTGGAGGGTCAGTACTGAGGGAGTGCCGCACTGTCAGAGGGTCAGTACTGAGGGAGTGCCGCACTGTCAGAGGGTCAGTACTGAGGGAGTGCTGCACTGTCGGAGGGTCAGTACTGAGGGAATACTTCATTGTCGGAGGGTTGGTACTGAGGGAGTTTTGCACGTTGGAGGGTCTGTTTTGAGGGAGAGCAATACTGTCAGAGGGTCAGTACTGAGGGAGTACTGCACTGTCAGAGGGTCAGTACTGAGGGAATGCTGCACTGTCAGAGGGTCAGTACTGAAGGAGTGCTGCACTGTCAGAGGGTCAGCACTGAGGAAGTGCTGCACTGTTGGAGGGTCAGTACTGAGGGAGTGCTGCACTGTTGGAGGGTCAGTACTGAGGGAGTGCTGCACTGTCGGAGGGTCAGTACTGAGGGAATACTTCATTGTCGGATGGTTGGTACTGAGGGAGTTTTGCACGTTGGAGGGTCTGTTTTGAGGGAGTGCAATACTGTCAGAGGGTCAGTACTGAGGGAGTACTGCACTGTCAGAGGGTCAGTACTGAGGGAGTACTGCACTGTCAGAGGGTCAGTACTGAGGGAGTACTGCACTGTCAGAGGGTCAGTACTGAGGGAATGCTGCACTGTCAGAGGGTCAGTACTGAGGGAATGCTGCACTGTCAGAGGGTCAGTACTGAGGGAATGCTGCACTGTCAGAGGGTCAGTACTGAGGGAGTGCTGCACTGTCAGAGGGTCAGTACTGAGGGAGTGCTGCACTGTCAGAGGGTCTCAGCTATATTCGAAACAATATCCATAAAACCTGTACCTCAAAGCATTATCTACAGCCCTGGGGTATTCATACCACTCAACCAGGTTTATTTACAGCACAGTGCTTTTCATTAAAATAATCACTCAAGTCTCTAAAGCGCAGCATAACAGTTAATCTTTTATCTCCACAATCTAAACACAGGCCTTACTTTTCTTGAATTAATTTCTTTCGGTTTTTTTCATGTTAATAATCCAACTGGAAAAGGTTGGAAGCTGCAAACAAGATGTTAAAGAGGTTCTGGAGTCTCAGGTTACAGGCCACTGCTCTGGACTCACACATGGTGAGGTGACTGGGGCAAACAGGGAGAATTCTGTGCGACTGGTTCCTGCAGTTTTAGGGAAGGAGGAGTTTGAATTGGGGAAATCGATTCTAATCTATAATCATTGTTGATCTCTGCAGTCTTGGCTACAATCTTGTCCCTCCAGCTCCTTCCTGGGTCCATCTCATAATGAATTGGCTCCTGAAGTGTCCACCTGAACCCACAGTATTCCATCTGTGGGATATCATCCTCAGAGCACACTTCTCCGTTCCTTATTTTCGCACCCTTCCCCTCCCTCCTCACCATTTGCCTTCTCTCCCTCCATCTTCATCACACTTGTTCCCTCCCTCTTCCCCACACACACTTGCTCTCTCTCTTTCTACTCGCCACACTCCCTCCCTCCTCCTCATCACTTTCCCTCCCTCCCTCCCTCCACCCTCCGTTTGTGTTTGAAATGCAACAGTGCTATATGTCCTATCTGGCTTGCCGTAGTCATGTGACCTCTGCCGTGAGGGTAGCGCTCTGGAGGCTGCCATTTTAGAGCAGTTCAGTAAAGACCTACTATGATAAAGCACTGAGAAGCACTGCACTCATTGGACTCGAAACACTCCCTGTTTCTCTCTTTTCCACACACGTACTCTCTCTCCCACCATCTTCATCACACTTCCTGCCTCCCTGTTCTTCATGCACTCTCTCCCTCCACCCTTAGCATTCTCCCTCCTTCTGCACTGTACCCCTTCCGGATCTTAGTGTTGCCACCCCTAGTTGGACGTATTCCTGGAGGAACCATTACTTGAACTCCTGTGTACATTTGCCCCACCCCTGAACTCCCACCAGGGGGTCACCCAGCAGGCCAATCCTTGTGAGTTTTTTTAAATTATTCAATTATGGGATGTGGGCGTCGCTGGCTGGGCCAGCATTTATTGCCCATCCCTAATTGCTCGAGTTCAGAGGGCATTTAAGAGCCAACCACATTGCTCCACCTTCCCAGTGGCCAATCAGAAAGCAAACAGCCTTCTCATTATCTGATTGGATGATTCTTGATTGCTGGTCAAATACCGCTTTCCCCAGCTCCGACACGTTAATAACTATTTAACAACAGAGTCGAAAGGAAATTAAACCAAATGCTTTGATGCTCCTGATGACTTTTCCAGATTTTTCACTCACCATCCAGGTCCCGGAGATCAGTCTTCAATTCCCAGGGGACTCCAGGCCAACCCTAGAGAGTTGGCAACCCATCCCCATCTTCACGCCCTCCCACCCCAACCCCACCTTCCCAGGGGAACCAGTGTTAAACCCTGGGCTGTCCGGCAGTGCCCACGCCCCTGGAATGGGTGTAGACCATTGGGAGATACTCCAAGAATTGGGAACGTCTTCTGGAGACTCTGGAAACATAGCGACAACAGCAGCAGCAACAACAACAACTTACAGTTATATAGCACCTTGAGCATAAGGAAACATTCCGAGGCGCTTCACAAGGGCATTTTAAAACAAACTAGGACACAGGCACATAAGGAGATATAAGGTCAGGTGACTAAAATCTTTGTCAGAGGAGTAGCTGTGAAGGACTGTCCTCAAGGAGGGAAATGGAGGTGTGGAGAGGTGGGGAGGTGGTGGGGTTTGGGGAGGGAGTTCCAGAGCTTGGGACCCAGGCAGCTGAAGGCACAGCCGCCAATGGTGGAGCGATTAAAATCGGGGATGGGTAAGAGATTTGAATTGGAGGACTGCAGAGATCTCGGAGGGTTGTGGGGCTGGAGGAGGTTACAGAGATAGAGAGGTTTGTGGGGCTGGAGGAGGTTACAGAGGTAGGGAGGGTTGTAGGGGCTGGAGGAGGTTACAGAGATAGGGAGGGTTGTGGGGCTGGAGGAGGTTACAGAGGTAGGGAAGGTTGTAGGGGCTGTGGGGGGTTACAGAGATAGGGAGGGGTGTAGGTGCCGGAGGAGGTTACAGAGACAGGGTGGGTTGTAGGGGCTGGAGGAGGTTACAGAGATAGGGAGCGGTGTAGGGGGCTGGAGGGGGCTACAGAGATAGGGAGGGTTGTAGGGGCTGGAGGAGGTTACAGAGATAGGGAGGGTTGTAGGGGCTGGAGGAGGTTACAGAGATAGGGAGGGTTGTGGGGCTGGAGGTGGTTACAGAGATAGGGAGGGTTGTAGGGGCTGGAGGAGGTTACAGAGATAGGGAGGGTTGTAGGGGCTGGAGGAGGTTACAGAGATAGGGAGGGTTGTAGGGGCTGGAGGAGGTTACAGAGATAGGGAGGGGTGTAGGGGCTGGAGGAGGTTACAGAGGTAGGGAAGGTTGTGGGGCTGGAGGAGGTTACAGGGATAGGGAGGGTTGTGGGGCTGGAGGAGGTTACAGAGATAGGGAGGGTTGTGGGGCTGGAGGAGGTTACAGAGATAGGGAGGGTTGTGGGGCTGGAGGTGGTTACAGAGATAGGGAGGGTTGTAGGGGCTGGAGGAGGTTACAGAGATAGGGAGGGTTGTAGGGGCTGGAGGAGGTTACAGAGATAGGGAGGGGTGAGGCCGCGGAGGGATTTGAAAAGTAGGATGAGAATTTTAAAACCAGGACGCTGCTTGTGTGGGAGCCAATGTAGGTCAGCGAGGACAGGGAGTGACAGGGGAGGGGCAGTCACTGGAGTTAAGGCATGGGCAGCAGAGTTGTGACCGACCCAGAGAGTGGAAAGTGCGAGAGCAGCTGGGAGAGCATTGGACCAGCCGAGTCTAGGGAGGATGCAGGCATGGGTGAGGGTTCCTGCAGCGGACGAGCTGATTCAGGAGCAAAGCCGGGTCCTGTTAACGGAGGTTTTACAAAGGGCGGCCTTGGTGATGACATGGACACTGAGTGGGAAGGTCCACCTCAGGAACAAACTCCGGCACAAACAGTTAATGAAGGAAAGAGTTCTACAGGAGGTCAACAGGGACTCACCGATTCCTCGACTTGCAGCTTGGATTTGAGCCAGTCGTACAAAGCGTCGTTTTTAAACGCCCCCGTGTTCCCACCCTTGCACCTCTGCACAGTCGCAATCGTTGTTGCATCCCTCACCACCTCAATCATCCCTGTGGGATCACACAAGGAACTGCCACGTTATAGCCAGGACTTGCGTTTCTGTCACCACCAACATCCCAAAGTGCCCGATGGCCAACTTAATACTTTCTTTTTGAAGTAGTAATTTGCTGTTGTAACATGGGGAGCCGCAGCAGTCAATTTGCACACAGCAAGATCCCACAAACAGTCATCTTTTTTTAAGTGACGTTGGTTGAGACAAAGGTATGGGCCCCAGGGACAGTGAATATCCCAACCCCCCCACATCGTCCCCACCCACATCGTCCCCACCCCGGTCTTCTGGGTGATGGCAAGAGTGTGATGGGAATTAGTGACAGAGAGAGAGAGAGAGAGAGAGAGAGAGAGAGAGGAGGGAGAGAGAGAAGAATGGGAGGGAGACAGGGAAAGAGAGGCAGGGAGAGGGAATATGATGGAGAGAGTGTGTGAGAGGAGAGAGGAAGGGAGAGAGGGGGAGAAAGAGGGAGAAATCGCGAGAGAGATAGGGAGAGAGAGAGAGAAAGGCAGGGAGGGAGAGAATGTGATGGGGAAACTGTGTGTGAGGAGAGAGAAGGGGAAAGAGAGAGAAGGGGAGAGAGAAAGGTAGAGACAGGGATTGTGTATGAGGTTCAATGTACCAATATTATATCCTGTGGCGATGCATCCATAAGGTACGAGGTTCAAATCGAGTGAATTTTCTTGCCAAATGGAATCCATAATCACCAGCGTCTGTGAAAGAAATGAACCAGGGGTTATGTTCACACTGGGACAGGATGTGGGACTTTCCCTTAGCAAAACCCCCAGAGACTGACTCACAAGGGCTGGTGCTGAGGGCACAGACGCCACAACCACTTCCCTTGCTGTTGCTGGGGTCAGTAATCCCCAATCACCCTCCCTGCGTCACCCCAACCCCCCCCCAAACTCCAAACCCACAAGCCCTGAACCGGGAAGTTACAGTGCAGTAACTGTCAGGATGTGGCTCAGTCTGCGATGGCCTCCATGGTCAAATTGCCAGCAGCTGCCTGAGCTCATAGTGCGGAACACCCACCTGGGAGAGTGGGGGATGGGTGAATAATAACCTCAGAACTAGTCAGTACCCTTGGGAGAATAGTGGGGCAGAGACCATAGCAACAGTAAACTCTAACTGGTTGTTGATAAAGTGACCTTGTTCCTCAACTGCTGCTCCAAGTCGTCTTGCTGAATCACAAAGCACAGCCCCAAACCCCAGTACACAGTCCCGAATGCCATTGCACAGCTCTGAAAGCCAATACACAGCTCGATAAGCTAATACATAGTCTCGAGTCCTAATACACAGCCCGAATACCAGTACACAGCCCCAAACACCAATACACAGTCCTGCACCATAATACACAGCCTCAAACCCCAATACATGGCCTTGAACCCCAATACACAGCCTCAAACACCAATACACAGGCCTGAACCACTATACATAGCTTCATACCCCAATACACAGGCCTGAACCACAATAAATAGCTTTGAACCTCAATTAACAGCCCCAAATGACAATGTACAGTCCTGGACCTTTATACGCAGCTCTGAACCCCAATACACACATCCAATTCCAAATACACCACCCTGAACCACAATGTACAGCCCTGAACAACAATACACTGTTCAAATACACTGCCCTGAACCCTAATACATGTCCCCAAACACCAATACACAGCCATGACATTAATAAACAGCCCCAAACCTCAATACACAGCCTCAAACCCCAATACACAGACCTGAACACCAATACATGGCCCTGAACCCCAATACACAGCCCTGAACCCTATTACATGGCCTTGAACCCCAATAAACAGCCCTGAACACCAGTATCAGACCCAAACACAAATACATGGCCCCAAATCCAAATACACGGCACCAAATACCAATAAACAGCCCTGAACCACAATACTCCTCAAGACCCAATACACAGCTCTGAATATCAATACACAGTCCTGAATGCCAAAACACAGCCCCAGACTCCAATACACAGCCCCAGGCTCCAATTCACAGCCCCACACCCCCAAAACAACCTTGAACCCCAGTAAACAGCTGTGATCCCCAATTTGCAGTCCTGAATCCCAATACACGGCCCAAACCCACAATACATAACCCCTAGCTGTGATCCACAGCCCCAAACTAATACACAGCCCTGAATCCCAATACACGGCCCAAAAGTCAATACAAAGAACTTTACCCAATACACAATCTGAAACCGATATATAGCTCCAAACCCCAGTATACAGCCCCAAACCCCAATATACAGTCCAATATACAGCCCCAAACCCCAATAAACAGCGCTAAACCCCAATTTACAGCCCAAACCCCGATACTCAATCTGAACCCTGATATACAGCCCCAAACCCTAATATACAGCCCCAAACCCCAATAAACAGCTCCAAACTCTAATACACAGCCCCAAAACCTGATACTCAGTCTGAACCCTGATACACAGTCCAAACTCTGATAAACAGTCCAAATCCTGATACACATCCCTGAACCCTAATACATATCCCAGAACCAAATACACAGCCCCAAACCCCAATGCACAGCCCTGAACCCCGGTACCCATCAGTTGGTGTTTGCTATGTGGCACTGCCCTCTGGTGGTTTCCTGCGGTATCCTAAGGAGCTGGGCCCAGCTCTAAAACTCCCAGTGACCCCTGGCTCAGCGTCCACTCATCATCACCCTCTGGACGTGCGCCGCGGTCGGAGTGTCAGCGAGCGGGGTCCACGCCTGACATTAGGATCGGTGGCCGGGGGAGTCAGCTCTCTGGCCGTGGACTCTCTCGCTTCTCAGGGAAGCCATGGTCAAGGCAGCTCTTACCTGGACAATCAGCATGTCCTGTCTCAGGTCATCGCCATGTTTGAAGATGATACCCACGGGTTGGCAGTGAATCCCACTGGGATCTTCGCAGGTGAACTCCAGCCACAGCGGCTTCTTCTTGGAGGCCATGACCTTACAGTGGTCGATCTATGGAGGAGCAGAAGAATCGTAGCCATCAACAACAACAACAACAACTTGCATTTATGCAGCGCCCCTTGAACATTGCAAAATGCCCCAGGGGCTTCACAGGGAGGGTTAGCAAGCAAAATGGGACACCCAGCCACAAAACGAGGAATTAGGACCTGGTGACCCCAAAGCTGGGTCGGTGAAGTAGGTTTTACAGGGTGAGTGTGAGGGAGAGAGAGGCGGAGAGGTTTGGGGAGGGAGTTCCAGAGTCTGGGACCCAGGCAGCTGAAGGCCCGGCCGCCAATGGTGGAGTGATTGAAATCGGGGATGCTCAAGAGGCCGGAATTGGAGGAGCGCAGAGATCTCGCAGGAGGGGATTACAGAGAGAGGGAGGGGTGTGGACATGAAGGGATTTGAAAACTGGGATGAGAAGTTTAAAATCCAGGTATTGCTGGAGTCACGGTCGGTCGGACAAGGAGAGATGACGGCCTCAAACGGGGAACACTGAGGAAGCCCAAAGGTCAGTCAACCAGGTGAGGCATCACTGACATCCCGGAGTGGTTTCACAGCCCTGGATTGACTGGGCTCCGAATCCAGCAGGTGACAGATGCCTTGATGCATGACTGACTGCGCCAACGTGAAGCTAACTGAATGGTGGAACAGGTTTGCGTGCTCAGAGCCTGTCCCTGTCCCTCTGCTCCCGACCCCTAACCGGCAGCGATCAGGAGCAGGAATCCCGACCGATATTAACCCTTTGAGCACTGGGGCTGAGCAGCAGCTGCGGGTGGGGCTGTGGGCTGTGTTGTGTGGTTCTGCGTCACGTCGTGTGGCTGAACAGACGCGAGCGTTGGTTCACTCAGTGGGTTTGCCTCCTCACCAGGATGCTGCCGGCCTTGATGCGAGGGTCGTAGGGAGCCAGGAAGTCCTGGGGCAGATCGGCATCTCTCAGCATCTCCTGTACCAGGCTGGTTGCTGCAATGAGGAAGGACACATCAGCTTCGCTCAGCTCATTGGAATCGTGGGTCCCGCTCACCTCCCCTACGTTTCGCATCTGCAAATATGCTTGTGATACCTGCGCCCTGCTCCCAGTCTCAGCGGCCACCCATGGGCTGTACTCTTTCTCAACCCTTCAAAATATCTTGGCTTTGAGATCCACTCCAGAGACTTTGTGCCCATAATCTGGGCTGGCACTCCTAATGCAGCGCTGAGGGAGTGCTGCACTGTCAGAGGTGCCGTCATTTGGGTGAGTAGTTGAACCGAGGTGGATATGAATGATCCCATGGCCACTATTTTGACCACATACAGGTCTCTCCTCCCCAAGAACTGGTCCCAACGTCATCGGAATCTGAAGTCTTTCCAGCCGCCCGCTTGTCTGCTTTATCCTATTCTATATTCATAATTTCGAGGCACTGGGAAGAATCCGGGGATTTATAACTTTGAGCTCGTACGAACGTACGAATTAGGAGCAGGAGTAGGCCACTCGGCCCCTCAAGCCTGCTCCACCCTCATTATTAATATCTTTCCTAGCTCCCTAAAACATTTCTGCCTATGTTGTCAGTACCAACATGGAGCATGGCCTCTAGCTATTCATCCTACCCCCTCAGAATATTCTGTTGTGGCTTCCCTGACACCTCCCTGGTTTAAATACACATGTTGAAGCCTCTCTCGTTTCCAGATGTCAGCCTTACACTAGTTCTAGGATAAATTTCCTGCCTCCCTCTCTCTCTCTCTCTCTGTGTCTCACTCACTCTGGGCCCTCATTACACCCGTTTTATGCCCATAAAGCGAGATCAATTTCAGGCACCAACCACCTGGAGCCTTGGTGAGTTCCTGCAGTGCATCTTGTGCATGGTACACACACTGCTGCCACTGAGCGTTGGTGGTGGAGGGAGGGGATGTTGGAGGTGGTAGATGGGGTGCCAGTCAAGCGGACTGCTTTCTCCTGGATGGAGTTGAGCCACTCGAGAGTTGGAGCTGCACCCATCCAGGCACGGGAGTGAGACTTGAACCCATGACATTGTCTCTGAGGTAAGGGCAGGGCTATGGCATTCAGCAAGGCTGAATTAATGGAGATACGGAGAGATTTAGGGATCAGTGTATTTCCCTGCAACCCTCCGCACTCCTGGTGGTTCAATCCCTGTGTCTCATGTACAGGTCCCACCTCCTCAACAACTGGTCCCAATGTCCTAGGACTCTAAAGTCCTCCATCTTTCCAGCCACTCATTCGTCTCCTATTTCAATGCATTGTGACATTACCACTATGGCCACTGTCTCCCCTGAGACCTGAGGCCTGGTTCCCCGCAGGTGAGTCAGGGACTAGAGCAGGTGGTGAGGCCTTTTCCTCAAGGCCTCATTGGCAGGGGTGCAGAGTTAGAGTCGGTGAAAACCCCCTCCCCACTCTGCTCACACCCCGCCCCTCCCATTCTCGCCAACCCAACGCTCATCCAAACTTTATGCTGCCCCCCTGCTCCTCCCCATTATCCCCCCCCCACCCCAACCCCACACATCCACCCCATCACATTCCCTCTCCAGCCCTCCCCATCCTGACGAGTTGCCGGTTCCGGTGTGGGCCAGCTGCCCTCCGGCCTCTCTGGGGAGGCCACTCACCATTGGGTGGAAGGTCGCTCTTTTCTGGGATGACCTTCTTGATCTCGGTGGCCACTTGGCTGAGGCTTTGGACCAGCTGAACCTGTTTGCGAAATCCCTCCAGCATGGACTTTCCACAGCCCATCAGATAAGCCTCCAGGATCAGCGCGAAACGGTCACAGAAATAGGGAGAGCCGGTCACTTCACTGCGCAGGTACCAGAAGAAAAAATGGCCAATTCGCTTACTCTGCGGAGGACACGGGGCATTTATAAACATTGGGGGCAGGGGGGAAGGGGGACAAGAAAATACACTGATTCCTAAACCTCGCCACCTCTCCGTGAATTCAACCTCTCTGAAAGCCTTAGCCCAATATGTTAAAAATTCATTTATGGGATTTGGTCATCACTGGCCAGGCCAGTATTTATGGCCCATCCCTAATTGCCCTCGATCAGGGGGCAATTAAAAGTCAACCACGTTGCGGTGGGTCTGGAGTCACGTGTAGGCCCGGACCGGGTGAGGACAGTAGATTTCCTTCCCTAAAGGACCTTAGAGCAGAAAATGGGTTTTTACAACAATCGAGAATGGTTTCGTGGTCATCACCAGACACTTTTAATTCCAGATTTTTATTGAATTCAAATGTCACCATCGTGGAGGGATTCAAACCCGTGTCCACAGAGCATTACCCTGGGTCTCTGGAATGCTAGCCCAGTGACAATACCACAATGGCACTGCCTCCCAGTGCAGTACCCGCTGGTCAGGGACAAAGTCGTAGGTGCAAGTCTCAATCCGCTGACTGGAGAACAAAATCCGGGTCACACTGCAGCGCAGTATTGAGGGAGTGCTGCACAGTCAGAGGGTCAGTACTGAGGGAGTGCCGCACAGTCAGAGAGTCAGTACTGAGGGAGTGCCGCACTGTCAGAGGGTCAGTACTGAGGGAGTGCTGCACAGTCAGAGAGTCAGTACTGAGGGAGTGCCGCACTGTCAGAGGGTCAGTACTGAGGGAGTGCTGCACAGTCAGAGAGTCAGTACTGAGGGAGTGCCGCACTGTCAGAGGGTCAGAACCGAGGGAGTGCTATACTGTCAGAGGGTCAGTACTGAGGGAGTGCTGCACAGTCAGAGAGTTAGTACTGAGGGAGTGCCGCACTGTCAGAGGGTCAGAACCGAGGGAGTGCTGCAATGTCAGAGGGTCAGTACTGAGGGAGTGCTGCACTGTCAGAGAGTCAGTACTGAGGGAGTGCTGCACAGTCAGAGGGTCAGTACTGAGGGAGTGCTGCACAGTCAGAGAGTCAGTACTGAGGGAGTGCCGCACTGTCAGAGGGTCAGTACTGAGGGAGTGCTGCACAGTCAGAGAGTCAGTACTGAGGGAGTGCCGCACTGTCAGAGGGTCAGAACCGAGGGAGTGCTATACTGTCAGAGGGTCAGTACTGAGGGAGTGCTGCACAGTCAGAGAGTCAGTACTGAGGGAGGGCCGCACTGTCAGAGGGTCAGAACCGAGGGAGTGCTGCAATGTCAGAGGGTCAGTACTGAGGGAGTGCTGCACTGTCAGAGAGTCAGTACTGAGGGAGTGCTGCACTGTCAGAGGGTCAGAACCGAGGGAGTGTTGCACTGTCAGAGGATCAGTACTGAGGGAGTGCTGCACTGTCAGAGGGTCAGAACCGAGGGAGTGCTGCACTGTCAGAGTGTCAGTACTGAGGGAGTGCCGCACTGTCAGAGGGTCAGAACCGAGGGAGTGCTGCACTGTCAGATTGTCAGTACTGAGGGAGTGCCGCACTGTCAGAGGGTCAGAACCAAGGGAGTGCTGCACTGTCAGAGTGTCAGTACTGAGGGAGTGCCGCACTGTCAAAGGGTCAGTACCAAGGGAGCGCTGCACTGTCAGAGGGTCAGTACTGAGGGAGTGCTGCACTGTCAGAGGGTCAGTACCAAGGGAGCGCTGCACTGTCAGAGGGTCAGTACTGAGAGAGTGCTGCACTGTCAGAGGGTCAGTACTGAGGGAGTGCTGCACTGTCAGAGGGTCAGTACTGAGAGAGTGCTGCACTTTCGGAGGGTCTGTACTGAGGGAGTGCTGCACTGTCAGAGGGTTAGTACTGAGGGAGGACTGCACTGTCTCATGAAACTATTACTGTATTTAATAGTTTGGAAATTATTTTTCTTTTAAAATAGAGGTTGAGTCTTCGGGTGTGTCTTAATTGGATTAAAGCCAGCTAGCCTGGGTGCTTTGATGGGTACTAGTTTTGACATGTAAGAGGGGTGGAGTGTATTTGCATTTTTTGAATAGAGCATTCAAGAAGGGGGTGAAAATTGACATCTTTCTAGCAGCTGCCAAGCAATATATTTATAGTCCTAATAAAATTGGTGCTATTAAAGGGGTTTCATTTTTAAAAGGCAAAGTTCAAAGAGGCTGGTGAGGCAATGAGAGTTTGAATTCAATCAGTGGCGGTAGGTATAACTTCAGTAGTTTTCGGGTGTACAGGGCAGAGACAATGTGAAATCAAAAGGCAGCTGGAAGCCTCCAACAGGTTGCACAGTGAAAAGAACCTCATTTTGAATTTGTAGGTGAAAATGCTTTGCCTGGTGTCTGGTTAAGTCTATGGGTTGCTGTTACCTTAATGGAGATTAGTTTGGGAATTTGTTAAAAGTTATAATTGTAGTAACTTGTCGCCATGTGTATATATATTTTAACCTATGTAAATTAATAAAATGTTTCAATTATTTCACTGTAAAGCCTCAAGAACTAATGATCTGATTCCTGAATTTAGAGTTGTATTTCAAACATAACACTTTAAATTATAGGTTACGACAGTTGTTTAAAGTTTCCCTCTGGGTTTTTTAAATAACTCAGCTTTACCAACTGCATTGGTCATAACAAATGGGGGCTCAACAGGGATAAATTATATTTCCAATTCCTTGCTTAGTTGGGAATTGGTGAATCTTAAAGCTTATGAGTGTGAGGGGAGCTTTGAATTCAGGAGTTGGTGAGGTATTTTAGAAGTGGTGAGACTGCAGGATGGCTTTGGCAATTGCTAAGATTTGTCTGGGAGTAGAAGAGATAACTCTGATTGGGTTGGAGAAAATAACCAAAAGTAAGTTAACAGAATCTGCGGATAAGTTACAATAGGGGTTACTAGGGAATCAAATATAGTTAGAAGTATAACACAGCATCTGTAGCTGGAAGTGAAACCTGGTGAGTCACAGCTGGAGGTAGTGAGACTTCAGTTGCAAATGAAAAAACTTGAATTAGAAGCAAAGGACAGAGAAATGGCTTTTAAAATGGAATCAGAAATTGTGAAGATGGAGAAGGAGGAAAGAGAAAGAGAGAGTGAAGGAGAATTGAAAATGTTGGCAGTTAGAAAGGAAACTTCAGTAGGCAAGGAAGAATTTGTCTCCAGGGTAGAACCCAGTGGGGAGATGTTTAAATTTGTACAACCTCTTCCAAAGCTCAGGGTAAAAGATATTGAAGCATTCTTTATTCCATTTGAGAAGCTAGCTAAACAGATGAAATGTCCACAGGAAAACTGGACATCATTATTACAGTCTAAGTTGTTAGGTAGGGCACATGAGATACATGCTTCGCTTTCAGAAGAAATGTCAGTGAATTATGATGGGGTGAAACAAAACTATTTTAACTGCAAATGAGTTTATTGCTGAGGTATACAGGCAGAAATTTAGGAATATGAGAAAACAGCCTCAGAAAACTTATATTGAGTTTGAAAGAGTAAAACAAAGTAATTTTGACCAGTGGATAAGGGCGTTAAAAATAGAGACAACCTATGCAGCTCTTGGGCAAGTCATTCTTTTGGAAGAATTTTAAGATACAATCCCTCCGGTAGTGAGAACTCATGTGGAGGAACAGAGGGTTGATTCTGTAAGACAAGCAGCAGAGATAGCTGATAATTATGAGTTAGTTCATAGAGCTAAAAACCTTTTTTCAGTCACCCTTTCAACTTTGTAAAGGGTAAAAAATGGGAAGTTGAAAGGAAGGCAGGTGGTCAGGGAAGAGAAGGGGAGCTGGAAATTCCCAGGAAGTTTTTTTTCTCAGAATAAAAAGGAAGGTGCTGAAGGTAGGAGTGACATTCGAAAATTGAGGTGTTTTCATTGTAATAAAGTGGGGCACACGAAGTCAGTGTGTTGGAGGTTGCAGGAAAAATCTGTAGCAATTATTGGGGTACAAAAATGCCCTGGAAGTAAAGGTACTGTGGGTTCTGAGGTTCAGGCACAGTGGTTTGTGTACAGGTGAAACAGGGAGAATCAGTGAAAGGTAAAGAAGTGGGATTGTGTTCATAGTTTACTCAAGAGAATTCTGGGGAGTAGGTTGCAGAAATGTTTGTATGTGTAGGGAAAGTCTTTCCATGTGTAGAGGGTGGAGTAGGTAAAGATGTTAAAATGTTAAGAGACACAGGGGCTAGTCAATCCTTAATGTTGTGGGATAGTGATATTTTTTGTTCAGACGGAGTGTTGCAGGAGAAGGTAATAAAAAGTGGGGCTCATGGAGATGCTAAATCTATTCCATTGCGGAAGGTAAATTTAAAGAGCAGATAGAAACTGGGTGAAGTTATAGTTGGAGTGGTGGAAAATTTGTCCATTGCAGAAGTTTGATTTAATCTGGGTAATGATATAAATGGATCCCAAATATGGGTGATACATGTGGTAGTTGAGAAGCCAGTCGAAGTGTTTTCAACAGAAGTGCTACAGAAGGAACATCCTGGATTGTTTCCTGATTGTGTTATACGTGGAGCTGAGGCCCATCGGGAAGAACAAAATAAACAGGATAAGCAGGTAGTTCAAAGGCAAGAAGAAGGTGTCGAGATCCAAGTAGCTGGCACTGTGTTCGATAACGTTGTTCAGGAGGAAGGAATGCGGGACAGTTTAGTTGAAGTGTTTAACTCAAAGGGGTTAGTGGAGTTACAGAGAAATGATTTGCAATTAAAGCAGTTACATCAGAAAGCATATTCAGAAACCAAAGCAAAATGTATCCAAGTACGTTATTACCTTTGAGGGAATATATTAATGAGAAAGTGGCCATCGGGTTATGTCTCAGCAAATGAAAGCTGGAAAGAGATTGTTATCCCAATAGGGTCTAGAAATGATATTCTGAGGATTGCTCATGAGATTCCAATTGTGTGGGTGGGCGGGGGGGGGGGGTGTGTGTGGGTGGGTTGGGGGTGTGGGGGGCACATTTAGGAATTAGGAAAACACAGGAAAAGATACAGAGGTTTTTCTTTGGCCAGGATTGCATAGGGATGTAGTCAAGTTCTGTAGAACCTGTCATACTAGTCAAGTAACAGGAAAACCACAAGTAGCGATTAAGCCGGTGCCTTTAATCCCAATAGCAGCATTTGAAGAACCTTTTACCAGGGTCATGATTGATTGTGTGGGACCCCTCCCTAAGACTAAAAGTGGAAATCAGCATTTATTAACAATAATGGATGCATCTACTAGGTTTCCTGAAGCAATCCCTTTAAGAAATACTATAACTAAGAAGGTTGTGGAGGAGTTAATTAATTTTTTTTTACAAGATATGGTTTAGCTAAAGAAATACAATCAGATCAGGGGTCAAATTTCATGTCACAGCTGTTTAAGGAAGTAATGAACAGTTTGGGGATAAAACAGTTGAAGTCAATGGCTCATCATCCGGAGTCACAAGGAGTTTGGAAAGGTGGCATCAAACTTTAAAAGCCATGATAAGAGCATATTGTCAGGATTATCCACAGGATTGGGATACGGGAATTCTATTTTTGCTATTTGCTATTAGAGACGCTCCTAATGCATCAACTGGTTTTAGCCCTTTTGAACTAGTTTATGGTCATGAGGTAAGGGGACCATTGAAATTGATTCATGAGAAATTGGTGGGTCAAAATTCAGAAACTACACTCCTGCATTATATACCAAACCTCAGGGAAAGATTGAACAGGGCATGTGAGCTGGCTAGGGAACAATTAAAGATCTCACAGCAAGTGATGAAAGTGAAAGCAGATAAGAAGGCTAAAATTCATAGTTTTGTTTCTGGAGAGAAAGTACTAGTTTTGTTACCAGTACTAGGGGATCCTTAAATGCAAGGTTTAGTGGGCTTTACAGGATTGAAAAGAAATTGAGTGAAGTAAATTATTTAATAAATACTCCAGATAGAAGAAAGAAGCAGTTTTGTAAATATGCTTTAAAAGTACTTTGACAGGGAAGAGGAACAAAAAGAGGTGTTAGTGATGGTGGATGATGAGAAAGAGACAGAAGTGCAGGACTCTGAAATTG
This sequence comes from Isurus oxyrinchus, assembly GCA_026770705.1. NCBI lineage: Eukaryota > Metazoa > Chordata > Chondrichthyes > Lamniformes > Lamnidae > Isurus > Isurus oxyrinchus. Next base: position 6,207,870 of record JANJGN010000007.1, on the reverse strand, counting down.
ATTTTCCTCTAATCAGATTGGATAATGAGGGGGTACTTCAAAATTTAAAAGCAATATTGAGTTACCTTCCAAGCAAATGTCAAAGTGATTTGGAAAAGCTATTGCAGTCACACAAACCTATTTGTGGAAATAAGTTGGGGAAGACACATTTAGCTTTACATGATGTATGTATAGAAATATCATCTTCAATAAGGCAACAACCTTATAGATTAAATCCGGCAAAGTTATCACAAGTACAAAAATTAATTGATTTCATGCTTCAAAATGATATCATTGAGTCTAGTTGCAGTAACTGGAGTTTGCCCATTGTACTGATACCGAAACCGGATGGAACACAAAGACTGTGTGGGGACTATCGAAACGTGAATGTGGTGACAAAAGCGGATTCACATCCCATACCACGGTTGAAGGATTGCACTGAGAAAGTGGGGCAATTGAAATTTATCACAAAGATTGACTTGCTAAAGGATATTGGCAGGTACCATTGTTGCAAAGAGCAAAGGAGATATCAGATTTTGTAACGCCAAGTGGACTATATCAGTTTAAAGTCATGCCATTTGATATGAAGAATGCACCTGCCACATTTCAAAGACTGACAAACAAAGTAATTGCTGATCTGAGCAATTGTGCTGTTTATATTGATGATCTAATTGTTTCCAGTCAGACGTGGGAGGAGCATTTACAGCATCTGGAGGAATTATTTACTCAACTACAAGAAGCTAATTAGGTGATGAACTTGGCTAAAAGTGAACTTGCAAAAGCGCAAGTTACATATCTAGGCCATACCATTGGACATGGTAAGGTGGCTCCGAGAGATGTGAAAGTCAAGGCTATCATGGATTTCCCAGTGCCTACAACAAAGCAAGAAGCTTTGAGATTTCTGGGTTTTACCAGAAATTTGTACCAAACTTTAGCCGAGTGGTTGCTCCACTGACTGAACTATTAAAAAAGAACAAGATGTTTCAATGAACACTCAAGTGTCAGAAGGCATTTGGTAGTTTGGAAACTGTATTAACTATGTCACCAGTGTTGGCCGTACCCAATTATGCCAAACAATTCAAGTTGGCCATTGACACAAGTGATAGGGGCATTGGGGCTGTACTGTTACAAGAAGATGACACTGGAATTGAATACCCAACAGGCTATTTTTCAAGGAAGCTGAATGAACAAGAGAGAAGATATTCAATGATTGAAAAAGAGCTTTGAGTTTGGTGTTAGCATTGCAGCATTTTGAAATTTATGTTGCAAACAAGTCATCGGAAACAATTGTTTACACAGACCTTAATCCTTTGAAGTTTTTGGACAAATTTCAAGACAAAAGTGCAAGGCTTTTCATATGGAGTCTATTATTCCAACCATTTAATCTACAGATTATATCTTTTGCTGGAAGAGAAAAATTGTTAGTAGATGCATTATCAAGAGTTTGAAACTTAAAGGAAATTGGGACATTTAAAAAAAAACCTAGACACTGAACTGGAATAATTCCTGTTGATACCAAGAACTTGTGTATATATCGTTACGTTAATGCATGCATCTGATAATGTAATAGTGTCATGAGTATAGGAGATAGTGTGAGATGGGTTACTAAAATGAAGCCGTCTTTTAGAATTTTGACGGTTTATTTTCTGATAAACAGGGGATGTCATGAAGCTATTACTGTATTTAATATTTTGGAAAATATTTTTCTTTTAAAATAGAGGTTTAGTCTGTGGGTGTGTCTTAATTGGATTAAAGCCAGCCAATCTGGGTGCTTTGATGGGTACTAGTTTTGATATGTCAGAGAGATAGCTGCATTTGTACTTTTTGAATAGAGCATTCAAGAAGGGGGTGAAAATTGACACCTATCTAGCAGCTACCAAGCAATATGTTTATATTACTAATAAAATTGGTACAATGAAAGGGGGTTCATTGTTCAAAGAAGCTGGTGAGGCAATGAGAGTTTGAATTCAATCAGTGGTGGTAGGTATAACTTCAGTAGTTTTCGGGTGTGCAGGGCAGAGACAATGTGAGATCAAAAGGCAGCTGGAAGCCTCCAACAGGCTGCACAGTGAAAAGAAATTCATTTTGAATTTGTAAGGTGAAAATGCTTTGCCTGATGTTAAGTCTGTGGGTTGCTGTTACCTTAATGGAGATTAGTTTGGGAATGTGTTAAAAGTTATGATAGTGGTAATTTGTAGCCATGTGTATATATTTTAACCTGTGTAAATTAATAAAATGTTTCAATTAGTTTAATGTAAAACCTCAAGAGCTGGTGGTCTGATTCCTGAATTTAGAGTCGCATCCCAAACATAACACTTAAAATGATAGGTTATGATAGTTGTTTAAAGTTTCTCTCTGGGACTTATAAATAGCTCTGCTTTACCAACTGTATCAGTCATAAGAACTGTTGGAGGGTCAGTACTGAAGGAGTGCAGTGCTGTCAGAGAGTCAGTACTGAGGGATTGCAGCACTGTCAGAGTGTCAGTACTGAGGGAGTGCTGCACTGCCAGAGGGTCAGTACTGAGGGAGTGCTGCACTGTCAGAGAGTCAGTACTGAGGGATTGCAGCACTGTCGGAGGTTCAGTACTGAGGCAGTGCTGCACAGTCAGAGTGTCAGTACTGAGGGAGTGCTGCACTGTCAGAGGGTCAGTACAGAGGGATTGTTGCACTGTTGGAGCATCAGCACTGTGGGAGCGCTGCTATATTGGAGGTGCAGTACTGAGGGAGCACTATAATGATGGAAGGGCAGTACTGAGGGAGTGCTGCACTGTTGGCGATGCCATCTTGTGAATGAGCCCAGCCTGCCCGCTCAGGTGGACCTTAAGGAACCCACAGACATGATTTTGAAGAAGAGCAGGGGAGTTCTCCATCAATTAGTGTCACTAAAATAGATTATCTTATCATTAGCCCATTGCTATTTGTGGGATCTTGCTGTGTGCAAATTGGCTGCTGCGTTTCCTACATTACAACAGTGACCACACTTCAAAAAAAGTACTTCATTGGGTTCTGGTGAGTTGGTGAAAGGCTGGCTAGAAATGCAAGTGCTTTTTTTGAATGTTTGAGATCTGAGTGAGGAGCTGCTCTGAGAACGTTATTACAGTGAGATCACTGTGTCGGACTGGGCACTCACCCTCAGGGCGCATCGAATGAGGAATCTCACCAAGGCGCTGTCGTGATACGGTTCAAACTTCAACGCCTGAAGAAACAGAAAGCAGAACAGCAACTGAGAAACCCAGCGCGATCGGTCAGCCGTTTCCCAAAGCCTGGGATCGGGCACCAGGTCTCAGATCTACCCTGATGTCCACACACACTGTTCAGGGGCAATGGAATGGCCACTGGGGGTGGGGGGGGGGGGGAGGGGGTTGTGGGGGTGGGAGGAGGCAGATTTACCCCCATTCCCCTGGATCAGGGGTTCGTGTGAATCCACAACGTGGATCCATCAGCTGCCCTTTTTAGACCCATGTGATGGGCCGGGGCGAGGGAGGGGAGGGGGGGACGAAGAGGACAATGCTTAATTAACACAGAGTTGACAGCACAGTACAAATCGTCACCTTCGAGATAGAATGCCGCCATTGTCTGTCTTAAAGGAGGAGAGTGAGGGAGCGAGGCGGAGAGGTTTAGGTGGGGAACTCCAGAGCTCGGGGCCCAGGCAGCTGAAGGCACGGCCGCCAATGGAGGAGAGATTAAAATCTGGGATGGTCAAAAAGCCAGAATTGGAGGAGTGCAGAGAGCTTGGAGCGTTGTGGGACTGGAGGAGATGACAGAGATTGGGAAGGGCCAAGCCATAGGGGTGATTCAATCCCAAGAGTGAGAATTTTAAAGTCAAGTCATTGTTTGACCAGGTGCCAGTGTGGGTCAGTGAGCACAGTGGGGGGATGTGTGGATGGCTCTTAGTGTGAGTTAAGACACTGGTGGCAGAGTTTTGGATGACCTCATATCTGGAAGGAGAATGTGGGAGACCAGCCTGGAGTGTCGGAATAGTGGGAATAGTCGAGTCTCGAGGTAATGAAGGCATGGGTGAGGGTTTCAGCAGTCGATGAGCAGAGACAGAAGCCCAGTCGGGCTAGATTATGGAGGTGGAAATAGGTGGTCTTAATGATGGCCTGAATCTGAGATCAGAAGCTGAGCTCAGGATCAAATGTGATCCCAAGGTGCCTTAATCTCAGACTGTTGACAGGGAGAGGGATGGAGTCGGTAGCTAGGGAATGGAGTTCAGAGCAGGGACCAAAAACAATGGCTTCAGTCTTCCCAACATTTACCCAACGCAGAGAGCTGTGCATGCTCGGTTGTTGAATATGGTCAAGTTTGAGATCAAAAGGTTTTTGGTTTCTAAGGGAATCAGACGATATGGGGGAATGGGGCAGGAAAGCAGAGACCAGGTCGAAGCTCAGACATGATCATACTGAGTGATAGAACAGGCTTGAGCGGCTGAATGGTCTCCTCCTGCTCATATTTCTTATGGTTTTATATCCTTACTCCTGGAGCCATTTCCTAGCACAAGTCCCTGAGCCCTGAGGAAAGAGAAGTAATAAAAGAGAAACTGGTGTCACCTGTACGAGCTGCAGGAGGTATCTCAACAGGTGTTCATTGTCTAACTCTTCCAGGCGTTTAACAGATAAAGTCCTGACTTTCTCATCAGCAATATTAATGCTGAGGAGTTCCAGTGCAGTGGAAATATCCAGTTCCAGAGGATTCCAGTGTTCAAAGAGCCAGTGGACCTCCTCCACTGCTTTGAGATCACCCCACTGGACTGTGCTGAGGAACTTGGGCAGTGAGAGACTGTACTGGCTACACTGCTCTGTGAATCGTTTCAGTATATCCTTCTGTGAACCGCTCTGGGAGGCCGGAGTTTCTTCATGCTTCACATCGTTTTTTGTTGGAGTGTTCTCATCTTCTGACGAGTGGTCAATCCAACTGGACCTTGACTTCCTGCCGCTTGGTAACACCACTGGGTAATTGTACGTGTCCAACAGGATACAGATTGCTGTAGAGCTCTCGATATCTGGGTTAGTCTTAGATGAGCGTTTGTCCACCTCATGAGTTATAAGATTTTCCTCACGACTTGAGTAAGGCCACATGTGAAGGATGTGCTCGCCTTGCTGAAGGAACGATTGGTGGTCAATCAGAAGGAGATTGACAAAGTAGAGCAGCTTGGTTCTACCTCTGTACAGGTCTCCATCTTTAGTGTTCTGCAGGGTGGACTTCCCCTCTTTTGAGGCAGAGATGTCCGAGTCCAGTCCGTACACAGACAAACTCAACCTCGATCCCTGGGGAAGGTTCTTCACCAAGATGTCAAAATCGAGCCAAGCATTCCACAAAATCTCTTCAGTGAGAGGCATTGGTTGGGACTTTGTGGAAGAAAGAACATTAGCTGCGTGATGCACAGCTGCCTCCACATATACATTAGGGAGGCTTTTGCTCGGTAAAATTGGAATGTCCAAACCCACAATCTTGACACGAAAGTAGTGATTGCAATCCCAGAGTGACAGGGCCTGAATCTGCTCAATATCTTTGCCTCTTAGAGTCAGTTTGTCATGGGTGACAGTGAGCCCTGTGCATTGGTCAACCAAAGGCCAGTCCTCAATATTAACTTCATCATCTGCAAGGGATGGAGGGGGCACCAATGCCAGTCGGAGCTCCTCTTTATTCTTGATGCAGCGCCTGACCCAGATGAAGTCAACCAGTGACCAGTTTCCCGTGATGTACTCTTCTCTTCCGCAGACCTTTAGGACTAAGCTACCATCGTTAATTTCCATTGGCAATCGTTTCTCGCCCATCTTCTGTGCGTAGGAGTTAATGATTATGTCTGGTGTGTCATAAATGCCCACCTTCATTTTATGACTGGCACCATTATAGTAGATGGTGACCACCAGCTCTTTGCTGATTTGGCTCTTGAGGGTGTTGGGAAGAGGGCTCGAAGCCAGCCAGATTTCCATTGCATAATCCCGATTGTTCCGATTGTGCATCTCGGTCTTTCGAGCCGCAGTTAGCTTCCTCCGAGCAGAGGCCAGCTCACCCGACTGGTGGGTGTCGATACTCCGTATATCATACCCAATCAGATAGGCCAATTGCTTCCGGAATTCGACATCTTCTTTTGTCTCCTTTGGTCTCTGTTTCAAATAAACCTGAACTTTCTTCGAACCCAAACTCTTCCAATACTTCACCAAGTCCAGAGTCAGCAGAAACTGCTGGTTCTCATAAATCTCAAACCAAGTGGACTCTTTCTTGTATAACAGCTGATAGGAGTCAGGATTGGACAATTGGTAGAAGGAAGGCTTCGTACTTGCACTAATTGCCTTCATCCAGATCAATAACCGCAGGTTTCTCACGGTGCTGTGGACTGGCAATTCCACCGTGACAACCTCGTTATGGCCATCGTGAGGTTGTTGTGTTGGCAACACACAAATGAAGAGCATTGTGCCTGAATCAGTGATGGGCCTGGAGTGGCACAATTCCTTTTCTTCCTCATCCTTGTCAATGGTGGACTGAGCTGGCAAGGGGTCCATGCCCGTCCTCTGCAGGTTCAAGGTGGGACACAAAACAATCAGCAAATATATGAAGAAATATTTTCAACATTTGAATTCAAGAGATTTGTTTCCTTGAGTGCGTGACCTGAGACACAGAACAGGAAGGTAATGGGTTCAATCCCCTTAGCACTGCAGGGCAGCACGGGGTTAGATACAGAGTAAAACTCCCTCTACACTGTCCCCATCAAACACTCCCAGGACAGGTACAGCATGGGGTTAGATACAGAGTAAAGCTCCCTCTACACTGTCCCCATCAAACACTCCCAGGGCAGGTACAGCACGGGGTTAGATACAGAGTAAATCTCCCTCTACACTGTCCCCATCAAACACTCCCAGGACAGGTACAGCACGGGTTTAGATACAGAGTAAAGCTCCCTCTACACTGTCCCCCATCAAACACTCCCAGGACAGGTACAGCACGGGGTTAGATACAGAGTAAATCTCCATCTACACTGTCCCCATCAAACACTCCCAGGACAGGTACAGCACGGGGTTAGATACAGAGTAAAGCTCCCTCTACACTGTCTCCATCAAACACTCCCAGGATAGGTACAGCACGGGGTTAGATACAGAGTAAAGCTCCCTCTACACTGTCCCCATCAAACACTCCCAGGGCAGTTATAACACGGGGTTAGATACAGAGTAAAGCTCCATCTACACTGTCCCCATCAAACATTCCCAGGACAGGTACAGCACAGGGTTAGATACAGAGTAAAGCTCCCTCTACACTGTCCCCCATCAAACACTCCCAGGACAGGTACAGCATGGGGTTAGATACAGAGTAAAGCTCCCTCTACACTGTCCCCATCAAACACTCCCAGGGCAGGTACAGCATGGGGTTAGATACAGAGTAAAACTCCCTCTACACTGTCCCCATCAAACACTCCCAGGACAGGTACAGCACGGGGTTAGATACAGAGTAAAGCTCCCTCTACACTGTCCCCATCAAACACTCCCAGGACAGGTACAGCACGGGTTGAGATACAGAGTAAAGCTCCATCTACACTGTCCCCATCAAACACTCCCAGGACAGGTACAGCACGGGGTTAGATACAGAGTAAAGCTCCTTCTACACTGTCCCCATCAAACACTCCCAGGACAGGTACAGCATGGGGTTAGATACAGAGTAAAGCTCCCTCTACACTGTCCCCATCAAACACTCCCAGGGCAGGTACAGCACGGGGTTAGATACAGAGTAAATCTCCCTCTACACTGTCCCCATCAAACACTCCCAGGACAGGTACAGCACGGGGTTAGATACAGAGTAAAGCTCCCTCTACACTGTCCCCATCAAACACTCCCAGGACAGGTACAGCACGGGGTGAGATACAGAGTAAAGCTCCTTCTATTGCTATAATCAGTGTCCGATCATTGTCCTTGTTCTGGGTTCCATAATGGCTTAATAAAGCTTGACATCAGGCTTCATAGAGTGACGAGCATAAAAGTGGATCAGGTAGGAGTGTGATGGAATACCCTCCTCCTGCCTGGATGAGCGCAGCTCCAGCAACACTCAAGCTTGACACCATCCAGGACAAAGCAGCCCGTTTAATCGGCACCCAGTTCACCAGCTTAAACATTCACTCTCTCCATCACCGACACACAGTAGCAGCAGTGTGTGCCATCTGCAAGATGCACTGCCAGAATTCACCAAGACTCCTTCGACAGCACCTTCCAAGCCCATGACCACTACCATCTAGAAGGACAAGGGCAGCAGGTAGATGGGAACACCACCACCTGGAAGTTCCCAGCCAAGTCACTCACCATCCTGACTTGGAAATATATCACCGTTCCTTCACTGTCGCTGGGTCAGAATCCTGGAACTCCCTCCCTAACAGCACTGTGGGTGTACGTACACCACATGGACTGCAGCGGCTCAAGAAGGCAGCTCACCACCACCTTCTCAAGGGGCAATTAGGGATGGGCAATAAATTCTGGCCCAGTCAGTGACTCTCCCTTCCCAATAATTAATTTTTCAGGTGACGTGTAGAACTCTTGCTATATGAAGAACGGCAGCAACCAGGGGTCAGTCCAGCTCTGAAATCAGCTCTATGTATTGTTATTCTATTACCTGACATCCAAAGGGTTCTGATTTCCACAGGTTTCACAATGGAGTGAATGTTGGTTCTGACAGCTGCTCTCTCAGTCGCTGCTTTATGTCCTGAAGGCAAGATAGAAATTCAGACAAGTGGCAGTTATGTTTGCTCTTTGCGGGGAACCGGGGGTCTAATGGAGTTGGAAAGTTCGCCAATATCAGAGGCAGAATCACCTGCTGAACCTGGTTTTTATGCAGCGAGACAATCAAGTGAGGCTATGGGGCGTAAATTACTGCAGTTTCCTCATTCCTAGTTAATCATATACTTGTTCTACCAGTTGAACAGCACTATCTAGTGTCAACCGCTCCTACTCACTCCGAGTGTGGGAATGAATGGGTCATGACCTTTATCTCCCCGGTTCCTTTACATCTACACAGAGCCCCTCCCCTACACAAACTGATCTCTCTTGACTGGGTCACCTCTGGTACCTTGTCCCAAGTAACTCCCCTCCTGTGTGAGGGGGGACAGGCTGTTTGATCAATTCTTTACCGTACCAAGGCTTTGGGTGTGTCAGGAACACATTCAGGTGGGTCCCCACTCTGACCCCCTCAGTCAGAAAGTCGAAGGCTTGGGACCCATCATCCAGCTGAGTGCTCCCACGGCTGGGACTGACAGGGTGCTGCATTGTTGGACATGCAGTTTTTTGGAGGAAGGGTTAGCTACCACCTTGTCTGCCCTCTCAGGTACACTTAGGAGATTCCATGAGCAATATTCAAAAGCAAAGAGGGGAGCTCCCTCTGGGGTCCTGAGACCAATGTTTATCCCCCACTGAACACCACTAACTAGATGATCAGGCACACTGCTGTCTGTGGGAGCTTGCTGTGCGCAAATTGACTGCTGCATTTCTGACATTACAACAGTGACTACACTTCAAATAAATACCTCACTGGCTGGGAACCACTTTGAGGTGTGGAATTCAAGCCTTTCTTTACCAAATTGAGGGTCTGTGTGGATCAGGCCATGCTCTTCCCAAAGAATAGAGGTGGTAAGGTTCATTTCTGCCCCACTGCCTGGGGACTGGTTCCGATAGATTGCACTGGATATGTAGACAGCTGTGGAAAGAGCTGTGGAATTGCCCCTCCCACACCCTGTCCTGCTCCCACCCCTCTCTTACTCAGCACCTACCAGCTGAGGATCACTACCAGAGCTGCAGGCCGGCCCGCAACCATTCATGTGGAAGGGTAAGCAATATTGAGACCTCGGTTACCCCTCAGGTTATTTAGACCAGGCCTGAGCCCGCTTCAGGCTTCTACAGTCAGGCATCCTAAAAACTCACAACTAGGGAAGGAACAAAAGGAGACGAGGTAGCAGTGCTGATCAGGAAAGACATTGTAGTATCAAAAAGAGAGGATGTCCTTAACGTTAGAGTTGAGAAGCAAAACACGTTATACCTACAGTACTAAGTACAGGCCTCCAAGAGGGAGATGGGGGACCATTTCTGCAGGGAAATCCCAGAGATGTGTAAGATAGTGGGGTGATGTTGAGAAACTTTAAATAATTCAAACATCGATTGATATCCTCCAAGTTCCTCTGAAGCTTTAGCCTGAGGCCACCTATGACCCAGTGTCCGTGTGTTGGCCTGAGGGAGCTTGGCTCAGGATTTACCAATGGTGAGGCTCTGTACTGACAGGGAGAGACTTGCATATCTGGCTCTCTTTTGTTTTGGAAAATATACTTTATTCATAAAATATCTGGAAGAACATTACAAAACATTTCCAAATGGCCATCAGAAAAAGTGCAATCAGATTCAACTTTTACACATGGATCACGAGGCGCTTCAATACAATTAATGGATATTACAGTCATTTCAATCTGGTCAGTACAGACAGTCTGACAGTGCAATGGGATTGGAGTTATTGACACACATCATGTCACACTCTGAGGTGCTTCAATATAAATATGATACATTTAGTATTCACTACGTACATTCATTGTGAGCTGTACAGCCCGAGGGGTCTATACAGTTCCCAGTCCCTCGGTGCACTATGGCAGAAAGGTCTTAGGCAGTGACCCTTCCCCATTGCGCCTTTGCGGCAGCTGCCCCAAGCTTTAGTGCGTCCCTCAGCACGTAGTCCTGAACCTTGGAATGTGCCAGTCAGCAACACTCGGTCGGGGACAACTCTTTGCGCTGGAAGACCAACAAATTTCAGGCAGACCAAAGAGCGTCTTTCACCGAGTTGATGATCCTCCAGCTGCAGCTGATGTTTGTCTTGGTGCGTGTCCCTGGGAACAGCCCGTAGAGCACAGAGTCCTGTGTCACAGCGCTGCTCGGGATGAACCTCGACAGAAATCATTGCATCTCTCTCCAGACCTTCTTTGCAAAGGTACATTCCACAAGGAGGTGAACAATGGTCTCATTTGGCTCCACAAGGAGGTGAACGACGGTCTCACTTGGCTCTCTTTATTGTGTTGCTGCTAGCCAACAGTTTAGGCGGAGAAGGAGAAGCACACTTAACACTCACAAAGCAGGAAGCATGCTAACTCTCTTCAAACACACACTAGTTGCACCACATAGGCCTGCTGGGCACACCTCCAAGCAAGAACAGGTTAAATACAATAAGCTGAGAGGGAAAGTGAAGAGGAAAATAAAACTAGTAACGAGAAAATATGAGAATAGAATGGGAATTAACATAAAAGGGAATCCAAAAGTTATCTCGTAGCACGTAAATAGTAAGCACAGTATAGGAGTCCGGGTGAGTGCTATTAGGGACAAGGAGGGTGATAAATGCTTGGAAGTGCAGAGTAAGGCTGGAATATGGAATGAGCTCTTTGTATTAGTGTTTACTGAGGAAGTGGAATCTGACAAAACATTGGTAGAAACAGAGATGGTGGAAGCAATGGATCGTGTGAAAATTGAAAGGGAGGTGGTCCTGAGAAAGCTGGCTATGTTCGGGGTCAATAAATCACCAAATCCCGATGGCTTTTTAAAATTCATTCATGGGATGTGGGCTTCGCTGGCTGGGCCCGCATTTATTGCCCATCCCTAATTGCCCTTGAGAAGGTGGGGGTGAGCTGCCTTCTTGAACCGCTGCAGTCCATGTGGTGTAGGTACACCCACAGTGCTGTTAGGTAGGGAGTTCCAGGATTTTGACCCAGCGACAGTGAAGGAACGGTGATATATTTCCAAGTCAGGATGGTGAGTGACTTGGAGGGGAACTTCCAGGTGGTGATGTTCCCATCTATCTGCTGCCCTTGTCCTTCTAGATGGTAGTGGTCGTGGGTTTGGAAGGTGCTGTCTAAGGAGTCTTGGTGAACTCCTGCAGTGCATCTTGTAGATTGTACACACACTGCTGCTACTGTGCGTTGATGGCGGAGGGAATGAATGTTTGTGGATGTGGTGCCAATCAAGCGGGGCTGCTTTGTCCTGGATGGTGTCAAGCTTCTTGAGTGTTGTGGGAGCTGCACTCATCCAGGCAAGTGGGGAGTATTCCATCACACTCCTGACTTGTGCCTTGTAGATGGTGGACAGGCTTTGGAGAGTCAGGAGGTGAGTTATTCGCCCCAGGATTCCTAGCCTCTGACCTGCTCTTGTAGCCACAGAATTTATATGGCTAGTCCAATTCAGTTTCTGGTCAATGGTAACTCCCAGATATTGATGTTTGCACCCCAGGTTGCTAAGGGAAATGGGGGTGAAGAAACTGGAAGGACTCGCTTTAATCTTCCAACCTTCCCTAGATACAGGGGAGCGGCCAGAGGATTGGAGAATGACAAATGTGACATCCTTATTGAAGAAAGGATGTAAGGAAAGCCTGAGTGACTACAGGCTGGTCAGTTTAACATCAGTGGTGGGTAATGTCCTAGAAACAATAATCAGGGAAAAGAAAATCAACAGACGCTTGGAGAGTTTTGAGTTAATTAAGGAGAATCAGCTCGGATTTATAAAAGGCAGATCGTGCCCAACTAATCAGATTGAATTGTTTGATGAAGTAACAGAGAAGGTTGATGAAGAGAATGTGGCTGATGTTGTCTATGAGATTTTAAGGCAATGTTTCACAAACTAAGATATAGAAGCCTGGTTAACAAAATCAAGGCTCGTGGAATAGGAGGGTCAGCGTCAACCTGGATAAAATTTGACTTAAGGTCAGAAAACAATGAGTCGTGGTAAATGGTTGTTTTTCAGACTGGAGAATGGTGGACAAAGCATAACTGTTTGGATTGCTGTTTAATCGGTATATGTATATATATATATATATATAAATGACTTGGATATTGGAATACAGGGTAAAATTTTAAAATTTGCCAAACTTGGAGGGATAAGGAACAGTGAGGATAATGCAACAAGGCATAGATAGTCTAGTAAAATGAGCAGGCAAACGGCAGGTTGAATTTAATATAGGGAAGAGTGAGGGGACTTGAGTACAGGAGCAAGGATGTCTTACTGCAGCTGTACAGGGCCTTGGTGAGACCACACCTGGAGTATTGTGTGCAGTTTTGGTCTCCTTACCTAAGAAAAGATATACTTGCCATAGAGGGAGTGCAGTGAATGTTCACCAGACTGATTCCTGGGATGGCAGGATTGTCGTATGAGGAGAGATTGGGTCGACTAGGCCTGTATTCACTGGAGTTTAGAAGAATGAGAGAGGATCTCATCGAAATGTATAAAATTCTGACAGGGATGGACATACAGGGATGATGTTTCCTCTGGCTGGGGGAGTCTAGAACAAGGGGTCACAGTCTCAGGATACGGAGTATTTAGGACTGAGGTGAGGAGAAACCTCTTCACACATAGAGTGGTGAACTTGTGGAATTCTCTACCACAGAGGCTATGAAGGCCAAGTCACTGAATATATTTAAGAAGGAAATAGATAGATTTCTGGACTCTGAAGGAGTCAAGGGGTATGGGGAGAGAGTGGGAGTACAGCATTGAGATAGAGGATCAGCCATGATCATATTAAATGGCGGAGCAGGCTGAAAGGGCTGAATGACCTACTCCTGCTCCTATTTTCTATGTATTTTGGCATGAGGAATGGAGAGAGGTATTTAATGAAATGTTCCAAACAGTGTACAGGGGCAGAGGGACCTGAGGGTTCATGTGCATCGATCTTTGAAGGGGGCAGGACATATTTAGAGAGAGGTTAGCAAAGCATATGGGATCCTGCGCTTCATAAATAGAGGAATTGAGTACAAAAGAATGGGGAGGTTGTGCTGCACCTTTATAAAGCTCTGGTTAGGCCCCAACTAGAGTATTGTGTCCATTTCTGGTCACCACACTTTAGGAAGGATGTGAGGGTCCTTGAGAGGGTGCAGAGGAGATTTATCAGAATGGGTCCAGGGATATTGCTGAACAAGTACTTCACCTTCATCTTCACCCAAGAGAATGAGGATGAAGATATGGAACTCAGGGAGAGAGACTGTGAGGTTCTTGAGCAAATTGATATAGGGAGTGGCAAGGTATTGGAGGTGTTGGCAGGCTTAAAAGTGGACAAATATCCAGGTCCGGATGATTTGTGTCCCAGACTGCTGAGGGAGGCAAGGGAGGAGATCGCAGGGGCTCTGACCCAAATTTTTAATTCCTCTCTGGCCATGGAGGAGGTGCCAGAGGACTGGAGAACAGCTAATGTGATTCCGCTATTTAAGAAGGGTTGTAGAGATAAGCCAGGGAACTACGTCAGTGGTAGGGAAACTATTGGAGAAAATTCTGAAGGAGAGTATCTATCTCCACTTGGAGAGGCAAGGTTTGATCAGGGATAGTCAGCATGGCTTTGTCAGAGGGAGGTCATGCCTAACAAATTTGATTGAATTTTTTGAGGTTGTGACCAGGTGTGTAGATGAGGGTAGTGTAATTGATGTAGTTTATATGGATTTCAGCAAAGCCTTTGACAAGGTCCCACATGGGAGACTTATAAAGAAGGCAACTGCACATGGGATACAGGGCAATTTGATAAGGTGGATTCAAAATTGACTTAGTTGTAGGAGACAGAGGGTGATGACAGAATGCTGCTTTAGTGACTGGAAGCCAGTGTCCAGTGACATACCACAGGAATCTGTGCTGGGTCCCCTATTATTCGGCATTTATATAAACGTCATAGATAACTATGTGGGGGGGTAGGATTAGTAAGTTTACGGATGACACAAAGATTGGCCGGGTGGTTAACAGTGAGGTTGAGTGTCTTGGGCTACAGGAAGATATAGATGGGATGGTCAAATGGGCAGATAAGTGGCAGATGGAATCTAACCCTGAGAATTATGAGGTGATACACTTTGGAAGGAGTAATTTGACAAGGAAGTATTTAATGAATGGCATGACACTAGGAAGTTCTGAGGAACAAAGGGACCTTGGCGTGTGTGTCTATAGATCTCTGAAGGCGGAGGGGCATGTTAGTGTTGTGGTGAAAAAGGCATTTAGGATACTTGCCTTTATCAATTGAGGCATAGATTACAAAAGTAGGGAGGTCATGTTGGAGTTGTATAGAACCTTGATGAGGCCACAGCTGGAGTACTGTGCGCAGTTCTGGTCGCCACATTATAGGAAGGATGTGATTGCACTGGAGGGGGTGCAGAGGAGATTCACCAGGATGTTGTCTGGGATGAAACATTTAAGTTATGAAGAGAGGTTGGATAGACTTGGGTTGTTTTTGTTGGAGCAGAGAAGACTGAGGGGCGACCTGATTGATGTGTACAAGATTATGAGGGGCATGGACAGAGTGGATAGGGAGCAGCTGCTCCCCTTAGTTGAAGGGTCAGTCACGAGGGGACATAAGTTCAAGATGAGGGGCAGGAGGTTTAGGGGGGAATGTGAGGAAAAACCTTTTTACCCAGAGGGTGGTGAGGGTCTGGAATGCGCTGCCTGGGAGGGTGGTGGAGGCGGGTTGCCTCACATCCTTTAAAAAGTACCTGGATGAGCACTTGGCACATCATAACATTCAAGGCTATGGGCCAAGTGCTGGTAAATGGGGTTAGGTAGGTAGGTCAGGTGTTTCTCAAGTGTCGGTGCAGACTCGATGGGCTGAAGGGCCTCTTCTGCACAGTGTGATTCTACGATGGGGGATTTTAGTTACAAGGTTCGGTGGAGAAGCTGGGGTTGTTCTCCTTGGAGTGAAGGAGATTGAGGGGAGATTTGATCGAGGTGGACAAGATGAAGACAGATTTAGATAAGGTAGACAAAGAAAAGTGGTTTCCATTGGCTGATTGTACGAGGACTAGGGGACACAGATTTAAGGCTTTGGGCAAGAAATGCAGGAGGTCACATGAGGAGGAACATTTTTTATGCAGCGAGCGGTCGTGATCTGAATTTGTTGCCAACGGGGTGGTAAAAGCAGAGGTGATCAGTGATTTCAAAAGGAAAGGGCGATTATGGAAAATGAACTTGCAGGGCTCGGGAGATAGAGCGGGGGAACGGGAGTGACTGGATTGCTCTGCATAGAGTTTGCATGGATTCAATGGGTCAAATGGCCCCTTTGGTGTTGTAATGACTTTCTAACTCTATCACGCTGCAAGTAGTAATGTGTGTCCAGGTAAGTCATTGAGTAAATCATTAACAAGGTAATTATGCACAAATATTTTAAGTATTTTATTAACCAAATAAATCCTATTGAGTGTAGGAGGAATTCTGTTTCGAATTAGACACTCGTCACAGTTCTGAGTTCAGGGCAAGTTAAAATTTCTTCACTAACTCTAAACATGCTCCTCTAAAAGATTTCAGTGTTGATAACTTTCATTTGCCGCTTACCAGTTTCTTTTATTCTTTGAAAGGCTGCTGCAATTTTGAAGTCGAATTGACAAGTTGGGCCTGATTTTAACTCATCCAAGGTCAGCCTGACAGAAATCAGGTCTGGATGGAATCTGGTGGGCAGTGGGTGGGCTGTGATTTAACACTCTCCAATCCACTGGGTCCTGAACTTAACATGATCTGTTGGTCAAAATGGCAGCAGGATCATTTAAATATACAAAATGTGGCCCTTTGATGCCAAGGGGGCCAGATTGCAATTTTAACCTTGAGCGAGGGAGTGATGATAGATTCATCCTTACCCCACCCTTACCCATTGCACCTACACAGACCTGCCGGGAGGGGGCTTGACTCCTAGAGGAGGAACAGGTAGGTGAGTCTTTAGATTTCTTTCATGTTTCTTGATAAACTGCTAAGGAATGCTATTGTTCCCCCCCTCTCCCTTATTTGCGATTGCCCCCTGTCCGTCCCATCCCCCCCACACCCCCCTCCCTTGCCAGTAATCTGACGGCCAGGGATCAACCCTGTGGTTCCTGTCTGTGGCCTCCTGTTGTCAGATGGCACATGCCAGCCTGGATGGGAGCCGGAGGGCATCTGAAGTTGGCTGGGCCTCAAACACAGCAATGTCTCTGGGTGTTGGCACCGGCGTTAGTGCTCACATGCAATCTTCCTGCCTCACATCTGCAACCCCTCACTCACATCACTCCCCAGGTTTTACCGAATTTTACAATATCCCCAGAGCAAGTCCAGCAAAACTGGTGCACTGGGTGTGACACTTACACTGGATTTAAGAACATCGGAGCAGGAGGCCATTCAGCCCCTCATCCTTGTTCTGTCATTCAGTCAGATCATGACTGATCAGTATCTCTACTCCATCCACCTGTCTTGGCTACATTACCCTTAATTACATTATCTAAAAAAAATCTAGCAAATTCAGTTCTGAAATTTTCAATTGACCCTCAGCAGCTTTTTGTTGGGAGAGTGTTGCAGATTTGCACTTACTTGACTGTGAGGAAGTGCTTCCTGACATCAACCCAGAATAAACTGGCTCTCATTTTAAGGTTAGTGCTCCTTGTTTTGGGCTCTTCCGATCTCTATCTTTTAACAAATTCATTTACAGGATGTGGGTGTCGCTGGCTGGGCCAGCATTTATTGCCCATCCCTAATTGCCCCTTGAGAAGGTGGTTGGTGAGCTGCCTTCTTGAACCGCTGCAGTCCATGTGGTGTAGGTACACCCACAGTGCTGTTAGGGAGGGAGTTCCAGGATTTTGACCCAGCGACAGTGAAGGAACGGTGATATGTTTCCAAATCAGGATGGTGAGTGGCTTGGAGGGGAACTTCCAGATGGTGGTGTCCCCATCTATCTGCTGCCCTTGTCCTTCTAGATGGTCGTGGGTTTGGAAGGTGCTGTCTAAGGAGCCTATCTACCCTATCGAATTTTTTAACCATCTTAAACACCTCAATTAGATCACCCCTTAATCTCCTATAGTCAAGAGAATACAAGTCCAGTCCACGCAACCTGTCCTTGTAATTCAACATTCTCAGGAATGCTAATGGTAGGCTTTGTGCAACAACAGGCAAGGCCAGTACAATAAAAATAAAAGGAAAATCCTGCGGATGCTGGAAATCTGAAACAAAAACAAAAATAGCTGGAAAAACTCAGCAGGTCTGACAGCATCTGCGGAGAAAAACACAGTTAACGTTTCGAGTCCTTATGACTTAATCAGAACTAAGGAAATATAGAAATGAGGTGACATTTAAGCTGGTTGAGGGGGGGTGGGACAGGTAGAGCTAGATAGGGGGCCAGTGATAGGTGGAGGCAAAGAACAGATTGCTAAAGATGTCACAGACAAAAGGACAAATGGGGTGTTGACAGCTGTGATATTAGCTATGGAATGTACTAATGGTGACATTAAGGGTAGAAAGCAGGATGAGCAAGTGACAGATAGCCCTAGTGAAGGTGGGTGGGGGGGAAGGGGTTGAAATAGGCTAAAAGGTGGAGATAAAACAATGGATGGAAATACATTTAAAAATAATGGAAATGGGTGGGAAAAGAAAAATATATTTAAAAAATTTATAAATTATTGGAAAAAGGGGGATCGGAAAAGGGGTGGGGATGGAGGAGAGAGTTCACGACCTAAAGTTGTTGAACTCAATATTAAGTCCGGAAGGCTGTAAGGTGCCTAGTCGGAAGATGAGGTGTTGTTCCTCCAGTTTGCGTTGAGCTTCACTGGAACATTGCAGCAGGCCATGTCTGTTTACAGTGAATCACAGGCAAAGATGCATTGTTATTGTTATTGCATGATCCAACATGGCTGGGAGTTGTGATCAGGAGAACTTTGGTCTGTGTGCAAAATGTAAACAAGCAGACTGAAACTGAAACTTCTTAGCTAATTAACAGAGCCTCCAGTCCTGTTCCCTCTAGGGCCTAGGCAACACCGGTTGCCATAGAGATTTCCAAGCCTTTTCTGAAGCCTTTCAATGACCTTGAATCAAGAGCTGGAAATGCAGCAACTAACAACCCTCCAAAATCAAACTTGCAAAAAAAGTACATTGAAGAGCACAGCAGCAAACTGGACAGTGGATTACACAGGGTGGGATATTATAGAGTATGGGAGTGAGTCTTTAATATCCACTCCTTTCACAATCTGCACACCATGGCTGCAGTGTGTACCATATACAAGATGCACTATAGCAACCAAACCTCTGACAGAATCTTCCAAATCTGTGGCCTTAATCACCTAGAAGGATAAGGGCAGCAGACACATGGGAATGCTACCACCTGAAAGCTCCCCTCAAGCCACTCACCATCCTGACTTGGAAACAGATCACCGTTCCTTCACTGTCGCTGGGTCAGAATCCTGAAACTTCCTATCAGCATTGTGGGTGTACCTGCACCAACAATACTGGCAAGTTGTATTTATGTAGCACCTTTAATAGAGTAAAACATCCCAATGCTCTTCACAGGAGCAATATCAAACAAAATCTGACACCGAGTCACAGAGATATAGTGAAGTTGACCATAAGCGAGGTAGAGCGAGGCAGAGGGGTTTAGGGAGAGAATTCCAGTGGTTGGGACCCAGGCAAGTGGAAGCACGGCCACCAATGGCGGAGCGATTAAAATTGGGGACTCTGATGTGGCCACAGTTGGAGGACCACTGAGATCTCAAAGGGCTGGGGAAGATTAAATAGATAGGGAGGGAGTGAGCGAGGCCCTGAAACATTTGAAAACAAGGGCGAGAATTTTAAAATCAAAGCTGCTGCAATTGAAGGTGGTGGTTCACCGCTGCCTTCTCATGGGTAATTATATGCTGGCCTGGCCAGCGACAGCTACAGCCAGTGACAGAGCGCAGGGGAAAACAAGTGGTACACTGGTTAGCCTCAATGGACTTTAGGTTAGGAAGACTAGAAAAAAAAATTGTCTGGGTTCCTTCTCCTGATCACAATGAACGTAATGGACCAGCTCAACTGCAATGCCCTGAGGTCAAAAAGCCTGCTGCCATCTACTATCGCACATGAATGTGGTAGTGCAAGGAAGCCAGCATCCTTGGAGCCCATTCTCCATTGAGAATCTGCACTCATGGGAGGGGAGGAGACACTGCCCCTTCATAAGGTTTCTCAAAAATTTAACAAGCGATCCGAGACACGAATGTAAAAAGACTCATATTATCAAATTGTTGAAAATGTTTTTATTATTTAAATAACTCCCGTCCGCACTGTAAACTCCAACAGTGAAAATCACAGTACGCTTCAGAGTCAGGAGTGTCATTTGGAAAATTAATGTAAAACATACAAACAGATCAAAATATCAAAATCACTCATTCCTAGCTTTCAATTTGGTGTGTGAAAATCTTTAAGTTTGAAAAGGTTAAAAATATATAAATCAATTGCCCAATTCCTTGCCCTCCCTCACCCCACCGTTTTAAAAATCTAAAACACATACAACCTTTTTCATCCCAGAAAACCACTTGCCAAACAAACTATCTCCACGAGACCATCTTCGAATCTCTGGGTATCATTTCCCTGACTCTCCACAGGTAACAAGGTCCCACAGGTGCCTCTCACAATAACATCTTGTCACTTGTTAAGATACCTCCAACCCCTTCTCACAGGAAATGCAGCCTGGTGTACTTTCCCAAAAAAAAAGGATGCATAGATGCCAATTAATATTAGACAGTTTGACGGTACTGCGCAGACTCTACTTACGGGTGTGACACTGAAAGTCACCTATTTGTACAGTGACCCTCATGGCATGATGCCCATATTAGACTGTCAGCCATTTGCACTAGATATGCTGCAGCCCTTCACCTGCTGCGCAGGTTAATTCACCACAATGTAAGGTATTGGATGTAAACCCAATCTGCTCTTCACAAAGGAAGATTGATTTCACATCCCAGGGAGGGACTTGGAGAGTATGGCGATGCACGTCTCTGCAAGGAGAGAGGCAGACAGGTATTTTTGGGACCGGGAGCCTTTTCCTAACCCTTAACTCTCCTTATTAAAAATAGAACTGTTGCTCTTCCAGCTTTTCAACAGCTTCTTCCTGCAGAAAGCACCTGGCCTTCACTTAGCAACTGCCCATCATGGCCTCAACCATAATGAATGCCTTACCACTGGGATACTAAGGTAGAAAACCTCAACCCATTGGTGTTGCATTCTGAAATGGTCTCTGAAGACAATATTTGTTAGGAAAATAGCCAATAAAAAAAGCTCTGTGGGTTAATATTTGAGGAAATCTTCCCCTCTGTAGGCTCAAGAATATTGCACATCAAGATTACTACAGTAACTCCACCTTTCAGTTGGGGCAAACATTCAGCTACTGCCTTATGAGCAATAGTAATTCAAGCCAGTAGTTAAACTTCATTGCACCTGACAGCACAGGAGGAGGCCATTGAGCCCATTGTGCCTGTGCTGGCTTTTTGAGTTATCCAATTTATCTCTCTCCCCCTGCTCTTTCCCCATAGCCCTGCAAATTCTCTCCCCCTTCAACGGTGTGCTCCCACCGACTCCTGGAGGATAAGGTGGTCAGTAATTGATTTTGCTCGGGAGGTTGGAAAATTTACACTCCCCACTCCACCCATGCACCCCTTCCATCTCTAGATTCTACTCAGGCGGATGCTGAAGAGTTGGCGTCATGCTGGCTATAGATAGATAGGCTGAGCAGACAATAACTGGGGAGGTGAAACTCAGTCCCGCCACATTGTCAGATAAATCTGAGTCTCAATCTAAGGACCTTATGTAGAAATAAAGTCCTTGCATTTTAAACACTCCTATACCCAGATTACCAAACTCCCATGCTCTCAATTAAAAAGCCAAGATGAATCCTTGAAACATTTTGACAGGTTGGCACAAAAATTCCAAGATTCACGAGAAAGAGTTAATGCAAAAATTAGGTTCAAAATATTGGCACAATAGTTTGACAATTGTGTTTAAAATGAGAATAAAAACAAATCCAATTTCCTGACAGATTTGCATAATTCACAGTAAGGGATTTCTGCTGGAAAGGCAGCTGATTTTTATATATATATATATATATATATATATATATATAAAAAAAACAAGAAATTAGCTGATCCAAAAACACATGTACCAATATTCAATATTATTGGTTAATACAATGAGCATTTACATCAGGCAGCCAGCAAGTGTGTAGCTATAGACAGACATTAAAATGGTCAGAGATACACCAGCAATATTGCATTTATTTTTGCTTTGTTTCAATAAAACTTTGAATTTCAAATCTCACTGGAGGTACCGAGGACACCTGTAGAGGCAGCTCCACATATTTCAGAGTCTGCAGCTTCTCTTAATCAGAACTGAAATCTCCTTCACTGTCAGTCACAATGCTAAAGTGACCACCTCTGTGGTAGAAACAGCCCTGATAAAGAGACAGCTTTGTTCTCAATGCTCGCAATAGCCAAAATCTTTCATTTGGAAAAGAAATCAATTCGGTATTGGAGCCATTTTATTTTTTGTGCCCTGAAGGGTTGGAATCCTCTTTTTTGGCCAGGAAGTGGGGGGTGGGGGGGGTAACTATTTGCCATATTATGTCCAACCTGAGTAGCCATTCTTAACATGCAATTCCAGGCACATGGTGTTGGTGGACTATTTAGCTGGAGAAAGCATCAAAGGCAAGCTCAGTTCAATCCTCAGCCATGTCTACACATCATCTCATTAAAATCAGACTGGAAGGGGGAGGGGGCAAGCCTTTTATCTGATTCCAGTTAGGGTCCAGTTGATATCAACTGCAGCCCCTCACTGGACGATGGCAGAGATTAGCTAACTGAACACAGTCCATGGAGGGAGACTGCTTCCTTTCAGGTCTACGTGCACCAGCACTATGTCAGAGAGCTCAATCTGTCCAGAGCTTGACGGGGCATTGGAAATAAAGAGCAGTGATACAAAACAAAATATTTCATATAACCCAGTGCTGTCCAATAGAAACCACTGACATTCCACAAATGACACCATTTCAACCTCATTCGTTAATTTTAGTACAAAATGCCTCAAACACAATCCTGATCATTGTACTTCCCATGTGGATATTTACTGAACCACCTCAACATTCAGTGGCCAAGGGAGTAAAGCAGCCACAATGATCAATAAACACACCCGCACACTCTGCTTTTCCTGTATTTAACCAACACACGCACAAATAGGTTAAAGATCACACCCTGTGCAAATGTGACAATTGAGTTCACATGATCAATGATGCCTATCATCAGTTCTTTTATTTTCTACTCTGGACTGCAATTTGTCATGTCTAGGTTCCCAATTTAGCCACGTGATTGATGTACTGCACAACACTGGTTTCTACAAGGGGCCCAATAAGGCAATATATCCGATGTAGGATAATGTTTGCCAAATCCTGCCTGGCCTGACTCCAAAGTTCAAAATTCATTGCTAGGGGGCACTGAGAAATGGTTAAGGATATCCTAAACCCCAGCAACCAGACCCAAGCCCATCCTCGGCTCGTTAAGCACCATTATGGGAAACAGATTCAGTATTAAAATCATTTCAAACACCACTATCCTCGATTATTCACAACACAACACCATTTATCCAAGTTCAACCTATACAAAAAATGTCATATTAGAAGTTTGGACTTGTGTCATGTTGAGAATATTTGTTACTTAGGAACCCACTCCCTTACCCTCTGTGTCTCAAATGCTTCAGATAAAGCTGCAGTGGGGTATACAATAACTTGCATTTATATAGCACCTTGAACATAGTAAAATGATCCAAGCAGTTCACAGGTGCATAAATCAGACAGAATCTGACATTGAGCCACATAATGAGTTAAATAGAACAGTTGACTAAAAACTTTGGTCAACGAGGTAGGTTTTAATAAGTGCTTTAAAGCAGGGAGAGATAAATTGAGAAGTTTATAAAGGGAAATCCACAGTTTAGGGCCAAGGCAGCTGAAGGCACAGCCTCCAAAGGGCAGGAATGAAAATTGGGAGGCATAAGAGGTCAGTATTGGAGGTGCACAAAGATCTTGGAAGGCTATAGTGCTGGAGGAGGTTGCAGAGACAGGACATTGAGCCATAGTCATTTTGGCACAGAAGGAAGCCATTTGGCCATCAAGTCCATGCCGGCTCTCTGTAAAGCAATCCAGTCAGTCCCATTCCCCTGCTCTATCTCCATAACCCTGTAAGTTTACTTCCCACAAGTGCCCATCCAGTTTCCTTTTCAAATCATTCATCGTCTCTGCTTCCATCACCCTCAGTCGGTAAGTTCTAGGTCATTACCACTAGCTGTGTAAACAAATGCTTCCTCGCACCCTGCTCCTCTACATCGCTTGCTCAAGATCTAAAATTTGTGTCTCTAGTCCTTGTACCAGCCAATGGGAACAGCTTCTCCTTGTCCACGTTATCCCAATTTGTCTTAATCTTGTACACCTCAATCAAATCTCCCTGGAGCAACACCCAGCTTCTCTAGCCTAACCCTGTAACGAAAATCCCTCATCCTGAGAACCGCTCTGGTAAATCTCCCCGGCATCCTCTCATGGACCCTCACATTCTTGGAGGAAATTCAACACGAAAGCATGGATGAGGATTTCAGAAAAAGAGCTGAGGCAGACAAGGAGATGGGAACCCAAAGAATTCCACAAGCTTTCAACTGTTAATGAGCTCTGGCTTCTGGTTCTGCTGCCCTGGTTTACAGCGGAAGAACAGGCTGCTCATCAAATATTTATACAAAGGGTGAAGCCGTGTTCCAATACAAATAAAAGCTCTACTCGGGCAAGAAATGACTTTTGGGGTACATTCAGTTAATGAGATCTCAAAAGTAAAAACGCACAAGTCAATGTGGTGGTTATAAGGCTGGAGAGTCAAATCCAACACTCCTTAACCAGAATGACTCATCCATTTAAATTTGACTAATTCTGTTCTGTCCTCAGTACGTGGTGTCTGTGGTATTGCTTGCCCCATCTCTAGCTGCCCTGAGGTGGTGGTGCTGGGCCACCTTCTGGAAAAGCTGGTGGTGGGTTTGATACAAGCTGAATGGCTTCAGAGGGTGCGCTAGACATCAACCATGTTAACTAGGGACTGGAGTCACATATAGGCCCAGATCAGGTGAGGAGGCAGCTTTCCTTCCTGAAAGGGACACACAGTGAGCCAGATGGGTTTTTATTGTCAATCAACAGCTTCAAGGACAAATTCTCAAACTGCCCCGGTGGGGATTTGAATAAACCTGTTTGTTAATAGTAATTCAGGCCCTGCAGTGAAAGATATGAAAGGCTACAGTTATATTTTAAAAAGCACATTATTTATAAAGGAATATATTAAAGAGTTATGTAATTGTGTTATTGGATTTACTTTAAAATACAGTACTCAATGGTTATTTCTTCTAAACATGACATCTAACCTCCCAAAACCCATCCTTTCATGTGCAATAAGATCCCAAAAGAATTCTTTTGCAATTAAAAATGACCAATTTCAACTCTTAGAATCATAGAACTCAGGAGGCCATTCAGCCCATCATAACTGTGCCGGCTCTTTGAAAGATTAGTCCCACTTCTCTCTGGTCTTTCCTCATAGCCCTGCAAATTTCTCTTGGCTTGTCAGTCAGTTTATTCAGTGAGCAACTGTGAGGGTACAGTTGGGCTCAAGTGCTCTCAAGTTTAAGGGGAGAAAGGAAGTCAGGAGATGGGCGAACTGGGAACAGGACTGGTCTGGGCTTTGAAGGCTCCTTGGACTGAACTGCCTGCTAGACAAAGTGCCATCAGGAAGCAGCCGGCCGCTAGCCAAGCCACAGCTTAGCAAGGAAGATGGAAATTGCCCAGTTGAAACAGTGTAAATGTTGACTGGTCACTCAGACAAGGCCATTTCGAAAACATTTACCTCGCCTCACACAACACAGAACATGGATCACACATACAGTGAACAGTCGATAAACACTTAGTGAGAACTTCAACAGCAGAGGACAGACTTTGTCTAAAAAACCCACACGCGCACACGATGAAAATACAAATTGAGCCAAGGCATTCATTTAAATTTCAGTATGCAACTATTCTACCTCCTGCCTGTCTACAGTAGTCTCCATGCTACACATCAGTTCTGCTAAGTGATCAGTGCCTCAGGTTCCTACCACCGTCTATAGAGGCTGCCAACACACTGGCAAATCTTTCCCATAATTAGGATAGATGTTGTATTGGAAATCGAACAGCTCTGTAACACATTTGCAGTCTATACTTCATTGCAATATTTTTGCTATGATACAGTCTGTGGACACCCTCCCTGTTATCTTGCCAACATGGCGACAGGTTGTGTACAATTCCAGAGGTGGGTGCTGATGAGAGGAATCTTAACCAGGCTGAAGTCATTCTTCAAGTGCACAGCGAACTATACACATACATACATACACACACACACACACACACACACACACACACACTCTGACAGTGATGAGTAGCAAACACACTGGACGATATCTCCCTACCCCTGCATCAGCCCCCAGCACCTGCCCAGACACAGAGTCCAAATTACAACACCAAGAGCTGTGGAGACAAGCTGAAAGCGAAGGGGGGAAAACGGAACTGAACCCGAAGCTTCCAGCTCAGTAACGCACTGATCCACAAAACAGCAGGCCACTGACTTTTCAGAAGATCTTAAAATACTTGCCTCGAGGATCCTCAACGTAAAATTCTCAGGGATGGGGTTGGTGGGAAATAAGGGAACATTCCTAAAGCAGCATAGGTACCAACCCAAAAGCAACACTGATCAATTGAAGCTGCACTTTGAAGTTGCTGGGCCCATTCAACACAGTGTTCAGAGAGAGAGGAAAAAAAAAACATAACTAGAACAGAATCACAGAATGGTTACGCAGCACAGGAGCGGGTCATTCAGCCCGTGGTGCCTGCGCCAGCTCTGCGAGGGAGCCAATGGGCTGAAATCCGTGAAGTGGTCAATCGGAGCTTTTGGACAGGCGTGAAAGTCACATCTCATATTGCACAACAACGTTAAAAAAGAGAGAGAAAAAAAAGCAGGCGTTAGACCCAGGAGACGGTTTAAAGGGTGGAGGGTTTGGGGAAGAAGGAGGAGGATGAAGATGGGAGATAGGGATGGAGATGGGGATGGGATGGGAGATGGAGATAGGGAGGGGAGGTGGGGAGGGGAGGTGGGGATAGGGAGGGGAGATGGAGAGGGGAGATGGAGATGGGGATGGGAATGGAGATGGGGAGGGAGATGGGAGATGGAGATGAGGAGATGGAGATGGGGATGGGGATGGGAGATGGGGATGGAGATGGGGAGGGGGGATGGGAGATGGAGAGGGAGATGGGGATGGAGATGGGAGATGGGGAGGGGGGATGGGGATGGGAGATGGAGAGGGAGATGGGGATGGGGATGGGAGATGGGGAGGGAGATGGGGAGGGGAGATGGAGATGGAGATGAGAGATGGGGAGGGAGATGGGAGATGGGGAGGGGAGATGGAGATGAGAGATGGAGATGGAGATGGGAGATGGAGAGGGAGAGAGAAAAATAAAATCACACTCCAAGATAAAAATTGCAAGTTCATTTCTTGGTTGTTTTTTTTTTGTTTGTTTGTAGATCGGTCAAAACTGACTGGAGATTTTTTTAAAAAAAAAGCAAAACCAGAGCAGGTGCATTTTAAAAAGTCAATGATGTATAAAAAGACAGACAGGAGGGTCTTGTTTTTAATGAGATGCCTGTTTTGCAGGGATGTTGTGTAGAGTTTTGTTGTCCAGTGTCCTAGTGATGAGGGTAGGATATGGGTCTGATTTTAATCACCGGAGACAAGTTCACTCGCAGGATTTTTTGGGCTTTCCTCCTGACTTCCTCGTCCGAAGACGAATCGTCCACTTTGATCACCTTGGAGCGGAGGAGCTGCAGCCGGCTTCTGCTGAGCGGCCCCGCTCCCTCGCCCAGGTCGGGCGGCCGCCCCCGGCCGCTCAGCTCCCCCTCCGGCGGCGGCGGCTGCTGCTGTTGCTGCGGCTGAGGCGGGGGCCGCCGGCTCTCCCGCTGGGCCGGGCCTCTCCTCTCGGGGTACCGGTGCCTCCTCTGGCCGCTGTCGCCTTTCTCCTGGCCCAGCCGGACCCCCGAGGCCGGGGGCCGGAGCCAGCCGTTCCACTTGGGGCTCCTCCTGGGGGTCTTGCTGCCGCCTCCTGCCCGGGCCGAGCTGCCGCTGGACGACGAGGACGACGACGACGATAATGGCGGCGGCGGCGGCGGCGGCGGTGTTGGCGGCGGCGGCGGCCGCGGCGGCGGGTTCGGGTTCGGGTCGGCGGCGGCGGCGGCGGCGGGCCCCCCGGCCCCGGGGACCTGGCAGGTACACGAGGTGTAGCCGTAGACGTCGCGGCTCCGCAGCACGGTGGGCAGGTAGCCCTCCTCCCGCAGCCCCTCCACGAAGCTCAGCAGCTGCGACTGGCGCTGCAGCGGGTCCGGGGACAGGGGGCTGAACACGGTCAGGGCGTCCTCCAGGGCCCGGGGCCCCACCACCGGGATCCGGGACCAGGCCTGCACGGCGGGGCCCTCGGGGGGCTGGGCCATCCCGGGGTGGGGGTGGGGGTGAGGGGGGTGAGGGGGGGGGGGGGGGGTTGGCGGGCGCCGGTGCCTCTCTCTCTCTCTCTCTCACTCTCTCTCACTCCACTTGCCTCGGGGCCCCCGGGCCGCTCCGCATCGTCTCCAACTCCAGCCTCAGGCTCTCGGGCCTACAGGGCCGCCGCTTTTTTTTCTCTTTTTTCCCCCCCCCCCCA
Source organism: Isurus oxyrinchus (assembly GCA_026770705.1). Lineage (NCBI taxonomy): Eukaryota > Metazoa > Chordata > Chondrichthyes > Lamniformes > Lamnidae > Isurus > Isurus oxyrinchus. Next base: position 6,179,388 of record JANJGN010000007.1, on the reverse strand, counting down.
AATATATATATATATATATAAAATATATTAAAAAAAAATCCCCCAGCGACCAACCGGAAATCGCGTCGCCAGACCCCCGCCCCCCCCTCGCCTCCCCCCCCCTCGCAACCGCCTCCCTCTGACATCACTTCCGCTATGACGTCCGGGGGTGGGTGGGTGGGTCGGGGGGGTGAGGGAGCCCTTTACCCCACCACCCCCCATCAACCCCGCCCCCTGGCAGCCCCTCCCCCCCCTTGCCCCCCCGCCCCACCCCCCGTGCCCCCCCCTCCTCCCCTGGCCCCCCTCCCCATCCCCCCGTGGCCCCCCCTCCCCACCCCCCCCTTGGCCCCCCCGCCCCACCCCCCCTTGCCCCCCCCCTCCCCATCCCCCCTTGCCCCCCCTCCCCATCCCCCCTTGCCCCCCCCTCCCCATCCCCCATTTGCCCCCCTCCCCATCCCCCATTTGCCCCCCTCCCCATCCCCCATTTGCCCCCCTCCCCATCCCCCATTTGCCCCCCCTCCCCATCCCCCATTTGCCCCCCCTCCCCATCCCCCATTTGCCCCCCCTCCCCATCCCCCATTTGCCCCCCTCCCCATCCCCCATTTGCCCCCCTCCCCATCCCCCATTTGCCCCCCTCCCCATCCCCATTTGCCCCCCTCCCCATCCCCCATTTGCCCCCCCTCCCCATCCCCCATTTGCCCCCCTCCACATCCCCCATTTGCCCCCTCCCCACCCCCCCATTTGCCCCCTCTTTCCATCCCCCTTTTCCCCCTCCCCATCCTTTTGCCCCCTCCCCATCCTCCCTTGCTCCCCTCACAATCCCCCCTTTGCCCCCCCTCCCCATCCCTCCTTTCCCCCCTCCCCATCCCTCCTTTGCCCCCCATCCCTCCTTTGCCCCCTCCCCATCCCCCCTTTGCCCCCCTCCCCATTCCCCTTTTGCCCCTCCCCATTCCCTCTTTGCCCCCCTCCCCATTCCCCTTTTGCCCCCTCACCGTTCCCTTTTTACCCCTGCCCATCCCCCTTTTACCCCCTCCCCATCCCCCTTTTACCCCCTCCCCATCCCCCTTTTTACCCCCTCCCCATCCCCCTTTTACCCCCTCCCCACCCCCTTTTACCCCCTCCCCACCCCCTTTTACCCCCTCCCCACCCCCTTTTACCCCCTCCCCACCCCCTTTTACCCCCTCCCCACCCCCCTTTTACCCCCTCCCCACCCCCTTTTACCCCCTCCCCACCCCCCTTTTACCCCCACCCTACCCCCTTTTACCCCCTCTCCACCCCCCTTTTACCCCCTCTCCACCCCCTTTTACCCCCTCCCCATCCCCCTTTTACCCCCTCCCCATCCCCCATTAACTCCCTCCCCATCTTTACCCCCTTTACCCCCTCCCCATCTACCCCTTTACTCCTCAACATTCCTCCCCATTACCCCCTTGCCCCCTCCCCATCACACGTTTGCCCCCACCCCATCCACACCTTTGCCCCCTCCCCATCCCTCCCCTTTGACCCTCTCCCCATCCCCCCTTTGACCAATCTCCCCACCCGCCTTTGACCACCCTATCTCCCCTTTGCCCCCCTCCCAATCCCCACCTTTGCCACCTCACCTTTGACCCCCTTTACCCCTCCCCATCCCCCTTTTACCCCCTCCACATCCCCCATTAACTACCTCCCCATCCCCCCTTTGCCTCCTCCCCATCCCCCTTTACACCCTCCCCATCCCCCCTTTACCCCATTTCCCCCTGTACCCCCTCCCCATCCATCAGTTTTCCCCCTCCCCATCCCCCTTTACCCCCTCCCCATCCCCCTTTACCCCCTCCCCATCCCCCTTTACCCCCTCCCCATCCCCCTTTACCCCCTCCCCATCCCCCTTTACCCCTCCCCATCCCCCTTTACCCCTCCCCATCCCCCCTTTACCCCCTCCCCATCCCCCTTTACCCCCTCCCCATCCTCCTTTACTCCCTCCCCATCCTCCTTTACTCCCTCCCCATCCTCCTTTACTCCCTCCCCATCCCCCTTTACCCCTCCCCATCCCCCTTTTACCCCCTCCACATCCCCCATTAACTCCCTTCCAACCCCCCCTTTGCCTCCTCCCACTCTTTATCCCCTTTACCCACTCCCTATCTACCCCTTTACTCCTCAACATTCCTCCCCATTACCCCCTTTGCCCCCTCCCCATCACACGTTTACCCCCACCCCATCCCCGCCTTTGCCCCCTCCCCATCCCTCTACTTTGACCCTCTCCCCATCCCTCCTTTGACCAATCTCCCCACCCAACCTTTAACCACCCCATCTCCCCTTTGCCCCCTCCCAATCCCTGCCTTTGCCCCCTCCCCATCCCCCCCTTTGCTCCCTCCCCATCCCCCCCTTTGCTCCCTCCCCATCCCCCCCTATGCCCCCCTCCCCAGTCCCCCTATGCCCCCCTCCCCAGTCCCCCTATGCCCCCCTCCCCTGTCCCCCTATGCCCCCTCCCCATCCTCCCTTTGCCCCCTCTTCATCCCCCCCCTTTGTCCCCACCCCATCCCCCTTTGTCCCCACCCCATCCCCCTTTGCCCCCTCCCCATCCCCCTTTGCCCCCTCCCCATCCCCCTTTGCCCCCTCCCCATCCCCCTTTACCCCTTTGTCCCTCCCCCATTTGCCCCCTTCCACTCCCCCTTTGCCCCCCACCCTGCTTTGACCCTCCTCCCCATCACCCCCTTTACCCCCTCCCCATCACCCCCTTTACCCCCCTCCCCATCACCCCCTTTACTCCCCTCCCCATCACCCCCTTTACCCCCTCCCCATCACACCCTTTACCCCCCTCCCCATCACCCCCTTTACCCCCCTCCCGTCCCCCCTTTGACCCCCTCCCCATCTCCCCTTTGATGCCCTCCCCATCCCCCCTTTGACCCCCTCCCCATCCCCCCTTTGACCCCCTCCCAATCCCCTCTTTGACCCCCTCCCCACCCTCCTTTACTCCCTCCCCATCACCCCCTTTACCCCATCACCCTCTTTACCCCCTCCCCATCACCCCTTTGCCCCCTCCTCCTTCCCCCTTTACCCCATTCCCCACCCCCTTTATCTGCCCAACTCCCCTTTACCCCACTCCCCATCCTCTTTACTCCCTCTCCATTCCTCTTTTACCCCCCTTTACCCCCATTCCCCATTACCCCCAATCCCTCTTACCCATTCCCCCTTCACCCACCTCCTCAACCTCCTTTATCTCCTCCGCAACCCCCTTAACCCCCCTCCCCATACCCCATTTACCCCCTCCCCAACCCCCTTATCCCCCTCCCCATCGCCTCTTTACCGCTCTTCCCATACCTCCTTTAATGCCCCTTTCCACCCCTTTACTCCCTCCCCATCCCTTCATACCCTGTCCCCATTCCCCCTTTATCCCCTCTCCTAACCCTGTTACCCCCTCCCCATTTACCCTCCCTACTCATTCCCCCCATTACCCCCTTTTACCTCTTCCCCATCCCTCTTTACCCCCTCCATATCCCCCCTCCATATCCCCCTATACTCCCTCCCCACGCCCCCTTTATCCCCCTCCCCACCCCCCTTACCCCCTCCCCACCCCCTTATCCCCTCCCAACCCCCCTTTACCCCCTCCCCATTCCCCTTTACCCCCCGATTTCCCCTTTACCTCCTCCCCATCCTCCTTTACCTCCTTCCCCATCCCACTTTACCCCCTCTCCTCCCCCTTTTACCCCTCCCCATCCCCTCTTAACTCTCCTCAACTGCTTTTACCCCCTCCCCTTCCCCCCTTTACCCTCCCTCCCCATTCTCTCTTCCCCTCTCCCCAGCCCCCTTTACCACTCTACCCATTCCCCCCTCCCCATCCCACCTCTACCCCCTCCCCTTTCCCCCTCCCCAACCCCCTCCCCATCACCCCTTACCCCCTCCCATTCCCTCTTTACCCCCTCCCTAACTGCATTTACCACCCTCCCCAGCCCCCCTTATCCTTTCCCATTCCCCTGTTACCCCCTCCCCAACCCCCGTATACTCCTCCCTATCCCCCTTTACACTCTCCTCAACCCCCTTTGCTCCCTCCCCATCATATCTTAGCCCCTCCCCATTCCTTTCTTTACTCCCCTCCCCAACCTCCTATACTCCTCCCTATCCCCCTTTACACTCTCCTCAACCCCCTTTACCCCCTCCCCATTCCCCCTTTATCCCCTCCCCAACCCCATTTACTCCCCTCCCTATCCCACCGTACCCCTCCCCATTCCCCCTTCCCCATTTCCCCTTCCTATTCCCCTGTTACCCCCTCCCCTTTTACCACCCCCCACACTCCCCCTTTACCATCCTCCTCATCCCTCTTTACACCCCTCCCCAACACCCTTACCCCCTCCCCATTCCCCTGTTACCCCCTCCCCATTCCCCCTTTAACCCCCCTGCCCGTCTGCATGTCCTGTTAGTTCTGCTAAAAACGGTAAATTTTAAAACTTACTGGTGCATCTCCCTCGCCATCTTTTGCAAGTGCTCGCTTTAGTTTTGTGGAGTTGGTGCCTCCAGATGTTGGGCAAGGCAATGGGGAGGTTTTCAAAGGAATATTCCCTCCGTGTGCTTCGTGGCAGCTATACCATCGCTTGGTACAAACTTCGAAATTTTGACTGCATTATTATCGGTCAGAATACTTGTGCCACTTGGCTGGACAGCAAGTTTATTCGTGGGGCTGGTGCCTATGATCCCTGGTGGCAACTGCTTTACTTGATCAGCAATTGCATTTTCAATCTACTTGATTTTTATTTTCGTACTTGTAACTTTATCCTCTTTATCCCCTTTACCCCCTCCCCATTCCTCCCTTTACCCCCTCCCCATTCCTCCCTTTACCCCCTCCCCATTCCTCCCTTTACCCCCTCCCCATTCCTCCCTTTACCCCCTCCCCATACCTCCCTTTACCCCCTCCCCATTCCTCCCTTTACCCCCTCCCCATTCCCCCTTTACCCCCTCCCCATTTACCCCCTCCCCATTCCCCCTTTACCCTCTCCCCATTCCCTCCTACCAATTTCCACCTTTACCCCCTCCTCATTCTCCCTTTACCCCATCCCCATTCCCCTTCCTCATTCCCCCTTTCCCCTCTCCCCATTCCAAACTTTACCCCATCCCCATTCCCCCCATTCCTTCCTCCCCATTCCTCCTTTACCCTCTCCCCATTCCTCCCTTTACCCCCTCCCCATTCCCCCTTTACCCTCTCCCCATTCCCCCTTTACCCTCTCCCCATTCTCCCTTTACCTCATCCCCATTCCCCCTCCCCATTCCCTTTTTAACCCCTTCCCCATTCCCCCCTTTACCCCCTCCCCATTCCTTCCTCCCCATTCCCCCTTTACCCTCTCCCCATTCCCCCTACCCATTTCCACCTTTACCCCCTCCTCATTCTCCCATTACCCCATCCCCATTCCCCTTCCTCATTCCCCCTTGACCCCTCTCCCCATTCCAAACTTTACCCTCCCATTCCACCCTTTACCCCATCCCCATTCCCCCTTTACCACATCCCCATTCTTCCTTTACCCCATCCCCATTCCCCCTCCCCATTCCCTTTTTACCCCTTCCCCATTCCACCCTTTACCCCCTCCCCATTCCCCCTTTACCCCTCTCCCCATTACCCCCTCCCCATTCCCCCTTTAACCCCTCCTCCTCCCCTCTACCTCTGCCCCCTCCCCATTCACCCCCTCCCCCCACCCATTTTCCCCCTTACCCCAACCAATTAACCGCCTTCTCCTTCTCCATTTACCCCTATCCTTCTACCCCACCTTTACCCCTTCTCCTTTACGCCCTTTTCCCCTTTACGCCCTTGCCCCTTTACCCCCCTCACCAACTTTACCCCCTCACCCCCTCCCCTTTATCCCACCCCCTTTACCCTCTCCCCATTTACCTCCTCCCTCCCTTTATCCCCTCCTCATCTATACCCCCTCAGCCCCATCCCCATTACCCCCGTCACTAGATCTAACATTGGGGCAGGAAAAGTTTTTGGAAAATTTTTCCCAACTCAGTAACTGCGCTGGTTTGGTTCAAGTTCACCCAGTCCATGGGGCAAATAGGGTTCAAGCACAGGGAGTCATAAATGAGACAAAAGGGGCAATTCAACCTCTTTCCCCAATCCATTAATCACACTGGAACATTCAACCCCTTGCCCCCACTTTCCTTTACTGATCCTGGGGGAATGTTTGGAATGACGAAGGTTTTTGAGGTGTTCTTTCTCCTCATGTTGCATTTGTTGGGTCAGCTGACGGGTCTTTCACACTCGGCCTCTTGACCTGGAAGTCAAAGTTTGAGGTCTGCCTTCTCCAGCGACTCAAGCCCCGTACTCGAGGCTGATACTTCCCTGAGGGCAAGCGTCTTTTTGGGATGCCATGTTAAACCGAGGCTCTGCCTGGTTGTCCTGGGTGGAGGTTACAGATCCCGCTGGGATTTCTTCGTCGCCTGCCCGGCTGCTGCTTATTTCTCAAAGAACAGATTATCTGGGCCATTGTCTCATTGCTGTTTGCGGGAGCTTGCTGTGGCACAAATCGGCTGTTGTGTTTCCTACATAACAGCAGTGACTACACTTCAGGTGTCCGGAGAGCACATTGTGATGTACCAAGGTCTTGAAAAGCGCTTCAGAAATGCAAAGTTTTTTTTATTTTCTTCCTTTGCGTGATGGGGGAGACCTATTAGGATAACGGGAAGGCCAACTTTGAAGAGTTGTCATTCAAATCAAAGACTCAAAGCCTGCCACACACCAGCTCTCCTGGAAAGAGCTCACCCCAACGACTGCTCTAGATAGGATTTGTGGCAAAAGTCACTTCTGAATAAAAGGAAGTTTTAAGGTGAGGTTAGAATTTATTGAGTGGAATGAGTGCAGCGTTAATGGATTAAACCGTCCTGTGCAGTTATCTTGGATGTTGAGAAATTAAAATGTGCAAAAGCTGTGGGGCTTTGTTTTCCAATTAAGGTCAGTGCGTGTATTGTGTTCGAATTTATTACAACAATAACTTGAATTTGTATTTTTTTAATCCGTTTGTGGGGTGTGGGTGTCGCTGGCTAGGCCAGCGTTTATTGCCCATCTCTAGTTGCTTTTGAGAAGGTGGTGTTGAGCTGCCTTTAACTTGGTAGGTTGTCCCAAGACACTTCCCAGTTGTGTTATCAAACAAAATTGAGCACTGAGCGTCATAAGATATAATAACAGATGACCAAAAAAACAGGTGAAGGACAGGTTTTAAGGATTGTCTTTAAGGAAGAGGGAGTGGTAGAGTAGTTTAAGGGCCTGGCATATATAGGGTTAATGTGGGCCTGGGTACAGTACCGCCCACAGAGTGAGGTAAGAGAACACATGACCCGCACCTAGGGTCAGTGTAGTGTTGGACAGAGCAGTGAGTAGAAGCAAGCATGAAGGCAGCTCCTAGCTTAGAGCTTTACTCTATATATAGAACCATAGTAAAGTTACAGCGCAGAAGGAGGCCATTCAGCCCATCTTGTCCATGCCAGCCCAAGGACACCCAGGTGCCTTTTCTAATCCCACCTTCCTGCACCCGGCCCATAGCCCTGCAGCTTTCAGCACTTAAGGTGCAGATCCAGGTACTTTTTAAAAGAGTTTAGAGTTTCTGCCTCTACCACCAACTTGGGCAGTGAATTCCAGACACCCACAACCCTCTGTGTAAAATCGTTCTTCCTCATGTCCCCCCTACACCTTCTGCCACTTGAATCTATGTCCCCTGGTTCTAGAATTCTCCATCAAGGGAAACAATCTTATCCTGTCCACTCGATCTATTCCTCTCATAATTTTGTACACCTCAATCAAGTTACCTCTCAGCCTTCTTTGTTCTAAGGAAAATAACCCCAACCTATCCAATCTCTCCTCGTAGCTACACTTTTCTAACCCTGGCAACATTCTTGTAAACCTATATAGTTTCTACTGGTTGATAAATACTTACTATTATGAGGGACTAAGGCCACACACTGTATATTTTTATAAAGTAGATATAGATAAAATGCTCATTGCTATTTCTAAAATTTTAAAACTGAACAAAGACCTTTAAAATGGCTGAACCTATGTCTGCCTGTGACCCCTGAACAAAAGAAGCTACTTGGCAGTTTCAGGAAAACTCGCACCCTGTTATCTCTGAGGAACCACTAAAGACCCTGTACAGCCCAACTTCAAACAGAGCTATACAAAGGCCATTGCATTTAATAGCCCAGGCTGGCCAGAAGGAGATAGACCGTCTGTTAAGGCAAAGGCCCCGCAATCTTCTTTGGAATCCAGACGATGGATACACATCCTTTGTCAAAGACCTGGTGGAGAGACGGGAGTCATGTGACATGGGCTTGTGGAACAAGTAATATTGCCTTGCTGAAGTGCATAGCTCAGTCTGCTGTTTACTGTCTAACTAGTAGCCTCACAGACAAGGAACTCTGACCCAGGTGGAGCCCACCTACCCTGCCTCTGCTGGAAATTCTGTGCAATGACCTACAAGGCTGATTCATCTCTGCATGCCTATCTAATCGTGTGAAATCAACACTGCCGGAAAAGTGAATTATCCAGCATCAGTTTTCAACCCACTGATCTCTGTGAAGGAATACCTCATTGGACTTTGATTCTGGATGTTGGAACGCATGTGAACCAATTTTTAGTTGCTCTGTGGTTTCTATACTGTAAAACCTTTTCTCTGTCCCCTTCTTTACTGTCTGAGCTTGGAGGCAATGTTGTGACCCTCCTTTTGCAGTTTGAATGTTTGTGATAAGCTAACCCTTTTTTAGTTCATCCTATCTCAAGTTTGCTGTGGGGTTATTCATAGAAAATTGGATTACACAAAAACTGAGGGGCTGGGAAATACGCCACTGCTTATAAAGAGGGAAACAAATCAAAACACCTCTCTGTTTAATGACGGATGGTGAGAGGAGAAATTAGTGCTGTTTAAATTGTAACACTGTTGAACTAGCCAGGACTATGAATACCTCAATAAGACCTAGTGAACTATGCCCCACACCTTTCAACCTTAGAGAGGCAGAGATGTTTAAGGCATTTATTTCGAGAGGACTAGAATATAAAAGCAGGAATGTGCTGCTGAGGCTTTATAAGGCTCGGATCAGACCACATTTAGAATATTGTGAGCAATTTTGGGCCCTGTACCTCAGGAAGGATGTTCTGGTCCTGGAGAGGGTCCAGAGGAGGTTCACGAGAACGATCCCAGGAATGAAAGGCTTAACATATGAGGAACGTTTGAGGACTCTGGGTCTATACTCGATGGAGTTTAGAAGGATGAGGGGGGATCTGTTTGAAACTTACAGAATATTGAAAGGCCTGGATAGAGTGGACGTGGGGAAGATATTTCCATCAGTAGGAGAGACTAGGACCCGAGGGCACAGCCTCAGAGTAAAGGGAAGACCTTTTAGAACAGAGATGAGGAGAAACTTCTTTAGCCAGAGAGTGGTGAATCTATGGAATTCATTGCCACAGAAGGCTGTGGAGCCAGGTCATTGAGTGTATTTAAGACCGAGATAGATAGGTTCCTGATTGGTAAGGGGATCAAAGGTTACGGGGTGAAGGTGGGAGAATGGGGTTGAGAAACTTATCAGCCATGATTGAATGGTGGAGCAGACTCGATGGGCCGAATGGCCTAATTTCTGCTCCTATGTCTTATGGCCTTATGGGAGAAAATTTCAGAACTTAGGGCCCAAGTGGTTGAAGGCACAGCCGGTTAAAATTGGGGATGCCCATGGACTCAAGGTGCTGAGACATCTCAGAGGATTGTGTTCTGGTTTGGCTCTTCTTATCTGTGGACTCTAGGTGTGGTACGTGATTACTGGACACATGGTAGACATACTCTGCTACTTGCTTAGCGCTTGTTTATTAGTACTACATTTAAACAGATTACAGAGTAGACAGGTTCCCAGCATCCACAGTATTTTGCTTTTATCTTCGTGTTCAATTGACTGCCACTTCTCTTCCAGGAATGCCTACCTTGAAGAAGTACTGCTCCTCTCTCCAACAGGATTTCTGCTTATCTCTTTTGCCCTGTTCCGGAATTAACATTGAGTTTAACAGCTTCAGATCATGCTGATAAAGAGTCATATGGACTTGAAATGTTAACTCTGTCTTCCTCTCCACAGATGCTGTCAGACCTGCTGAGCTATTTTTGTTTTTATTACAGAGTAGACAGGTTGCTCTTAAGCTTGGTGTTCTAACCTGGCTCTTGAGAATCTAACACATGACTGACCGATCTCAGTGGTACATCATCATCTACATCATACATTAGCTTATCCATTCTGTTAATCTTTTATGTTACAGGTTGTAGGGCTGGAGGAAGTTACGGAGATAAGGAGGGGCAAGGCGATGGAAGGATTGGAAAATAAGGATGAGTGTTTTACAATTGAGGTTTTGCTAGACTGGGAGGTATTGTAGGTCAGCAAGTGTGGGAGTTGACGGTGATTTGGTGCAAGTCAGGATACAGGCAGCAGAGGATTTGAAGAGTTTTTGAAGGATGGAATGGGAGGTTGTTTTGAGCTAGCCTATGGGAATTAGTGATATTGGGGAAAACCCAAGGGCAGGACTTTTAAAACAAGACTACAGTTTACCAAAACCAATATGGTACAGTAAGTGTGCAGTAATGTAAATACAATGGTCAGAGTACGTGGAGGAGGTGGTCAGTCCAGGGTTTCACACCACAATGGTGAATGCTTTTGATGAACATTCTCTGTATTGTCATCTGACATAAGCCTTCTTACATGGGGAGCAGATCGCGGCACCATATCCAGAGACATGGAGGTAAGATGTTCACGCGGTGTTGCTGCTTTTATTCTCCTTGGCAGCAATGGTCATGGGTGGGTGTGTGAGGGGCAGGGTGGTTGCACTGCAGGAACTGTCAAAGTAATAAGCAACGTCAGTGTCTTACAAGTCATGAATTTGCCCGATGCTAGACCTTTGTGACAGTGTTTGATCACCAAGGCTCCTTTGACAGCACCTTCCAAACCCACAGCCACTATCATCTAGAAGGACAAGGGCAGCAGATAGATGGGAACACCACCACCTGGAAGTCCCCTTCCAAGTCACTCACCATCCTGACTTGGAAATATATCGCCGTTCCTTCACTGTCGCTGGGTCAAAATCCTAGAACTCCCTCCCTAACAGCACTGTGGGTGTAACGACACCACATGGACTGCAGCGGTTCAAGAAGGCAGCTCACCACCACCTTCTCATGGGCAACTAGGGATGGGCAATAAATGCTGGCCCAGCCAGCAAAGCCCACATCCCATGAACGAATAAAAAAAGCTGAAGATACAAGCCCCTTTGCTAGTTTCTGGGTGAAAAGGAATTAAACCCATTGTACTGTGAGAGGATAATACACTTTATGTCAAGCCAATCTCCTATATGAGCACAGACGTAAGAAAGACTTGCATTTCTATAACACCTTTCACACCCTTGGGATGTCACAAATTGCTTTACAGCTATTGCAGTATGTCTGAAGGATAGCTGCTGGAGTGTTGCGGTTCAAACTTGAGGTGAGTGTAGCAGCAGGAGGAAGCATTGGCAGGAACTTCCACCGTGTGTTTCAATGCACAGTTGTTTTTTGCACCTGTCACTGGGCAGCACCTGCTTCTGTATTCCTCCCATGAGCACGTAGGTTCAGTTAAGATCTCGATGAGTAATCTGATGGTGTTCCCAGCACCAATCTTGTGGAGTGTCACTCATGCCTCAGTGGGCAGCTCACTCTCTCACCTCTGACTCAGAAGCTTTTGTGTTCGAGTCCCACTCCAGAAACTTCACATAACCCAGCCTGACATTTTGAGTGCAATACTCACAGGGTGCCGCACTGTTGGAGGTGCCATCTTGGTGGATGAGAAGTTAAACCATCTGCCCTCTTGGTTGGACCTAAAAGTTTCCACTATACCAGTGACTACACTCCAGACGTACTTCATTGTCTGTGAAGCATTTTGTGATTCCCTGAGGCAATGAAAGATGCTATGGATATGCCAGTCTTTTTGTACACTGTATACTGTGCTTGTATAGGCGGTTGGTTTAGGTGTGGTTCTCGTCCAGTACAATGGGTACATTCACTTATCCCACCACGACCTTTACTGACAAGAATGCTGTCATACCCAAGATCCCTTCCAAATTGGACATACATCACATTCCTTCCTCACCTCTGGGATGCTATCCTGGGCTGCTTCCTCGAACCACTGTAATTCTTGACTTCACTGAAAGGGTATCTCATTGGCTGTGAGGTTCTTGGGGATGTCCTGATGTTATAAAAGATGCTATATGAATACAAAACGTTCTTAATGGAGTGGGTTCCAGGGTATTGGCCCACTGACGATAAAGGAACGACCACCATATACCCGAGTCCGGATGATATATTTGGCTTGAAGGATGTGATAGTGTTCCCTTTAATTTTGGAAGGACTTAATCCCTTTTTAAAACTTGCCCTTTTGAACAAAGCAAATCTATTTCTGGGACCATGTCAGTGGGTTTTTTGTACTCAAATTGCTAAATATTGAAAGAACGTGATGAGTGTGTAGTATGAGGAACTGTTGGTTCCTTGTTTCTTCCCCTGTGACCACTCTGTAGCTGAGTAAGTTCCTTCACTGAACTAATCTTGCAGTTGCAAAAACAACAGATGCTAGAAACCTGAAATAAAAACAGAAAACACTGGAAATATTCGGAAGTCAGCGGCGACTGTGGATTGAGAAACACAGAGTTAGCCCGTTAACCTGATGACCTCTCATCACAACTTTCACACAGTTGCACATTTGTAGATGATTTTAATGTAAGGGCTATAGGAAGTGGCGTAATGGGAGCAGGAAGTTAGAAAGAGACACTGATGGATTCAGAGCGGACCAAGCCATAGCTGATGGAGTTCATTGTGGGGGATGTGCGAGGTCATTCATTGTGGATGTGAGAAAGATAAATGGGAATATGTTCCTAATGGTGAGAGACTGGGAGCTGTGGAGGAGCAGAGAAATTTGAGTGTCCATGTACACAAATCACTAAAAGCCAGAAAATAATCATGGAGGCCAATGCAAAGTTGGCCTTTATATCAATGGGTTTGGAATTCAGTCGGGAATGAAGTGATGATTCAGTTGTAGAGACTTGGACAGACCCTATCTGGAGTAACTGGGTTCAGTTCCGGGCACCGCACCTTAGGAAGGAGAGACTGGCCTCGGAGGGGAATTCTCTAGAATGTTACTGGGGCTAAAAGGGTTAAATTAGGATGTCCGGGTGCATAGATCAATCAGGTTATTATCTCTTGTGTTTGGAAAATTGTTGGACAATCTGATTTAGGCATTTAAAATGACAATGGGATTTGATAGGATAGATAGAAATGATTCCTCTGTTGTGTGGAGAGTCCAGAACAAAGGGGGCAGAACCTTAAAATTAGAGTGAGGCTGCTCAGGGGTGATGGCAGGAGAGAAAGGCAATGAATCCAACAAGTTAATTTGGGTGAATCTTAAGTACTCAGACAGAACGTGAAGCTCTTAGTTGTAGCAGAATCTGATAATGACTAGTGAGTGCCTGCAATTCCAGTATTTTATCCACCCTGCCATGTTTAGATGGATCGATGGTGACAGCAGCAGTTGGAAAGTGGAAAGATATTTACTCAACCTTGAGGCCAGCCTGATGGTCTTTCCCGGAGGAGTTTGGGGGAGTGGGAACCCTTAAACTGAGAATCTTAAAACTGAGATGAATCAATCTGGTTGGGTAAGAGTATCAAGGTTATGGAAGCCAGGTGGGCAAATGGAGTTTTGTTACAGATCAACCAAGGTCTACATAAATGGTGGAACAGCTTCAATGGGCTGAAGGACCTTCTGCTGTTCCTGTTTACAGGTTCAGGAGGTCAGATGATACCGTGGGTTACACACTGAACTTTCACCTCCGGGAAAGACCACCAGACTAGCCTCAAGATCGCGTAAATATCTTTCCACTTTCCAACTGCTGCTGTCACCATCGATCCATCTAAACATGGCAGGGTGGATAAAATACTGGAATTGCAGGCACTCACTAGTCATTATCAGATTCTGCTACAACTAAGAGCTTCACATTCTGTCTGAGAACTTAAGATTCACCCAAATTAACTTGTTGGATTCATTCCCTTTCTCCTCTGATGCTTTTGAGGTTTCCCAACTGCTCTCTGATGGAATAACAACTTGCATTTATATAGCTCCTTGAATGTAGTCAAACATCCCAGGACCATTTTGCAGGAGTGATTACGAAATAAAATTGATGCCAGGCTACTCGATATCTTGGCTCTGCTGGTTTAAGTGACATTGGTGGCAGCAGCTCTGCCAAACTTGACCAATTGAGGTTGCTGCCTCGTGACCACTGTTCAACAATGCGGACACCAGGGACGATTGGGGCTGGGCTGTGGGGATCCTTGCGTCAAAAATTGTTTGATAACGCTCCTGTGAGGTGCCTTGGGACCTTTCTCTACCTGAAAGCCAGGTGGGCAAATGGAGTTTTGTTACAGATCAACCAAGGTCTACATAAATGGTGGAACAGCTTCAATGGGCTGAAAATGAATGCAAGCTGTTGTTGTTCACTTCCACAGGTTTTCCCAATGTGCATCACAGCCAACAAAGCACTTTTGAAGCAGCCAATACGCAGAGCAAGATCCCACAATGAGGAATGAGGGTTGTGGGGCTGGAGGATGTTGTAGGGATAGGAAGACATGGAGGGATTTTAACACAAAGGTCTCCAAAAAAGACAGAATTAACTCGTTAGTTAATTTATTGATGCCATATATTCAGCTGTAACTATTTGTCCCTCATTTTCTCCAGGGATCGCATGTTATGTAATGGTGCGATCTATGTCACCACCTCATGGAATCTTCCGAAATGTTTTCCACCCATGGGATAGTTGCTCAGCTGTTCATAGACTTGAGGTTTGGCTCCATAAGAGAACAGCTGACATGCCCCACGGGTCAAATCACAGCCTGGGTAACACAGCACAGCTGCATCCTGTTTCTTTTTTGCTGTTTGCAACATAGCAACAGGAGAAGGCCATTCAGCCCCTTAAACCTGTTCTGGATCTGAAAAGAGCTGTACAATTTAATCCCTTGTTTAGGATAATACTCCCCACTAGAGGAAATATTTTCTGTCTCTTAAGCTATCAAATTCTTTAATTATCTTAAACATTGGATGACCCCCAGTTCTAGATTCTCCCACAAGGGGAAACACCCTCTCCACATCCACCCTGTCAAGACCCCTCAGGATCTTATATGTTTCAATCAAGTTGCCTCTTACTCTTCTAAACTCCAGTGGACACAAGCTTAACCTGTCCAGCCTTTCCTCATAGGACAACCTGCCCATTCCTGGTATTAGTCTAATTAACCTTCTCTGAACTGCTTCTAACGCATTTACATCTTTCCTTAAATAAGGTGACCAATACTGTACACAGTACTCCAGAGGTGGTTACCTCCACCTATTACTGGCTGCTTGTCCCAACAACACCACCCCCCCCCCCACCCCACCCCTTAAACCAGCTTATATTTCACCCCTTTCCTTTTTTTACTTAGTTCTGTCGAAGGGTCATGAGGACTCGAAACGTCAACTGTGCTCTCCTCTGCCAATGCTGCCAGACCTGCTGAGTTTTTCCAGGTATTTCTGTTTCTGATAACATTCTGTTAGCTTTCCTAATTTCTTGCTGTACTTGCATATTAGCCTTTTGTGATTCATGCACTAGGACACCCGGATCCCTCTGAATCTCAGAGCTCCTCAATCTGTCACCGTTTAGATAATATGCTTCTCTTTTATTCACATTTTTCACATTTGCCCACATTATACTTCATTTGCCAGATCTTTGCCCACTCACTTAACCTACCTAAACCTCTTTGTAGCCCCCCCTATGTCCTCTTCACAACTTACTCCCTAACCATCTTTGTGTCATCAGCAAATTTAGCAACTATTCCTTTGGTCCCTTCATCCAAGTCATTTATAGAAATTATAAAAAGTTGAGGCCCCAGCACTGATCCCTGTGGCCCACCACTCGTCACATCCTGCCAACCAGGAAATGACCCATTTATGCCAACGCTGCTTCCTGTTAGCCAGCGAATCTTCTATCCATACCAATATTTACCCCCTACCCCATGAGCTTTACTTTTCCACAATAATCTTTGATGTGGCACCTTATCAAATGCCTTCTGGAAATCTAAGTACAGTATATCCACCGGCTCCCCTTTATCCACAGCACACGTGACTCCTTCAGAGAACTCCAATAAAGTGGTTAAACATGATTTCCCTTTCACAAAACCATGTTGACTCTGCCTGATTGCCTTGAATTTTTCTAAGTGCCCTGCAGTAACATCTTTGCTAATAGCTCCTAACATTTTCCCTATGACAGACGTTAAACTAAAGTATAAACAGAAAATGCTTGAAAAGTTCAGCAGGTCTGGCAGCATCTGTGGAGAGAGAAACAAGAGTTAATGTCTCGAGTTCATATGACTTCTTCAGAGCTAACCTCTTTAGGTTTCCAGCATCCATGGTATTTTGCTTTTATCCAGATGTTAAGCAAACTGGCCCGTAGCTTTCTGTATCCCCAGTTTTTGAATAAAGAAGTTATATTTGCTATTTTCCAATTTAATGGAACCTTTCCCTAATCTAGGGAATTTTGGAAAATTAAAACCAGTGCATCAACTATCTCACTAGCCACTTCTTTCAAGACCTTAGGGTGAAGTCCATCTGGACCTGGGGACTGGTCAGCCCACAGCCCCACCAAGTTACTCAATGCCATTTCCCTGGTGATTATAATTTTCCTGAGTTTCTCCCTCCCTTCCATTTCCTGTTTTACAGCTATTTCTGGGATGTAACTTGTATCCTCTATTGTGAAGACCAATGCAAAATACCTGTTCAATTCATCTGCCATCTCTTTATTTTCCATTATTAATTCCCCAAACTCACTTTCTATAGCTTTCACTTTGTTAACTCTTTTCTTATTTAAATGTCTGTAGAAACTCTTACTATCCTCTTTATATTTCTAACTAACTCTCCTTATTAATCCTTTTGTCATTCTTTGCTGTTCTTTATGTTCTTTCCAATCTTCTGACCTGCCACCCGCCTTTGCACAATTATATGCTTTTTCTTTAAGTTTGAAACTGTCTTTAACTTCTTTAGTTACCCACGGATGCTGGGCCCTCCCCTTGGAAGTTTTCTTTCTCATTGGAATTTATATATTCTGTGTATTCTGAAATATCCCTTTAAATGTTTGCTACAGAATCTCTATTGACATATCCCTTAACCCCATTTGCCAGTTCACTTTAGCTAACTCTGTTTTTACGCCCTCATAATTGCCCTTATTTAAGTTTAAAATACTAGTCTTGGACCCACTCATCTCTCCCTCACTGAGTGTAAAATTCAATCATATTATGATTGCTGCTACCTAGGGGTGCCTTCACTAAAAGGTCATTAATTAATCCTATCTCATTGCGCCATGCCAGGTCTGGTATAGCCCTGCTTTCTGGCTGGCTCCAGAATGTGCTGTTCAAAGAAACTACTCCGAAAATGTTCTATGAACTCCTCGTCTATGCTACCTTTGCCTATCTAATTTTTCCAGTTTATATGTAGATTAAAATCCCCCATGATTATTGCCATACCTTTCTGGCAAGCTCCCATTATCTCTTCCTTTACACTCTATCCTATTCTGTAGTTACAATTAGGGAGCCTGTAAACCACTCCCACAAGTGGCTTTTTGCCTTTATCGTTTCTCATCTGAATCCAAACCACTTCTACATCCTGGTTTCCTGAACTTAGGTCATCCCTCTCTAATGTGCTAATACCATCATTAATTAACAGAGCCGTCCCTCCACCTTTTCCTATCTTCCTGTCCTTCCTAGATGTCACATACTCTTTAATACTCAGGTCCCAACCTATGTCATCCAGTAACCATGTCACTGTATTGTCAATCAGATTGTACTTATTTATTTCCATTTGCACTATCAGCAGTTCATCTGTTTTGTTTTGAATGTTACGTCATTCAGATACAGAGCCTTTGGTTTTGTCCTGTTACTATTTTTGTAACATTGAGCCTCATCCACTGATTTACTCTCAGATTTGCATCTCTCCTTTCATGGTCTGTTTATCATTTCGCACATTCTACCTTTCTCTCTTGTCTTGTCTCTACACTTTGATTTACCACATCTTCCCAAATCTGTTACCTTGCCCCACTATTTAGTTAAAACCCTCTTTACTTCCCTAGTTATTGTTGGAACACTAGCCCCAGCAGGGCTCGGGTGTAGACCATCCCAATGGTACAGATCCCACTTTCCCCAGTACTGGTGCCAGTGCCCAACGAACCTGAACCCACTTCTCCCACACCAGCCCTTGAGCCACATGTTCATCTCTCTAATCTTATTTGCCCTATGCCAATTTGCACGTAGCTCAGGTAATAATCCAAAGATTATTACCTTTGAGGTCCTGCATAACCCATATTCCTGCAATTCTTTTTCTTCATGCATTTATCCTATCCCCTTTTTAACGTTATTATTGAATCTGCTTTCACCGCCATTTCAGGCAACGCATTCCAGATCACAACAACTCACCTATGGATAAAGAGCAGGGGAGTGGTATTAACTGGATAGCTCTTCCAAAGAACCAGCACAGGCATGCTGTACTTTAGCATTCTATTCTTTGAGAGGGTGTAATCCTAAAGTTGGAGCCAGGCCATTCAGGGGTGATGTCAGGAAGCACTTCTTCACACAAAGGGGAGAGGAAATCTGGAACTTTCCCCCCCTCTCCACAAAGATGGGGGTCAATTGGAAATTTTAAATTAAGATTGATCAATATTTGTTGGTAAGGGTATTAGAACCATAGAACCATAGAACACTACAGCACAGAAAACAGGCCATTTGGCCCTTCTAGTCTGTGCCGAAATATTATTCCGCTAGTCCCATTGACCTGCACCTAGTCCATAACCCTCCAGATCTCTCCCATCCATGTATCTATCCAATTTATTCTTAGAACTTAAGAGTGAGCCCGCATTTACCACATCAGATGGCAGCTCGTTCCACACTCTCACCACTCTCTGAGTGAAGAAGTTCCCCCTAATGTTCCCCCTAAACCTTTCCCCTTTCACCCTAAAGCCAAGTCCTCTCATGTTTATTTCTCCTAATCTAAGTGGAAAGAGCCTACTCGCATTTACTCTGTCTATACCCCTCATAATTTTGTAAACTTCTGTCATATCTCCCCTCATTCTTCTACGCTCCAAGGAATAAGGTCCTAACCTGTTTAATCTTACCCTGTAACTCAACTCCTTAAGACCCGGCAACATCCTAGTAAATCTTTTCTGCACTCTCTCAATCTTACTGATATCCTTCCTGTAGGTATTGTGGGATTTGGAACCAAATTGGAACTCACTTTGGATTGTGGAAGTTTAGATATTGATCAGTGTGGCCTAATTGAATGGTGGAATGAGTTAGCGGGGCCATCTCCTGTTGCTATATTGGAAACAGTAGGATGCAGCTGCCATATGCCCCCCAGGCTAAACTTTGATATGTGGTTTGACCCGTGGGGAAGTTAGCAATGTCCCAAATGGGTCCACCCCTCAACACCATGAACAGCTGAGCAACCGTCCCAATGGTGGAAACCGTGCCGGAAGATTCCATGAGGTGGTGACGTAGATCACATCATTACATAACACGCAGCCCCTGGAGAAAATGAGGGACAAACAGTTGAATACACGGCATCAATAAATTAATTAACAAGTTAACTCTGTCTTTTCTTTAAGGTCTAGTGTTCAAATCCCTCCACCTTTCAGGCAGCGCATTCCAGGTCATAAATCGCTGCGTAAAAAATATCTCATCATCTGGCCTCTGGTTCTTTTGCCCATTAACTTAAATCTACATCCTCTCACTGTTGACATTTCTACCAAGCCCCTGGCGGCTCTTCTGGTGAATCGACATCCTCTCCAAGGTGGCTGAAATATTCCTGAGGTGTGCTGGATTTGGTTAGAAGTCAGCAAGCGACCCACTGCAAAAGCATTGAGGCCTCTAACTTTGAACTGTTGGCAGAATCAAATCTTCAGAAACTCTACAATCCCAATGGGGAGGGGGCTAGCCAAAAACACTGACATTCACCTAAATTTTCAACTGCACATTAATGATCCCATGACGCTGTCTGGAAGAAGAGCAGGGGAACTCTCCTTACTGTCCTGGCCAACGTTTATCTCTCAACCCATATCACCAAAATGATCTGATTATTGTCATTATTAGTTTGTGGGAGCTTGCTGTGCACAAATTGGCTGTCTTGTTTCCTACGTTATAACAGGGAATACGCTTCAGAAGCATTTTGTTGGCTGTAAAGCACTTGGACCCCAGGGTGGGGAAAGGTGCTATGGAAATGCATGTCTTTCCATTATAGAATGTAAAAGAAGTTTAAAGAAGGACCCGCAATCATTGCAGAGGAGACAGGTCCTCTGGCTGTGTGGAAGTTGAGCCCGAGAATGATGTGGTGACATGTTGCCCACGGCTGCCCCTATCTTCACATTCGTATAGTGCTGGGCTGCAGCAGCGCACCTGAGTCAGCTGCTAGGTCCCTTTTCATGTGGGTGCGTTAGATGACAATTCAGGTTCAGCTAGGTCCTTACGCATCGTGCAAGCTCCATGCATTTTATGCCTGTGCTCCAGACTGACGCTCCTCCAGGCTTTACAGTAACAACCGGAGCCACTGCTGGGCTGGGCCCTCCAGGATTTTGACCCAGTGACAGTGAAGGAACGGCGATATATTTCCAAGTCAGGATGGTGAGTGGTTTGGAGGGGAACTTCCAGGTGGTGGTGCTCAAATGTGTCTGCTGCCCTTGTCCTTCTAGATGGTAGCGGACATGGGTTTGGAAGGTGCTATTGGAGGAGCCTTCCTCTCTGCCATTTCCAACCAGTCTTGCCTATCTCATTGCAATTAATACATCTCCTTCAAGGTTTCACACTTTATACCCATACAGATCTTTCTTCTTTCATGGGTTGTGGGCATTACTGGCCAGGGGCCAACTTTTGTTGCCCATCCCTAATTTCCCCTGAACTGAGTGTCTTGCTAAGTCATTTCAGAGGGCAGTTAAGAGTCAACCACATTTGCTGTGGGTCTGGAGTCACATGTAGGCCAGACCAGGTAAGAACAGCAGATTCCCTTCCCTAAAGAGGCATTAGTGAACCAGATGGGTTTTTACAACAATTGATGATAGTTGTCATGGGCACCGTTAGTGAGACTAGTTTTATATTCCAGATTTATTAATTGAATTTAAGCTCCTCCAGTTGCCATGGTCGGATTTGAACCCTTCTTCCCAGACCCTCAGCCTGGGATTCTGGATTTACTAGTCCAGTGACATTACCGCTATGCCACCATCCTCCCCACGATCTCTGCCCTCTCCACTGCTCCCCCTGCCCACCCATTTAGCACCTTTATATTCCCCTTCCTGTTGCCCTCTCTGTTTCAGTCGGATTCCGTATGTGAGATGGCTACACAGATTTTGGCATTTATTACCTTTAACATAATAATGTGTCCCAAAACATTTCATAAGAGTATTATCGAAACAAAATTTGCCACTGAGCTATATAAAGAGATATTAGGACACTAAGAGGTTTAGAGGCAGAGAATGGAGCGACTTCCAGAGCTGAGGTCCCTGGCAGCTGAAGGCATGGCTGCTGATGATAGAGCGATTAAGAACAGGGGCAGATTAGAGACCAGCATTAGAGGGGGGCAGAGATGTCGCAGTGTTGTGGGACGGAAGGAGATTACAGAGACAGGAAAGTAGGGAAGGTGGGGAGGTGGGGCAGTATTGGGGGATTGAGGGTAGGCCATGGAAGGGTTTGAAAACAAGGGTGAGAATTTTAAAGTTGAAGAGTTGCTGGTCCAGGTGGAGGTCAGCAAGCAACAGGATTTAGGGTTGAGCAGGATTTAATCTGAGTACAGAGCAGCAGCAGCAGTCTTGGATGAGCTGAATTTGCGGAGGATCAGCAGGAGACTCTAAATTGACATCAAAACGTTGGGAAGGCATTAAGCAGGTGAGAGATAGGCATCCCACATCCAGGTGAGAGATAGGCATCTTGTATCCAGGTGAGAGATAGGCATCCTGTATCCAGGTGAGAGATAGGCATCCCTCATTCAGGTGAGACATAGGCATCCGGGTGAGAGATAGGCGTCCAGGTGAGAGGTAAGCATCCAGGTGAGAGATAGGCAACCTGTATCAAGGTGAGAGATAGGTATCCAGGTGAGAGATAGGAATCCTGTATCAAGGTGAGAGATAGGTATCCAGGTGAGAGATAGGCATCCCGCATCCAGGTGAGAGATAGGCATCCAGGTGAGAGATAGGCATTCCGCATCCATGGTGAGAGATAGGCATCCTGTATCCAGGTGAGAGATAGGCATCCAGGTGAGAGATAGGCATCCCACATCCAGGTGAGAGATAGGCATCCTGTATCCAGATAAGAGATAGGCATCCAGGTGAGAGATAGGCATCCAGTTTCCAGGTGAGAGATAGGCATCCAGCTGAGATAGGCATCTGGTATCCAGGTGAGAGATAGGCATCAAGATGAGAGATAGGCATCCTGTATCCAGGTGAGAGATAGGCATCCAGGTGAAACATAGGCATCCAGGTGAGAGATAGGCATTCCAAATCCAGCTAACAGATAGGCATTCTACATCCAGGTGAGAGATAGGCATCTCTCATCAAGGTGAGAGATAGGCATCCAGGTGAGAGATAGGCATCCCGCATCCAGGTGAGAAATAGGCATCCAGGCGAGAGATAGGCATCCCGCATCCAGGTGAGAGATAGGCATCCAGGTGAGAGATAGACATCCCACATCCAGGTGAGAGACAGGCACCTGCATCCAGGTGAGAGATAGGCATCCCACATCCAGGTGAGAGATGGCAATCCAGGTGAGAGATAGGCATCCAGCATTCAGGTTGGAGATATGCATCCAGATGCGAGATAGGTAACCCAAATCCAGGTGAGAGATAGGCATCCTGTATCTAGGTGAGAGATGGGCATCCGGTATCCAGGTGAGCGATAGACATCCAGGTGAGAGATAGGCATCCCACAACCAGGTGAGAGATAGGTATCCAGGCGAGAGATAGGCATCCCGCATCCAGGTGAGAGATAGGCATCCTGCATCCAGGTGAGAGACCGACATCCTGGTGAGAGATAGGCATCCTGTATGGCAGGTGAGAGATAGGCAACCCGCATTCAGGTGAGAAATAGGCATCCAGGTGAGAGATAGGCATCTGGTATCCAGGTGAGAGATAGGCATCCCGTATCCAGGTGAGAGATACACATCCAGGTGAGAGATAGGCATCCTGTATCCAGGTGAGAGATAGGCATCCAGGATCCAGGTGAGAGATAGGCACCAGGTGAGCGATAGGCATCCCGCATCCAGGTGAGAGATAGGCACCCAGGTGAGAGATAGGGATCCTGTATCCAGGTGAGAGATAGGCATCCCACATCGAGGTGAGAGATAGGCATCCAGGTGAGAGATAGGGATCCTGTATCCAGGTGAGAGATAGGCATCCAGTATCCAGGTGAGAGATAGGGATCCAGGTGAGAGATAGGCATCCCACATCCAGGTGAGAGATAGGCATCCAGGTGAGAGATAGGCATCCCACATCCAGGTGAGAGACAGGCACCTGCATCCAGGTGAGAGATAGGCATCCCACATCCAGATGAGAGATGGCAATCCAGGTGAGAGATAGGCATCCAGCATTCAGGTTGGAGATATGCATCCAGGTGCGAGATAGGTAACCCAAACCCAGGTGAGAGATAGGCATCCTGTATCCAGGTGAGAGATAGGCTTCTAGGTGAGAGATAGGCATCCTGTATCCAGGCGAGAGATAGGCATCCCACAACCAGGTGAGAGATAGGCATCAAGGTGAGAGATAGGCATCCTGTATCCAGGTGAGAGATAGGCATCCAGGTGAGAGATAGGCATCCGGTATCCAGGTGAGAGATAGGCATCCAGGTGAGAGAAAGGCATTCCGCATCCAGCTAACAGATAGGCATTCTGCATCCAGGTGAGAGATAGGCATCCCTCATCAAGGTGAGAGATAGGCATCCCTCATCCAGGTGAGAGATAGGCAACACTTATCCAGGTGAGAGATAGGCATTCAGGTGAGAGATAGGCATCCCGCATCCAGGTGAGAGATAGGCATCCCACATCCAGGTGAGAGATAGGCATCCGGTATCCAGGTGAGAGATAGGCATCCCGCATCCAGGTGAGAGATCGGCATATGGTATCCAGGTGAGAGATAGGCATCCAGGTGAGAGATAGACATCCCACATCCATGTGAGAGATAGGCACCTGCATCCAGGTGTGACATAGGCATCCCGCATCCAGGTGAGAGATAGGCATCCCATATCCAGGTGAGAGATAGGCATCCCGCATCCAGGTGAGAGATAGGCATCCAGGTGAGAGATACGCACCGCATCCAGGTGAGAGATAGGCATCCAGGTGAGAGATAGGCATTCCACATCCATGTGAGAGATAGGCAGCCCGCATCCAGGTGAGAGAAAGGCATCCAGGTGAGAGATACGCATCCGGCATCCAGGTGAGAGATAGGCATCCAGGTGAGAGATAGGCATCCTGTATCTAGGTGAGAGAAAGGCATCCAGCATCCAGGTGAGAGATCGGCATCCGGTATCCAGGTGAGAGATAGGCATCCAGGTGAGAGATAGGCATCCCGCATCCAGGTGAGAAGTAGGCATCCAGGTGAGAGATAGGCATCCTATATCCAGGTGAGAGATAGGCATCCCGCATCCAGGTGAGAGATAGGCATCCAGGTGAGAGATACGCATCCCGCATCCAGGTGAGAGATAGGCATCCAGGTGAGAGATAGGCATTCCACATCCATGTGAGAGATAGGCAGCCCGCATCCAGGTGAGAGAAAGGCATCCAGGTGAGAGATACGCATCCCGCATCCAGGTGAGAGATAGGCATCCAGGTGAGAGATAGGCATCCTGTATCTAGGTGAGAGAAAGGCATCCAGCATCCAGGTGAGAGATCGGCATCCGGTATCCAGGTGAGAGATAGGCATCCAGGTGAGAGATAGGCATCCTATATCCAGGTGAGAGATAGGCATCCAGGTGAGCGAAAGGCATCCTGTATCCAGCTGAGAGATAGGCATCCTGTATCCAGGTGAGAGATAGGCATCTAGGTGAGAGATAGGCATCCCGCATCCAGGTGAGAGATAGGCATCAAGGTGAGAGATAGGTATCCTGTATCCAGGTGAGAGATAGGCATCCTGTATCCAGGCGAGAGATAGGCATCCTGCATCCAGGTGAGAGATAGGCATCCAGGTGAGAGATAGGCATCCCGCATCCAGGTGAGAGATAGGCATCCTGCATCCAGGAGAGAGATAGGCATTCCACATCCAGGTGAGAGATAGGCATCCAGGTGAGAGATTGGCATCCAGGTGAGAGATAGGCATCCCGCATCCAGGTGAGAGATACGCATTCTGCATCCAGGTGAGAGATAGGCATCCCGCATCCAGGTGAGAGATAGGCTTCCTGCATCCAGGAGAGAGATAGGCATCCCACTTCTAGGTGAGAGATAGGCATCCCGCATCCAGGTGAGAGATAGGCATCCCGCATCCAGGAGAGAGATAGGCATCCAGGTGAGAGATGGGCATCCAGCTGACAGATAGACATCCCGTATCCACATGAGAGATAGGCATCCCACATCCAGGTGAGAGATAGGCATCCAGGTGAGAGATGGGCATCCAGGTGAGAGATAGACATCTCGTATCCATATGAGAGATAGGCATCCCACATCCAGGTGAGAGAGAGACATCCCACCTCCAGGTGAGAGATAGGCATCCTGCATCCAGGTGAGAGATAGACATCCTGAATCTAGGTGAGAGATAGGCATCCTGGTGAGAGATAGGCATTCCGCAACCAGGTGAGAGATAGGCATCCCACAACCAGGTGAGAAATAGGCATCCAGGTGAGAGATTGGCATCCTGTATCCAGGTGAGAGATGGGCATCCGCATAAGAGATAGGCATCCTGTACCCAGGTGAGAGATAGGTATCCCTCATCCAGGTGAGAGATAGGCATCCAGGTGAGAGATAGGCATCCAGGTGAGCGATAGCCGTCCCACATCCAGGTGAGAGATAGGCATCCTGTATCCAGGTGGGAGATAGGCATCCCATATCCAGGTGAGAGGTAGGCATCTAGGTGAGTGATAGGTATCCCGCATCCAGGTGAGAGATAGGCATCCCGATCCAGGTGAGAGATAGGCATCCAGGTGAGAGATAGGCATCCCGCATCCAGGTGAGAGATAGGCATCCTGTATCCAGGTGGGAGATAGGCATCCGGTATCCAGGTGAGAGATGGGCATCCCACATCCAAGTGAGAGATAGGCATTCTGCATCCAGGTGAGAGATAGGCATCCAGGTGAGAGATAGGCATCCCGCATCCAGGTGAGAGATAGGCATCCTGTATCCAGGTGGGAGATAGGCATCCGGTATCCAGGGGAGAGATGGGCATCCCACATCCAAGTGAGAGATAGGCATTCTGCATCCAGGTGAGAGATAGGCTTCCTGTATCCCCGAGTGAGATAGGCAACCCGCATCCAGGTGAGAGATAGGCATCCAGGTGAGAGATAGGCATCCCATATCCAGGTGAGAGATAGGCATCCAGGTGAGAGATAGGCATCCTGTATCCATGTGAGAGATAGGCATCCTGTATTCAGGTGAGAGATGGGCATCCAGGTGAGAGATAGGCATCCCGCATCCAGGTGAGAGATAGGCATCCAGGTGAGAGATAGGCATCCTGTATCCAAGGGAGAGATAGGCATCCAGGTGTTCGAAAGACTTCCTGTATCCAGGTGAGAGATAGGCATCCTGTATCCAGGTGAGAGATAGGCATCCAGGTGAGCGAAAGGCATCCTGTACCCAGGTAGGAGGTAGGCATCTAGGTGAGAGATAGGCATCCTGTATCCAGGCGAGAGATAGGCATCCCGCATCCAGGTGTGAGATAGGCATCCAGGTGAGAGATAGGCATCCTGTATCGAGGGGAGAGATAGGCATCCTGTATCCAGGTAAGAGATAGGCATCTAGGTGAGAGATAGGCATCCTGTATCCAGGTAGGAGATAGGCATCGAGGTGAGAGATAGGCATCCTGTATCCAGGCGAGAGATAGGCATCCTGCATCCAGGTGAGAGATAGGCATCAAGGTGAGAGATAGGCATCCTGTATCCAGGTGAGAGATAGACATCCAGGTGAGAGATAGGCATCCCGCATCCAGGTGAAAGATAGGCATCCCGCATCCAGGTGAGAGATAGGCATTCCGCATCCAGGTGAGAGATAGGCATCCAGGTGAGAATTAGGCATCCTGCATCCAGGTGAGAGATAGGCATTCCGCATCCAGGTGAGAGATAGGCATCCAGGTGAGAGATCGGCATCCAGGTGAGAGATAGGCATCCCGCATCCAGGTGAGAGATAGGCATCCTGCATCCAGGAGAGAGATAGGCATCCAGCATCCAGGAGAGAGATAGGCATCCCACTTCTAGGTGAGAGATATGTATCCCGCATCCAGGTGAGGGATAGGCATCCCGCATCCAGGAGAGAGATAGGCATCCAGGTGAGAGATGGGCATCCAGCTGACAGTTAGACATCCCGTATCCACATGAGAGATAGGCATCCCACATCCAGGTGAGAGATAGGCATCCAGGTGAGAGATGGGCATCCAGGTGAGAGATAGACATCCCGTATCCATATGAGAGATAGGCATCCCACATCCAGGTGAGAGAGAGACATCCCACCTCCAGGTGAGAGATAGGCATCCCGCATCCAGGTGAGAGATAGACATCCTGAATCTAGGTGAAAGATAGGCATCCAACATCCAGGTGAGATATAGGCATCCTGCATCCATGTGAGAGATAGACATCCTGGTGAGAGATAGGCATCCCATATCCAGGTGAGAGGTAGGCATCTAGGTGAGTGATAGGCATCCCGCATCCAGGTGAGAGATAGGCATCCAGCTGAGAGATAGGCATCCCACATCCAGGTGAGAGATAGGCATCCAGGTGAAAGATAGGCATTCCGCATCCAGGTGAGAGATAGGCATCCCGATCCAGGTGAGAGATAGGCATCCAGGTGAGAGATAGGCATCCCGCATCCAGATGAGAGATAGGCATCCAGGTGAGAGATGGGCATCCTGTATCCAGGTCACAGATAGGCATCCAGGTGAGCGATAGGCATCCCGCATCCAGGTGAGAGATAGGCATCCTGTATCCAGGTGGGAGATAGGCATCCGGTATCCAGGTGAGAGATGGGCATCCCATATCCAAGTGAGAGATAGGCTTCCTGTATCCTCGAGTGAGATAGGCAACCCGCATCCAGGTGAGAGATAGGCATCCAGGTGAGAGATAGGCATCCCATATCCAGGTGAGAGATAGGCATCCAGGTGAGAGATAGGCATCCTGTATCCGGATGAGAGATAGGCATCCTGTATTCAGGTGAGAGATAGGCATGCAGGTGAGAGATAGGCATCCCACATCCAGGTGAGAGATAGGCATCCAGGTGAGAGATAGGCATCCTGTATCCAAGGGAGAGATAGGCATCCAGGTGTTTGAAAGGCATCCTGTATCCAGGTGAGAGATAGGCATCCTGTATCCAGGTGAGAGATAGGCATCCAGGTGAGCGAAAGGCATCCTGTATCAAGGGGAGAGATAGGCATCCTGTATCCAGGTAAGAGATAGGCATCTAGGTGAGAGATAGGCATCCTGTATCCAGTCGAGAGTTAGGATTCCTGCATCCAGGTGTGAGATAGGCATCGAGGTGAGAGATAGGCATCCTGTATCCAGGCGAGAGATAGGCATTCCGCATCCAGGTGAGAGATGGGCATCCAGCTGAGAGATAGACATCTCGTATCCATATGAGAGATAGGCATCCCACATCCAGGTGAGAGCGAGACATCCCACCTCCAGGTGAGAGATAGGCATCCTGCATCCAGGTGAGAGATAGACATCCTGTATCCAGGTGAAAGATAGGCATCCCACATCCAGGTGAGAGATAGGCATCCAGGTGAGAGATAGGCATCCTGTATCCAAGTGAGATATAGGCATCCAGGTGTTCAAAAGGAATCCTGTATCCAGGTGAGAGATAGGCATCCTGTATGCAGGTGAGAGATAGGTATCCAGGTGAGCGAAAGGCATCCTGTACCCAGGTAGGAGGTAGGCATCTTGGTGAGAGATAGGCATCCTGTATCCAGGTGAGAGATAGGCATCCCGCATCCAGGTGTGAGATAGGCATCGAGGTGAGAGATAGGCATCCTGTATCCAGGAGAGAGATAGGCATCCCGCATCCAGGTGAGAGATGGGCATCCAGCTGAGAGATAGACATCCCGTATCTACATGAGAGACAGGCATCCCACATCCAGGTGAGAGATAGTCATCCAGGTGAGAGATAGACATCCCGTATCCATACGAGAGATAGGCATCCCACAGCAAGGTGAGAGCGAGACATCCCACCTCCAGGTGAGAGATAGGCATCCCGCGTCCAGGTGAGAGATAGACATCCTGTATCCAGGTGAAAGATAGGCATCCCACATCCAGGTGAGATATAGGCATCCATGTGAGAGATAGGCATTCCGCATCCAGGTGAGAGATAGGCATCCTGGTGAGAGATAGGCATTCCGCATCCAGGTGAGAGATAGGCATCGTGTATCCAGGTGGGAGATAGGCATCCCATATCCAGGTGAGAGATAGGCATCTAGGTGAGTGATAGGCATCCTGTATCCAGGTGAGAGATGGGCATCCACGTGAGAGATAGGCATCCTGTATCCAGGTGAGACATAGGTATCCCTCATCCAGGTGAGAGATAGGCATCCAGGTGAGAGATAGGCATCCCGCATCCAGGTGAGAGATAGGCATCTAGGTGAGTGATAGCCATCCCGCATCCAGGTGAGTGATAGGCATCCGGTATCCAGGTGGGAGATAGGCATCCCATATCCAGGTGAGAGATAGGCATTCCGCATCCAGGTGAGAGATAGGCATCCCGCATCTAGGTGAATGATAGGCATCCCGCATCCAGGTGAGAGATAGGCATCCCACATCCAGGTGAGAGATGGGCATCCTGTATCCAGGTGAGAGATAGGCATCCAGGTGTGCGATAGGCATCCTGTATCCAGGTGAGAGATAGGCAACCCGCATCCAGGTGAGAGATAGGCATCCAGGTGAGAGATAGCCATCCAGTATCCAGGTGAGAGATGGGCATCTCACATCCAAGTGAGAGATAGGCATTCCACATCCAGGTGAGAGATAGGCATCCAGGTGAGAGATAGGCATCCTGTATCCAAGGGAGAGATAGGCATCCAGGTGTTTGAAAGGCATCCTGTATCCAGGTGAGAGATAGGCATCCTGTATCCAGGTGAGAGATAGGCATCCAGGTGAGCGAAAGGCATCCTGTACCCAGGTAGGAGGTAGGCATCTAGGTGAGAGATAGGCATTCTGTATCCAGGCAAGAGATAGGCATCCCGCATCCAGGTGTGAGATAGGCATCCAGGTGAGAGATAGGCATCCTGTATCAAGGGGAGAGATAGGCATCCTGTATCCAGGTAAGAGATAGGCATCTAGGTGAGAGATAGGCATCCTGTATCCAGTCGAGAGTTAGGATTCCTGCATCCAGGTGTGAGATAGGCATCGAGGTGAGAGATAGGCATCCTGTATCCAGGCGAGAGATAGGCATTCCGCATCCAGGTGAGAGATGGGCATCCAGCTGAGAGATAGACATCTCGTATCCATATGAGAGATAGGCATCCCACATCCAGGTGAGAGCGAGACATCCCACCTCCAGGTGAGAGATAGGCATCCTGCATCCAGGTGAGAGATAGACATCCTGTATCCAGGTGAAAGATAGGCATCCCACATCCAGGTGAGAGATAGGCATCCAGGTGAGAGATAGGCATCCTGTATCCAAGTGAGATATAGGCATCCAGGTGTTCAAAAGGAATCCTGTATCCAGGTGAGAGATAGGCATCCTGTATGCAGGTGAGAGATAGGTATCCAGGTGAGCGAAAGGCATCCTGTACCCAGGTAGGAGGTAGGCATCTTGGTGAGAGATAGGCATCCTGTATCCAGGTGAGAGATAGGCATCCCGCATCCAGGTGTGAGATAGGCATCGAGGTGAGAGATAGGCATCCTGTATCCAGGAGAGAGATAGGCATCCCGCATCCAGGTGAGAGATGGGCATCCAGCTGAGAGATAGACATCCCGTATCTACATGAGAGACAGGCATCCCACATCCAGGTGAGAGATAGTCATCCAGGTGAGAGATAGACATCCCGTATCCATACGAGAGATAGGCATCCCACAGCAAGGTGAGAGCGAGACATCCCACCTCCAGGTGAGAGATAGGCATCCCGCGTCCAGGTGAGAGATAGACATCCTGTATCCAGGTGAAAGATAGGCATCCCACATCCAGGTGAGATATAGGCATCCATGTGAGAGATAGGCATTCCGCATCCAGGTGAGAGATAGGCATCCTGGTGAGAGATAGGCATTCCGCATCCAGGTGAGAGATAGGCATCGTGTATCCAGGTGGGAGATAGGCATCCCATATCCAGGTGAGAGATAGGCATCTAGGTGAGTGATAGGCATCCTGTATCCAGGTGAGAGATGGGCATCCACGTGAGAGATAGGCATCCTGTATCCAGGTGAGACATAGGTATCCCTCATCCAGGTGAGAGATAGGCATCCAGGTGAGAGATAGGCATCCCGCATCCAGGTGAGAGATAGGCATCTAGGTGAGTGATAGCCATCCCGCATCCAGGTGAGTGATAGGCATCCGGTATCCAGGTGGGAGATAGGCATCCCATATCCAGGTGAGAGATAGGCATTCCGCATCCAGGTGAGAGATAGGCATCCCGCATCTAGGTGAATGATAGGCATCCCGCATCCAGGTGAGAGATAGGCATCCCACATCCAGGTGAGAGATGGGCATCCTGTATCCAGGTGAGAGATAGGCATCCAGGTGTGCGATAGGCATCCTGTATCCAGGTGAGAGATAGGCAACCCGCATCCAGGTGAGAGATAGGCATCCAGGTGAGAGATAGCCATCCAGTATCCAGGTGAGAGATGGGCATCTCACATCCAAGTGAGAGATAGGCATTCCACATCCAGGTGAGAGATAGGCTTCCTGTATCCTCGAGAGAGATAAGCAACCCGCATCCAGGTGAGAGATAGGCATCCAGGTGAGAGATAGGCATCCCATATCCAGGTGAGAGATAGGCATCCAGGTGAGAGATAGGCATCCTGTATCCAGGTGAGAGATAGGCATCCTGTATTCAGGTGAGAGATGGGCATCCAGGTGAGAGTTAGGCATCCCGCTTCCAGGTGAGGGATAGGCATCCAGGTGAGAGATAGGCATCCTGTATCCAGGTGAGAGATAGGCATCCTGGTGAGAGATTGGCATTCCGCATCCAGGTGAGAGATAGGCATCGTGTATCCAGGTGGGAGATAGGCATCCCATATCCAGGTGAGAGATAGGCATCTAGGTGAGTGATAGGCATCCTGTATCCAGGTGAGAGATGGGCATCCACGTGAGAGATAGGCATCCTGTATCCAGGTGAGACATAGGTATCCCTCATCCAGGTGAGAGATAGGCATCTAGGTGAGAGATAGGCATCCCGCATCCAGGTGAGAGATAGGCATCTAGGTGAGTGATAGCCATCCCGCATCCAGGTGAGTGATAGGCATCCGGTATCCAGGTGGGAGATAGGCATCCCATATCCAGGTGAGAGATAGGCATCCAGCTGAGAGATAGGCATCCCGCATCCAGGTGAGAGATAGGCATTCCGCATCCAGGTGAGAGATAGGCATCCCGCATCTAGGTGAATGATAGGCATCCCGCATCCAGGTGAGAGATAGGCATCCCACATCCAGGTGAGTGATGGGCATCCTGTATCCAGGTGAGAGATAGGCATCCAGGTGTGCGATAGGCATCCTGTATCCAGGTGAGAGATAGGCAACCCGCATCCAGGTGAGAGATAGGCATCCAGGTGAGAGATAGCCATCCAGTATCCAGGTGAGAGATAGGCATCCGGTATCCAGGTGAGAGATGGGCATCTCACATCCAAGTGAGAGATAGGCATTCCACATCCAGGTGAGAGATAGGCTTCCTGTATCCTCGAGAGAGATAAGCAACCCGCATCCAGGTGAGAGATAGGCATCCAGGTGAGAGATAGGCATCCCATATCCAGGTGAGAGATAGGCATCCAGGTGAGAGATAGGCATCCTGTATCCAGGTGAGAGATAGGCATCCTGTATTCAGGTGAGAGATAGGCATCCAGGTGAGAGTTAGGCATCCCGCTTCCAGGTGAGGGATAGGCATCCAGGTGAGAGATAGGCATCCTGTATCCAGGTGAGAGATAGGCATCCCACATCCAGGTGAGAGATAGGCATCCAGGCAAGAGATAGGCATCCTGTATCCAGGTGAGAGTTAGGCATCCTGTATCCAGGTGAGAGATAGGCATCCAGGTGAGAGATTGGCATCCTGTATCCAGGTGAGAGATGGGCAAAGACGTGAGAGATAGGCATCCTGTATCTAGGTGAGAGATAGGTATCCTTCATCCAGGTGAGAGATAGGCATCCAGGTGAGTGATAGGCATCCTGTATCCAGGTGAGAGATGGGCATTTCGTATCCAGGTGAGAGATAGGCATCCAGGTGAGAGATTGGCATCCTGTATCCACATAAGAGATAGGCATCTAGGTGAGAGATAGGCATCCCGCATCCAGGTGAGAGATAGACATCCCGGATCCATTTGAGAGATTGGCATCCAGCTGAGAGATAGGGATCCCACATCCAGGTGAGAGATAGTCATCCACGTGAGAGATAGGCATTCCACATCCAGGTGAGAGATAGGCATCCCACATCCAGGTGAGAGATAGGCATCCAGGTGAGAGATAGGCATCCCGCATCCAGGTGAGAGATAGGCATCCTGGTGAAAGATAGGCATCCTGTATCCAGGTGAGAGATAGGCAACCCGCATCCAGGTGAGAGATAGGCATCCAGGTGAGAGATAGCCATCCGGTATCCAGGTGAGAGATAGGCATCCGGTATCCAGGTGAGAGATAGGCATCCCGCATCCAAGTGAGAGATAGGCATTCCGCATCGAGGTGAGAGATAGGCATCCTGTATCCAGGTGAGAGATAGCAACCCGCATCCTGGTGAGAGATAGGCATCCAAATGAGAGATAGGCATCCCACATCCAGGTGAGAGATAGGTATCCTTCATCCAGGTGAGAGATAGGCCTCCAGGTGAGAGATTGGCATCCTGTATCCAGGTGAGAGATGGGCAAACACGTGAGAGATAGGCATCCTGTATCCAGGTGAGAGATAGGTATCCCACATCCAGGTGAGAGATAGGCATCCTGTATCCAGGTGAGAGATAGGCATCCTGTATTCAGGTGAGAGATAGGCATCCAGGTGAGAGATTGGCATCCCGCATCCAGGTGAGAGATAGGCATCCAGGTGAGAGATAGGCATCCTGTATCCAGGTGAGAGATAGGCATCCAGATGAGCGAAGGACATCCTGTATCCAGGTGAGAGATAGGCATATAGGTGAGAGATAGGCATCCTGTATGAAGGTAGGAGATAGGCATCTAGGTGAGAGATAGGCATCCTGTATCCAGGCGAGAGTTAGGCATCCCGCATCCACGTGAGAGATAGGCATCCAGGTGAGAGATAGGCATCCTGTATCCAGGCGAGAGATAGGCATCTCGCATCCACGTGAGAGATAGGCATCCAGGTGAGAGATAGGCATCCTGTATCCAGGCGAGAGATAGGCATCCCGCAACCAGGTGAGAGATAGGCATCTCATATCCAGCTGAGAGATAGGCATCAAGGTGAGAGATAGGCATCCTGTATCCAGGTGAGAGATAGGCATCTAGGTGAGAGATAGGCATGCTGTATCCAGGCGAGAGATAGGCATGCTGCATCCAGGTGAGAGATAGGCATCCTGTATCCAGGCGAGCGATAGGCATCCCGCATCCAGGTGAGAGATAGGCATCCCGCTTCCAGGTGAGAGATGGGCATCCCACATCCAGGTGAGAGATAGGCATCCAGGTGAGAGATGGGCATCCAGGTGAGAGATAGACATCCCGTATCCAAATGAGAGATAGGTATCCCACATCCAGTTGAGAGATAGGCATCCAGGTGAGAGATGGGCATCCAGGTGAGAGATAGACATCCCGTATCCACATGAGAGATAGGCATCCAATATCCAGGTGAGAGTCAGGCATCACACATCCAGGTGAGAGAGAGACATCCCACATCCAGGTGAGAGATAGGCATCCCACATCCAGGTGAGAGATAGGCATCCCGCATCCAGTTTAGAGATAGGTATCCAGGTGACAGATAGGCATCCTGTATCTAGGTGAGAGATAGTCATCCAGGTGAGAGATAGGCATCCTGTATCCAGGTGAGAGATATGAATCCCACATCCAGGTGAGAGAAAGGCATTTGGTATCCAGGAGAGGGAATGGCATCCCGGTGAGAGATAGGCATCCCGCCTCCAGGTGAGTGATAGGTATTGCATATCCATGTGAGAGATATGCATCCACATCCAGGTGAGAGATAGGCATCACGCATGCAAGTGAGAGATAGGCATCCCGCATGCAGGTGAGAGATAGGCATCCATCATCCACGTGAGAGATAGGCATCCTGCATCCAGGTGAGAGATAGGCATCCAGGTGTGAGATAGGCATCCTGTATCCACATAAGAGATAGGCATCCAGGTGAGAGATGGACATCTCGCATCCAGTTGAGAGGTAGGCATCCTGTATCCAGGTGAGAGATAGGCATCCTGTATCCAGGTGAGAGATAGGCATCCCACATCCAGGTGAGAGATAGGCATCCCGCATCCAGTTGAGAGATAGGCATCCTGAATCCAGGTGAGAGATAGGCAACCTGCATCCAGGTGAGAGATAGGCAGCCAGGTGAGAGATAGGCATCCCATATCCAGGTGAGAGATAGGCATCCAGGTGAGAGATAGGCATCCTGTATCCAGGTGAGAGATAGGCATCCTGTATTCAGGTGAGAGATAGGCATCCAGGTGAGAGATAGGCATCCTGCATCCAGGTGAGAGATAGGCATCCAGGTGAGAGATAGGCATCCTGTATCCAGGTGAGAGATAGGCATCCATGTGAGCGAAAGACATCCTGTATCCAGGTGAGAGATAGGCATCTAGGTGAGAGATAGGCATCCTGTATCCAGGTAGGAGATAGGCATCTAGGTGAGAGATAGGCATCCTGTATCCAAGCGAGAGATAGGCATCCCGCATCCAGGTGAGAGATAGGCATCCAGGTGAGAGATAGGCATCCTGTATCCAGGCGAGAGATAGGCATCCCGCATCCAGGTGAGAGACATCTCATATGCAGGTGAGATATAGGCATCAAGGTGAGAGATAGGCATCCTGTATCCAGGTGAGAGATAGGCATCTAGGTGAGAGATAGGCATCCTGTATCCAGGCGAGAGATAGGCATGCAGTATCCAGGTGAGAGATAGGCATCCTGTATCCAGGCAAGAGATAGGCATCCCGCATCCAGGTGAGAGATAGGCTTCCTGTATCCTCGAGAGAGATAAGCAACCCGCATCCAGGTGAGAGATAGGCATCCAGGTGAGAGATAGGCATCCCATATCCAGGTGAGAGATAGGCATCCAGGTGAGAGATAGGCATCCTGTATCCAGGTGAGAGATAGGCATCCTGTATTCAGGTGAGAGATGGGCATCCAGGTGAGAGTTAGGCATCCCGCTTCCAGGTGAGGGATAGGCATCCAGGTGAGAGATAGGCATCCTGTATCCAGGTGAGAGATAGGCATCCTGGTGAGAGATTGGCATTCCGCATCCAGGTGAGAGATAGGCATCGTGTATCCAGGTGGGAGATAGGCATCCCATATCCAGGTGAGAGATAGGCATCTAGGTGAGTGATAGGCATCCTGTTTCCAGGTGAGAGATGGGCATCCACGTGAGAGATAGGCATCCTGTATCCAGGTGAGACATAGGTATCCCTCATCCAGGTGAGAGATAGGCATCTAGGTGAGAGATAGGCATCCCGCATCCAGGTGAGAGATAGGCATCTAGGTGAGTGATAGCCATCCCGCATCCAGGTGAGTGATAGGCATCCGGTATCCAGGTGGGAGATAGGCATCCCATATCCAGGTGAGAGATAGGCATCCAGCTGAGAGATAGGCATCCCGCATCCAGGTGAGAGATAGGCATTCCGCATCCAGGTGAGAGATAGGCATCCCGCATCTAGGTGAATGATAGGCATCCCGCATCCAGGTGAGAGATAGGCATCCCACATCCAGGTGAGTGATGGGCATCCTGTATCCAGGTGAGAGATAGGCATCCAGGTGTGCGATAGGCATCCTGTATCCAGGTGAGAGATAGGCAACCCGCATCCAGGTGAGAGATAGGCATCCAGGTGAGAGATAGCCATCCAGTATCCAGGTGAGAGATAGGCATCCGGTATCCAGGTGAGAGATGGGCATCTCACATCCAAGTGAGAGATAGGCATTCCACATCCAGGTGAGAGATAGGCTTCCTGTATCCTCGAGAGAGATAAGCAACCCGCATCCAGGTGAGAGATAGGCATCCAGGTGAGAGATAGGCATCCCATATCCAGGTGAGAGATAGGCATCCAGGTGAGAGATAGGCATCCTGTATCCAGGTGAGAGATAGGCATCCTGTATTCAGGTGAGAGATAGGCATCCAGGTGAGAGTTAGGCATCCCGCTTCCAGGTGAGGGATAGGCATCCAGGTGAGAGATAGGCATCCTGTATCCAGGTGAGAGATAGGCATCCCACATCCAGGTGAGAGATAGGCATCCAGGCAAGAGATAGGCATCCTGTATCCAGGTGAGAGTTAGGCATCCTGTATCCAGGTGAGAGATAGGCATCCAGGTGAGAGATTGGCATCCTGTATCCAGGTGTGAGATGGGCAAAGACGTGAGAGATAGGCATCCTGTATCTAGGTGAGAGATAGGTATCCTTCATCCAGGTGAGAGATAGGCATCCAGGTGAGTGATAGGCATCCTGTATCCAGGTGAGAGATGGGCATTTCGTATCCAGGTGAGAGATAGGCATCCAGGTGAGAGATTGGCATCCTGTATCCACATAAGAGATAGGCATCTAGGTGAGAGATAGGCATCCCGCATCCAGGTGAGAGATAGACATCCCGGATCCATTTGAGAGATTGGCATCCAGCTGAGAGATAGGGATCCCACATCCAGGTGAGAGATAGTCATCCACGTGAGAGATAGGCATTCCACATCCAGGTGAGAGATAGGCATCCCACATCCAGGTGAGAGATAGGCATCCAGGTGAGAGATAGGCATCCCGCATCCAGGTGAGAGATAGGCATCCTGGTGAAAGATAGGCATCCTGTATCCAGGTGAGAGATAGGCAACCCGCATCCAGGTGAGAGATAGGCATCCAGGTGAGAGATAGCCATCCGGTATCCAGGTGAGAGATAGGCATCCGGTATCCAGGTGAGAGATAGGCATCCCGCATCCAAGTGAGAGATAGGCATTCCGCATCGAGGTGAGAGATAGGCATCCTGTATCCAGGTGAGAGATAGCAACCCGCATCCTGGTGAGAGATAGGCATCCAAATGAGAGATAGGCATCCCACATCCAGGTGAGAGATAGGTATCCTTCATCCAGGTGAGAGATAGGCCTCCAGGTGAGAGATTGGCATCCTGTATCCAGGTGAGAGATGGGCAAACACGTGAGAGATAGGCATCCTGTATCCAGGTGAGAGATAGGTATCCCACATCCAGGTGAGAGATAGGCATCCTGTATCCAGGTGAGAGATAGGCATCCTGTATTCAGGTGAGAGATAGGCATCCAGGTGAGAGATAGGCATCCCGCATCCAGGTGAGAGATAGGCATCCAGGTGAGAGATAGGCATCCTGTATCCAGGTGAGAGATAGGCATCCAGATGAGCGAAGGACATCCTGTATCCAGGTGAGAGATAGGCATATAGGTGAGAGATAGGCATCCTGTATGAAGGTAGGAGATAGGCATCTAGGTGAGAGATAGGCATCCTGTATCCAGGCGAGAGTTAGGCATCCCGCATCCACGTGAGAGATAGGCATCCAGGTGAGAGATAGGCATCCTGTATCCAGGCGAGAGATAGGCATCTCGCATCCACGTGAGAGATAGGCATCCAGGTGAGAGATAGGCATCCTGTATCCAGGCGAGAGATAGGCATCCCGCAACCAGGTGAGAGATAGGCATCTCATATCCAGCTGAGAGATAGGCATCAAGGTGAGAGATAGGCATCCTGTATCCAGGTGAGAGATAGGCATCTAGGTGAGAGATAGGCATGCTGTATCCAGGCGAGAGATAGGCATGCTGCATCCAGGTGAGAGATAGGCATCCTGTATCCAGGCGAGCGATAGGCATCCCGCATCCAGGTGAGAGATAGGCATCCCGCTTCCAGGTGAGAGATGGGCATCCCACATCCAGGTGAGAGATAGGCATCCAGGTGAGAGATGGGCATCCAGGTGAGAGATAGACATCCCGTATCCAAATGAGAGATAGGTATCCCACATCCAGTTGAGAGATAGGCATCCAGGTGAGAGATGGGCATCCAGGTGAGAGATAGACATCCCGTATCCACATGAGAGATAGGCATCCAATATCCAGGTGAGAGTCAGGCATCACACATCCAGGTGAGAGAGAGACATCCCACATCCAGGTGAGAGATAGGCATCCCACATCCAGGTGAGAGATAGGCATCCCGCATCCAGTTTAGAGATAGGTATCCAGGTGACAGATAGGCATCCTGTATCTAGGTGAGAGATAGTCATCCAGGTGAGAGATAGGCATCCTGTATCCAGGTGAGAGATATGAATCCCACATCCAGGTGAGAGAAAGGCATTTGGTATCCAGGAGAGGGAATGGCATCCCGGTGAGAGATAGGCATCCCGCCTCCAGGTGAGTGATAGGTATTGCATATCCATGTGAGAGATATGCATCCACATCCAGGTGAGAGATAGGCATCACGCATGCAAGTGAGAGATAGGCATCCCGCATGCAGGTGAGAGATAGGCATCCATCATCCACGTGAGAGATAGGCATCCTGCATCCAGGTGAGAGATAGGCATCCAGGTGTGAGATAGGCATCCTGTATCCACATAAGAGATAGGCATCCAGGTGAGAGATGGACATCTCGCATCCAGTTGAGAGGTAGGCATCCTGTATCCAGGTGAGAGATAGGCATCCTGTATCCAGGTGAGAGATAGGCATCCCACATCCAGGTGAGAGATAGGCATCCCGCATCCAGTTGAGAGATAGGCATCCTGAATCCAGGTGAGAGATAGGCAACCTGCATCCAGGTGAGAGATAGGCAGCCAGGTGAGAGATAGGCATCCCATATCCAGGTGAGAGATAGGCATCCAGGTGAGAGATAGGCATCCTGTATCCAGGTGAGAGATAGGCATCCTGTATTCAGGTGAGAGATAGGCATCCAGGTGAGAGATAGGCATCCTGCATCCAGGTGAGAGATAGGCATCCAGGTGAGAGATAGGCATCCTGTATCCAGGTGAGAGATAGGCATCCATGTGAGCAAAAGACATCCTGTATCCAGGTGAGAGATAGGCATCTAGGTGAGAGATAGGCATCCTGTATCCAGGTAGGAGATAGGCATCTAGGTGAGAGATAGGCATCCTGTATCCAAGCGAGAGATAGGCATCCCGCATCCAGGTGAGAGATAGGCATCCAGGTGAGAGATAGGCATCCTGTATCCAGGCGAGAGATAGGCATCCCGCATCCAGGTGAGAGACATCTCATATGCAGGTGAGATATAGGCATCAAGGTGAGAGATAGGCATCCTGTATCCAGGTGAGAGATAGGCATCTAGGTGAGAGATAGGCATCCTGTATCCAGGCGAGAGATAGGCATGCAGTATCCAGGTGAGAGATAGGCATCCTGTATCCAGGCAAGAGATAGGCATCCCGCATCCAGGTGAGAGATAGGCATCCCGCATCCAGGTGAGAGATAGGCATCCCGCATCCAGGTGAGAGATAGGCATTCTGCATCCAGGTGAGAGATAGGTATACTACATCCAGGTGAGAGATAGGCATCCAGGTGAGAGATGGGCATCCAGGTGAGAGATAGACATCCCGTATCAACATGAGAGAAAGGCATCCCACATCCAGTTGAGAGATAGGCATCCAGGTGAGTGATGGGCATCCAGGTGAGAGATAGACATCCAGGTGAGAGATGGGCATCCTGTATCCAGGTGAGAGTTAGCCATCCCAGATCCAGGTGAGAGAGAGACATCCTACATCCAGGTGAGTGATTGGCATCCCGCATCCAGGTGACAGATAGACATCCTGTATCCAGGTGAGAGATAGGCATCCCACATTCAGATGAGAGATAAGCATCCTGTATCCAGGTGAGAGATAGGCATCCCACATCCAGGTGAGAGATAGGCATCCCACATCCAGGTGAGAGATAGAAATTCCGCATCCAGGTGAGAGATAGACATTCTGTATCCAGGTGAGAGATAGGCATCCCACATCCAGGTGAGAGATAGAAATTCCACATCCAGGTGAGAGATAGACATCCTGTATCCAGGTGAGAGATAGGCATCCCACATCCAGGTGGGAGATAGGCATTCCGCATCCAGGTTAGAGATAGGTATCCAGGTGACAGATAGGCATCCTGTATCCAGGTGAGAGATATGAATCGCGCATTCAGGTGAGAGAAAAGCATTTGGTATCGAGGAGAGGGAATGGCATCCCGGTGAGAGATAGGCATCACGCACAGGTGAGTGATAGGTATTCCATATCCAGGTGAGAGATACGCATCCACATCCAGGTGAGAGATAAGCATCCCGCATGCAGGTGAGAGGTAGGCAACAATCATCCATGTGAGAGATAGGCATCCTGCATAAAGGTGAGAGATAGGAATCCAGGTGAGAGATAGGCATCCATCATCCAGGTGAGAGATAGGCATCCTGCAGCCAGGTGAGAGATAGGCATCCAGGTGAGAGAGAGGCATCCTGTATCCACATGAGAGATAGGCATCCCGCATCCAGGTGAGAGATGGACATCCCGCATCCAGGTGAGAGGTAGGCATCCTGCATCCAGGTGAGAGATAGGCATCCAGGTGAGAGATGGGCATCCCGCATTCAGGTGAGAGATAGGCATCCCGCATCCAGGTGAGAGTTAGGCTCCCACATCCAGGTGAGAGATAGGCATCCTGCATCCAGGTGAGAGATAGACATCACAATCCAGGTGAGAGATAGGCATCCTGTATCCAGGAGAGAGATAGACATTCCGCATCCAGGTGAGAGATAGGCATCCCACGTCCAGGTGTGAGTTAGGCATCCTGTATCCAGGTGAGAGATAGACAACCTGCATCCAGGTGAGAGATAGGCATCCTGTAGCCAGGTGAGAGATAGGCATCCTGCATCCAGGTGAGAGATAGGCATCCTGCATCCACGTGAGAAATAGGAATCCCGCATCCAGGTGAGAGAGGGTGTCCCGCATTCACGTGAGAGAAAGGCATCCAGGTGGGCGATAGGCATCCCGCATTCAGGTGAGAGATAGGCACCCACATCCAGGTGTGAGATAGGCATCACACATCCAGGTGAGAGATAGGCATCCCGCATCCAGGTTAGAGATAGGTATCCAGGTGAGAGATAGGCTTCCTGTATCTAGGTGAGAGATAGGCATCCAAGTGAGAGATAGGCATCCTGTATCCAGGTGAGAGATATGAATCCCGCATCCAGGTAAGAGAAAGGCATTTGGTATCCAGGAGAGGGAATGGCATCCCGGTGAGAGATTGGCATCCGGTATCCAGGTGAACGATAGGCATCCAGGTGAGAGATAGGCATCCTGCATCCAGGTGAGAGATAGGCATCCTGCATCCAGGTGAGTGATAGGCACCCATCATCCACGTGAGAGATAGGCATCCCGCATCCAGGTGAGAGATAGGTATCCATCATCCAGGTGAGAGATAGGCATCCAGGTGAGAGATAGGCATCCATCATCCAGGTGAGAGATAGGCATCCAGGCGAGGGATAGTCATCCATCATCCAGGTGAGAGAAAGGCATCCAGGTGAGAGATAGACATCCATCATCCAGGTGAGAGATAGGCATCCAGGTGAGGGATAGTCATCCATCATCCAGGTGAGAGAAAGGCATCCAGGTGAGAGATAGGCATCCCGCATCCAGGTGAGAGATGGACATCCTGTATCCAGGTGAGGGATAGGCATCCCGCATCCAGGTGAGAGATGGACATCATGTATCCAGGTGAGAGATAGGCATCCCGCATCCAGGTGAGAGATGGACATCCTGTATCCAGGTGAGAGATAGGCATCCCACATCCAGGTGAGAGATAGGCATCCCACATCCAGGTGAGAAATAGACATCACACATCCAGGTGAGAGATAGGCATCCTGCATCCAGGGGAGAGATAGACATCCTGCATCCAGGTGAGAGATAGGCATCCTGTATCCAGGTGAGAGATAGGAATCCAGCATCCAGGTGAGAGATAGGTGTCCCGCATCCACGTGAGAGATAGGCATCCAGGTGGGCAATAGGCATTCTGCATTAAGTTGAAAGATAGGCATTCTGCATCCAGGTGAGAGATCGGCAGCCCTCATCCAGGTGAGAGATAGGCATCCGCATCCAGGTGAGAGAAAGGCATCCTGTATCCAGGTGAGAGATAGGCATTCCGGTGAGAGATAGGCATCCTATATCCAGGTGAGAGATAGGCATCCCAAATCCAAGTGAGAGATCGGCATCCTGCATCCAGGTGAGAGATTTAAATTCCGCATCCAAGTGAGAGATAGACATCCTGTATCCAGGTGAGAGATAGGCATCCCGCATCCAGGTGAGAGATAGGCATCCTGTATCCAGGTGAGAGATAGGCATCCCACATCCAGGTGAGAGATAGGCATCCCGCATCCAGGTTAGAGATAGGCATCCTGAATCCAGGTGAGAGATAGGTATCCAGGTGAGAGATAGGCATCCTGTATCTTGGTGAGAGATAGGCATCCATGTGAGAGATAGGCATCCTGTATCCAGGTGAGAAATATGAATCCCACATCCAGGTGAGAGAAAGGTATTTGGTATCTAGGAGAGGGAATGGCATCCCGGTGAGAGATAGGCATCCGGTATCCAGGTGAACGATAGGCATCCAGGTGAGAGATAGGCATCCATCATCCAGGTGAGAGATAGGCATCCAGGTGAGAGATAGGCATCCCGCATCCAGGTGAGAGATATAAATTCCGCATCCAGGTGTGAGATTGACATCCTGTATCCAGATGAGAGATAGGCATCCCACATCCAGGTGAGAAATAGGCATCCCGCATCCAGGTGCGTGATAGAAATTCCGCATCCAGGTGAGAGATAGACATCCTGTATCCAGGTGAGAGATAGGCATCTCACATCCAGGTTTGAGATAGGCATCCACTTCCAGGTGAGTGATAGATATCCTGTATCCAGGTGAGAGATAGGCATCCCACATCCAGGTGAGAGATAGTCATCCCGCATCCAGGTTAGAGATAGGTATCCAGGTGAGAGATAGGCATCCTGTATCTAGGTGAGAGATAGGCATCCAGGTGAGAGATAGGCATCCTGTATCCAGGTGAGAGATATGAATCCTGCATCCAGGTGAGAGAAAGCATATGCTATCCAGGAGAGGCAATGGCATCCCGGTGAGAGATAGGCATCCCCCTCCAGGTGAGAGATAGACATCCTGTATCCAGGTGAGAGATAGGCATCCCGCATCCAGGTGAGAGATAGGCATCCCATATCCAGGTGAGAGATAGGCATCAAGGTGAGAGATAGGCATCCCGCATCCAGGCGAGAGATAGGCATCCTGTATTCAGGTGAGAGATAGGCATCCAGGTGAGAGATATGCATCCTGTATCCAGGTGAGAGATATGAATCCCGCATCCAGGTAAGAGAAAGGCAT
Source organism: Isurus oxyrinchus (assembly GCA_026770705.1). Lineage (NCBI taxonomy): Eukaryota > Metazoa > Chordata > Chondrichthyes > Lamniformes > Lamnidae > Isurus > Isurus oxyrinchus. The sequence goes on along the minus strand of JANJGN010000007.1, from coordinate 6,134,557 downwards.
TTGGTATCCAGGAGAGGGAATGGCATCCCGGTGAGAGATAGGCATCCGGTATCGAGGTGAACGATAGGCATCCAGGTGAGAGATAGGCATCCTGCATCCAGGTGAGAGATAGGCATCCTGTATCCAGGTGAGTGATAGGCACCCATCATCCACGTGAGAGATAGGCATCCCGCATCCAGGTGAGAGATAGGTATCCATCATCCAGGTGAGAGATTGGCATCCAGGTGAGAGATAGACATCCATCATCCAGGTGAGAGTAGGCATCCAGGTGAGGGATAGTCATCCATCATCCAGGTGAGAGAAAGGCATCCAGGTGAGAGATAGGCATCCCGCATCCAGGTGAGAGATGGACATCCTGTATCCAGGTGAGGGATAGGAATCCCGCATCCAGGTGAGAGATGGACATCCTGTATCCAGGTGAGAGATAGGCATCCCGCATCCAGGTGAGAGATGGACATCCTGTATCCAGGTGAGAGATAGGCATCCCACATCCAGGTGAGAGATAGGCATCCCGCATCCAGGTGAGAGATAGACATCCCGCATCCAGGTGAGAGTTAGGCATCCTGTATCCAGGTGAGAGATAGGCATCCCGCATCCAGGTGAGAGATGGACATCCTGTATCCAGGTGAGAGATAGGCATCCCACATCCAGGTGAGAGATAGGCATCCCGCATCCAGGTGAGAGATAGACATCCCGCATCCAGGTGAGAGATAGGCATCCAGGTGGGCAATAGGCATTCTGCATCCAGTTGAAAGATAGGCATTCTGCATCCAGGTGAGAGATCGGCAGCCCTCATCCAGGTGAGAGATAGGCATCCGCATCCAGGTGAGAGATAGGCATCCTGTATCCAGGTGAGAGATAGGCATTCCGGTGAGAGATAGGCATCCTGTATCCAGGTGAGAGATAGGCATCCCAAATCCAAGTGAGAGATCGGCATCCCGCATCCAGGTGAGAGATTTAAATTCCGCATCCAGGTGAGAGATAGACATCCTGTATCCAGGTGAGAGATAGGCATCCCGCATCCAGGTGAGAGATAGGCATCCTGTATCCAGGTGAGAGATAGGTATCCCACATCCAGGTGAGAGATAGGCATCCCACATCCAGGTTAGAGATAGAAATTCCACATCCAGGTGAGAGATAGACATCCTGTATCTAGGTGAGAGATAGGCATCCCACATCCAGTGAGAGATAGGCATCCTGCATCCAGGTGAGAGATAGGCATCCTGCATCCAGGTGAGAGATAGGTATCCAGGTGAGAGATAGGCATCCTGTATCTTGGTGAGAGATAGGCATCCATGTGAGAGATAGGCATCCTGTATCCAGGTGAGAAATATGAATCCCACATCCAGGTGAGAGAAAGGCATTTGGTATCTAGGAGAGGGCATGGCATCCCGGTGAGAGATAGGCATCCGGTATCCAGGTGAATGATAGGCATCCAGGTGAGAGATAGGCATCCATCATCCAGGTGAGAGATAGGCATCCAGGTGAGAGATAGGCATCCCGCATCCAGGTGAGAGATCAGCATCCAGTATCCAGGTGAGAGATAGGCATCCAGGTGAGAGATAGGCATACTGATCCAGGTGAGAGATAGGCATCCAGGTGAGAGATAGGCATCCCTCAACCAGCTGAGATTTAGGCATCCCACATCCACGTGAGAGATAGGCATCCTGCATCCAGGTGAGAGATAGGCATCCTGTATCCAGGTAAGAGATAGGCATCTAGGTGAGAGATAGGCATCCTGTATCCAGGCGAGAGATAGGCATCCCACATCCTGGTGTGAGATCGACATCCAGTATCCAGGTGAGAGATAGACATCCTGTATCCAGGTGAGAGATAGGCATCCCACATCCAGGTGAGAGATAGGCATCCTGTATCCAGGTGGGACATAAACTTCCCACATCCAGGTGAGAGATAGGCATCCCGCATCCAGGTGAGAAATATAAATTCTGCATCCAGGTGTGAGATAGACATCCTGTATCCAGGTGAGAGATAGGCATCCCACATCCAGGTGAGAGATAGGCATCCAGGCAAGAGATAGGCATCCTGTATCCAGGTGAGAGTTAGGCATCCTGTATCCAGGTGAGAGATAGGCATCCAGGTGAGAGATTGGCATCCTGTATCCAGGTGAGAGATGGGCATCCCACATCCAGGTGAGAGATAGGCATCCCACATCCAGGTGAGAAATAGACATCACACATCCAGGTGAGAGATAGGCATCCTGCATCCAGGGGAGAGATAGACATCCTGCATCCAGGTGAGAGATAGGCATCCTGTATCCAGGTGAGAGATAGGAATCCAGCATCCAGGTGAGAGATAGGTGTCCCGCATCCACGTGAGAGATAGGCATCCAGGTGGGCAATAGGCATTCTGCATTAAGTTGAAAGATAGGCATTCTGCATCCAGGTGAGAGATCGGCAGCCCTCATCCAGGTGAGAGATAGGCATCCGCATCCAGGTGAGAGATAGGCATCCTGTATCCAGGTGAGAGATAGGCATTCCGGTGAGAGATAGGCATCCTATATCCAGGTGAGAGATAGGCATCCCAAATCCAAGTGAGAGATCGGCATCCTGCATCCAGGTGAGAGATTTAAATTCCGCATCCAGGTGAGAGATAGGCATCCTGTATCCAGGTGAGAGATAGGCATCCAGATGAGCGAAGGACATCCTGTATCCAGGTGAGAGATAGGCATATAGGTGAGAGATAGGCATCCTGTATGAAGGTAGGAGATAGGCATCTAGGTGAGAGATAGGCATCCTGTATCCAGGCGAGAGTTAGGCATCCCGCATCCACGTGAGAGATAGGCATCCAGGTGAGAGATAGGCATCCTGTATCCAGGCGAGAGATAGGCATCTCGCATCCACGTGAGAGATAGGCATCCAGGTGAGAGATAGGCATCCTGTATCCAGGCGAGAGATAGGCATCCCGCAACCAGGTGAGAGATAGGCATCTCATATCCAGCTGAGAGATAGGCATCAAGGTGAGAGATAGGCATCCTGTATCCAGGTGAGAGATAGGCATCTAGGTGAGAGATAGGCATGCTGTATCCAGGCGAGAGATAGGCATGCTGCATCCAGGTGAGAGATAGGCATCCTGTATCCAGGCGAGCGATAGGCATCCCGCATCCAGGTGAGAGATAGGCATCCCGCTTCCAGGTGAGAGATGGGCATCCCACATCCAGGTGAGAGATAGGCATCCAGGTGAGAGATGGGCATCCAGGTGAGAGATAGACATCCCGTATCCAAATGAGAGATAGGTATCCCACATCCAGTTGAGAGATAGGCATCCAGGTGAGAGATGGGCATCCAGGTGAGAGATAGACATCCCGTATCCACATGAGAGATAGGCATCCAATATCCAGGTGAGAGTCAGGCATCACACATCCAGGTGAGAGAGAGACATCCCACATCCAGGTGAGAGATAGGCATCCCACATCCAGGTGAGAGATAGGCATCCCGCATCCAGTTTAGAGATAGGTATCCAGGTGACAGATAGGCATCCTGTATCTAGGTGAGAGATAGTCATCCAGGTGAGAGATAGGCATCCTGTATCCAGGTGAGAGATATGAATCCCACATCCAGGTGAGAGAAAGGCATTTGGTATCCAGGAGAGGGAATGGCATCCCGGTGAGAGATAGGCATCCCGCCTCCAGGTGAGTGATAGGTATTGCATATCCATGTGAGAGATATGCATCCACATCCAGGTGAGAGATAGGCATCACGCATGCAAGTGAGAGATAGGCATCCCGCATGCAGGTGAGAGATAGGCATCCATCATCCACGTGAGAGATAGGCATCCTGCATCCAGGTGAGAGATAGGCATCCAGGTGTGAGATAGGCATCCTGTATCCACATAAGAGATAGGCATCCAGGTGAGAGATGGACATCTCGCATCCAGTTGAGAGGTAGGCATCCTGTATCCAGGTGAGAGATAGGCATCCTGTATCCAGGTGAGAGATAGGCATCCCACATCCAGGTGAGAGATAGGCATCCCGCATCCAGTTGAGAGATAGGCATCCTGAATCCAGGTGAGAGATAGGCAACCTGCATCCAGGTGAGAGATAGGCAGCCAGGTGAGAGATAGGCATCCCATATCCAGGTGAGAGATAGGCATCCAGGTGAGAGATAGGCATCCTGTATCCAGGTGAGAGATAGGCATCCTGTATTCAGGTGAGAGATAGGCATCCAGGTGAGAGATAGGCATCCTGCATCCAGGTGAGAGATAGGCATCCAGGTGAGAGATAGGCATCCTGTATCCAGGTGAGAGATAGGCATCCATGTGAGCAAAAGACATCCTGTATCCAGGTGAGAGATAGGCATCTAGGTGAGAGATAGGCATCCTGTATCCAGGTAGGAGATAGGCATCTAGGTGAGAGATAGGCATCCTGTATCCAAGCGAGAGATAGGCATCCCGCATCCAGGTGAGAGATAGGCATCCAGGTGAGAGATAGGCATCCTGTATCCAGGCGAGAGATAGGCATCCCGCATCCAGGTGAGAGACATCTCATATGCAGGTGAGATATAGGCATCAAGGTGAGAGATAGGCATCCTGTATCCAGGTGAGAGATAGGCATCTAGGTGAGAGATAGGCATCCTGTATCCAGGCGAGAGATAGGCATGCAGTATCCAGGTGAGAGATAGGCATCCTGTATCCAGGCAAGAGATAGGCATCCCGCATCCAGGTGAGAGATAGGCATCCCGCATCCAGGTGAGAGATAGGCATCCCGCATCCAGGTGAGAGATAGGCATTCTGCATCCAGGTGAGAGATAGGTATACTACATCCAGGTGAGAGATAGGCATCCAGGTGAGAGATGGGCATCCAGGTGAGAGATAGACATCCCGTATCAACATGAGAGAAAGGCATCCCACATCCAGTTGAGAGATAGGCATCCAGGTGAGTGATGGGCATCCAGGTGAGAGATAGACATCCAGGTGAGAGATGGGCATCCTGTATCCAGGTGAGAGTTAGCCATCCCAGATCCAGGTGAGAGAGAGACATCCTACATCCAGGTGAGTGATTGGCATCCCGCATCCAGGTGACAGATAGACATCCTGTATCCAGGTGAGAGATAGGCATCCCACATTCAGATGAGAGATAAGCATCCTGTATCCAGGTGAGAGATAGGCATCCCACATCCAGGTGAGAGATAGGCATCCCACATCCAGGTGAGAGATAGAAATTCCGCATCCAGGTGAGAGATAGACATTCTGTATCCAGGTGAGAGATAGGCATCCCACATCCAGGTGAGAGATAGAAATTCCACATCCAGGTGAGAGATAGACATCCTGTATCCAGGTGAGAGATAGGCATCCCACATCCAGGTGGGAGATAGGCATTCCGCATCCAGGTTAGAGATAGGTATCCAGGTGACAGATAGGCATCCTGTATCCAGGTGAGAGATATGAATCGCGCATTCAGGTGAGAGAAAAGCATTTGGTATCGAGGAGAGGGAATGGCATCCCGGTGAGAGATAGGCATCACGCACAGGTGAGTGATAGGTATTCCATATCCAGGTGAGAGATACGCATCCACATCCAGGTGAGAGATAAGCATCCCGCATGCAGGTGAGAGGTAGGCAACAATCATCCATGTGAGAGATAGGCATCCTGCATAAAGGTGAGAGATAGGAATCCAGGTGAGAGATAGGCATCCATCATCCAGGTGAGAGATAGGCATCCTGCAGCCAGGTGAGAGATAGGCATCCAGGTGAGAGAGAGGCATCCTGTATCCACATGAGAGATAGGCATCCCGCATCCAGGTGAGAGATGGACATCCCGCATCCAGGTGAGAGGTAGGCATCCTGCATCCAGGTGAGAGATAGGCATCCAGGTGAGAGATGGGCATCCCGCATTCAGGTGAGAGATAGGCATCCCGCATCCAGGTGAGAGTTAGGCTCCCACATCCAGGTGAGAGATAGGCATCCTGCATCCAGGTGAGAGATAGACATCACAATCCAGGTGAGAGATAGGCATCCTGTATCCAGGAGAGAGATAGACATTCCGCATCCAGGTGAGAGATAGGCATCCCACGTCCAGGTGTGAGTTAGGCATCCTGTATCCAGGTGAGAGATAGACAACCTGCATCCAGGTGAGAGATAGGCATCCTGTAGCCAGGTGAGAGATAGGCATCCTGCATCCAGGTGAGAGATAGGCATCCTGCATCCACGTGAGAAATAGGAATCCCGCATCCAGGTGAGAGAGGGTGTCCCGCATTCACGTGAGAGAAAGGCATCCAGGTGGGCGATAGGCATCCCGCATTCAGGTGAGAGATAGGCACCCACATCCAGGTGTGAGATAGGCATCACACATCCAGGTGAGAGATAGGCATCCCGCATCCAGGTTAGAGATAGGTATCCAGGTGAGAGATAGGCTTCCTGTATCTAGGTGAGAGATAGGCATCCAAGTGAGAGATAGGCATCCTGTATCCAGGTGAGAGATATGAATCCCGCATCCAGGTAAGAGAAAGGCATTTGGTATCCAGGAGAGGGAATGGCATCCCGGTGAGAGATTGGCATCCGGTATCCAGGTGAACGATAGGCATCCAGGTGAGAGATAGGCATCCTGCATCCAGGTGAGAGATAGGCATCCTGCATCCAGGTGAGTGATAGGCACCCATCATCCACGTGAGAGATAGGCATCCCGCATCCAGGTGAGAGATAGGTATCCATCATCCAGGTGAGAGATAGGCATCCAGGTGAGAGATAGGCATCCATCATCCAGGTGAGAGATAGGCATCCAGGCGAGGGATAGTCATCCATCATCCAGGTGAGAGAAAGGCATCCAGGTGAGAGATAGACATCCATCATCCAGGTGAGAGATAGGCATCCAGGTGAGGGATAGTCATCCATCATCCAGGTGAGAGAAAGGCATCCAGGTGAGAGATAGGCATCCCGCATCCAGGTGAGAGATGGACATCCTGTATCCAGGTGAGGGATAGGCATCCCGCATCCAGGTGAGAGATGGACATCATGTATCCAGGTGAGAGATAGGCATCCCGCATCCAGGTGAGAGATGGACATCCTGTATCCAGGTGAGAGATAGGCATCCCACATCCAGGTGAGAGATAGGCATCCCACATCCAGGTGAGAAATAGACATCACACATCCAGGTGAGAGATAGGCATCCTGCATCCAGGGGAGAGATAGACATCCTGCATCCAGGTGAGAGATAGGCATCCTGTATCCAGGTGAGAGATAGGAATCCAGCATCCAGGTGAGAGATAGGTGTCCCGCATCCACGTGAGAGATAGGCATCCAGGTGGGCAATAGGCATTCTGCATTAAGTTGAAAGATAGGCATTCTGCATCCAGGTGAGAGATCGGCAGCCCTCATCCAGGTGAGAGATAGGCATCCGCATCCAGGTGAGAGAAAGGCATCCTGTATCCAGGTGAGAGATAGGCATTCCGGTGAGAGATAGGCATCCTATATCCAGGTGAGAGATAGGCATCCCAAATCCAAGTGAGAGATCGGCATCCTGCATCCAGGTGAGAGATTTAAATTCCGCATCCAAGTGAGAGATAGACATCCTGTATCCAGGTGAGAGATAGGCATCCCGCATCCAGGTGAGAGATAGGCATCCTGTATCCAGGTGAGAGATAGGCATCCCACATCCAGGTGAGAGATAGGCATCCCGCATCCAGGTTAGAGATAGGCATCCTGAATCCAGGTGAGAGATAGGTATCCAGGTGAGAGATAGGCATCCTGTATCTTGGTGAGAGATAGGCATCCATGTGAGAGATAGGCATCCTGTATCCAGGTGAGAAATATGAATCCCACATCCAGGTGAGAGAAAGGTATTTGGTATCTAGGAGAGGGAATGGCATCCCGGTGAGAGATAGGCATCCGGTATCCAGGTGAACGATAGGCATCCAGGTGAGAGATAGGCATCCATCATCCAGGTGAGAGATAGGCATCCAGGTGAGAGATAGGCATCCCGCATCCAGGTGAGAGATATAAATTCCGCATCCAGGTGTGAGATTGACATCCTGTATCCAGATGAGAGATAGGCATCCCACATCCAGGTGAGAAATAGGCATCCCGCATCCAGGTGCGTGATAGAAATTCCGCATCCAGGTGAGAGATAGACATCCTGTATCCAGGTGAGAGATAGGCATCTCACATCCAGGTTTGAGATAGGCATCCACTTCCAGGTGAGTGATAGATATCCTGTATCCAGGTGAGAGATAGGCATCCCACATCCAGGTGAGAGATAGTCATCCCGCATCCAGGTTAGAGATAGGTATCCAGGTGAGAGATAGGCATCCTGTATCTAGGTGAGAGATAGGCATCCAGGTGAGAGATAGGCATCCTGTATCCAGGTGAGAGATATGAATCCTGCATCCAGGTGAGAGAAAGCATATGCTATCCAGGAGAGGCAATGGCATCCCGGTGAGAGATAGGCATCCCCCTCCAGGTGAGAGATAGACATCCTGTATCCAGGTGAGAGATAGGCATCCCGCATCCAGGTGAGAGATAGGCATCCCATATCCAGGTGAGAGATAGGCATCAAGGTGAGAGATAGGCATCCCGCATCCAGGCGAGAGATAGGCATCCTGTATTCAGGTGAGAGATAGGCATCCAGGTGAGAGATATGCATCCTGTATCCAGGTGAGAGATATGAATCCCGCATCCAGGTAAGAGAAAGGCATTTGGTATCCAGGAGAGGGAATGGCATCCCGGTGAGAGATAGGCATCCGGTATCGAGGTGAACGATAGGCATCCAGGTGAGAGATAGGCATCCTGCATCCAGGTGAGAGATAGGCATCCTGTATCCAGGTGAGTGATAGGCACCCATCATCCACGTGAGAGATAGGCATCCCGCATCCAGGTGAGAGATAGGTATCCATCATCCAGGTGAGAGATTGGCATCCAGGTGAGAGATAGACATCCATCATCCAGGTGAGAGTAGGCATCCAGGTGAGGGATAGTCATCCATCATCCAGGTGAGAGAAAGGCATCCAGGTGAGAGATAGGCATCCCGCATCCAGGTGAGAGATGGACATCCTGTATCCAGGTGAGGGATAGGAATCCCGCATCCAGGTGAGAGATGGACATCCTGTATCCAGGTGAGAGATAGGCATCCCGCATCCAGGTGAGAGATGGACATCCTGTATCCAGGTGAGAGATAGGCATCCCACATCCAGGTGAGAGATAGGCATCCCGCATCCAGGTGAGAGATAGACATCCCGCATCCAGGTGAGAGTTAGGCATCCTGTATCCAGGTGAGAGATAGGCATCCCGCATCCAGGTGAGAGATGGACATCCTGTATCCAGGTGAGAGATAGGCATCCCACATCCAGGTGAGAGATAGGCATCCCGCATCCAGGTGAGAGATAGACATCCCGCATCCAGGTGAGAGATAGGCATCCAGGTGGGCAATAGGCATTCTGCATCCAGTTGAAAGATAGGCATTCTGCATCCAGGTGAGAGATCGGCAGCCCTCATCCAGGTGAGAGATAGGCATCCGCATCCAGGTGAGAGATAGGCATCCTGTATCCAGGTGAGAGATAGGCATTCCGGTGAGAGATAGGCATCCTGTATCCAGGTGAGAGATAGGCATCCCAAATCCAAGTGAGAGATCGGCATCCCGCATCCAGGTGAGAGATTTAAATTCCGCATCCAGGTGAGAGATAGACATCCTGTATCCAGGTGAGAGATAGGCATCCCGCATCCAGGTGAGAGATAGGCATCCTGTATCCAGGTGAGAGATAGGTATCCCACATCCAGGTGAGAGATAGGCATCCCACATCCAGGTTAGAGATAGAAATTCCACATCCAGGTGAGAGATAGACATCCTGTATCTAGGTGAGAGATAGGCATCCCACATCCAGTGAGAGATAGGCATCCTGCATCCAGGTGAGAGATAGGCATCCTGCATCCAGGTGAGAGATAGGTATCCAGGTGAGAGATAGGCATCCTGTATCTTGGTGAGAGATAGGCATCCATGTGAGAGATAGGCATCCTGTATCCAGGTGAGAAATATGAATCCCACATCCAGGTGAGAGAAAGGCATTTGGTATCTAGGAGAGGGCATGGCATCCCGGTGAGAGATAGGCATCCGGTATCCAGGTGAATGATAGGCATCCAGGTGAGAGATAGGCATCCATCATCCAGGTGAGAGATAGGCATCCAGGTGAGAGATAGGCATCCCGCATCCAGGTGAGAGATCAGCATCCAGTATCCAGGTGAGAGATAGGCATCCAGGTGAGAGATAGGCATACTGATCCAGGTGAGAGATAGGCATCCAGGTGAGAGATAGGCATCCCTCAACCAGCTGAGATTTAGGCATCCCACATCCACGTGAGAGATAGGCATCCTGCATCCAGGTGAGAGATAGGCATCCTGTATCCAGGTAAGAGATAGGCATCTAGGTGAGAGATAGGCATCCTGTATCCAGGCGAGAGATAGGCATCCCACATCCTGGTGTGAGATCGACATCCAGTATCCAGGTGAGAGATAGACATCCTGTATCCAGGTGAGAGATAGGCATCCCACATCCAGGTGAGAGATAGGCATCCTGTATCCAGGTGGGACATAAACTTCCCACATCCAGGTGAGAGATAGGCATCCCGCATCCAGGTGAGAAATATAAATTCTGCATCCAGGTGTGAGATAGACATCCTGTATCCAGGTGAGAGATAGGCATCCCACATCCAGGTGAGAGATAGGCATCCAGGCAAGAGATAGGCATCCTGTATCCAGGTGAGAGTTAGGCATCCTGTATCCAGGTGAGAGATAGGCATCCAGGTGAGAGATTGGCATCCTGTATCCAGGTGAGAGATGGGCATCCCACATCCAGGTGAGAGATAGGCATCCCACATCCAGGTGAGAAATAGACATCACACATCCAGGTGAGAGATAGGCATCCTGCATCCAGGGGAGAGATAGACATCCTGCATCCAGGTGAGAGATAGGCATCCTGTATCCAGGTGAGAGATAGGAATCCAGCATCCAGGTGAGAGATAGGTGTCCCGCATCCACGTGAGAGATAGGCATCCAGGTGGGCAATAGGCATTCTGCATTAAGTTGAAAGATAGGCATTCTGCATCCAGGTGAGAGATCGGCAGCCCTCATCCAGGTGAGAGATAGGCATCCGCATCCAGGTGAGAGATAGGCATCCTGTATCCAGGTGAGAGATAGGCATTCCGGTGAGAGATAGGCATCCTATATCCAGGTGAGAGATAGGCATCCCAAATCCAAGTGAGAGATCGGCATCCTGCATCCAGGTGAGAGATTTAAATTCCGCATCCAAGTGAGAGATAGACATCCTGTATCCAGGTGAGAGATAGGCATCCCGCATCCAGGTGAGAGATAGGCATCCTGTATCCAGGTGAGAGATAGGCATCCCACATCCAGGTGAGAGATAGGCATCCCGCATCCAGGTTAGAGATAGGCATCCTGAATCCAGGTGAGAGATAGGTATCCAGGTGAGAGATAGGCATCCTGTATCTTGGTGAGAGATAGGCATCCATGTGAGAGATAGGCATCCTGTATCCAGGTGAGAAATATGAATCCCACATCCAGGTGAGAGAAAGGTATTTGGTATCTAGGAGAGGGAATGGCATCCCGGTGAGAGATAGGCATCCGGTATCCAGGTGAACGATAGGCATCCAGGTGAGAGATAGGCATCCATCATCCAGGTGAGAGATAGGCATCCAGGTGAGAGATAGGCATCCCGCATCCAGGTGAGAGATATAAATTCCGCATCCAGGTGTGAGATTGACATCCTGTATCCAGATGAGAGATAGGCATCCCACATCCAGGTGAGAAATAGGCATCCCGCATCCAGGTGCGTGATAGAAATTCCGCATCCAGGTGAGAGATAGACATCCTGTATCCAGGTGAGAGATAGGCATCTCACATCCAGGTTTGAGATAGGCATCCACTTCCAGGTGAGTGATAGATATCCTGTATCCAGGTGAGAGATAGGCATCCCACATCCAGGTGAGAGATAGTCATCCCGCATCCAGGTTAGAGATAGGTATCCAGGTGAGAGATAGGCATCCTGTATCTAGGTGAGAGATAGGCATCCAGGTGAGAGATAGGCATCCTGTATCCAGGTGAGAGATATGAATCCTGCATCCAGGTGAGAGAAAGCATATGCTATCCAGGAGAGGCAATGGCATCCCGGTGAGAGATAGGCATCCCCCTCCAGGTGAGAGATAGACATCCTGTATCCAGGTGAGAGATAGGCATCCCGCATCCAGGTGAGAGATAGGCATCCCATATCCAGGTGAGAGATAGGCATCAAGGTGAGAGATAGGCATCCCGCATCCAGGCGAGAGATAGGCATCCTGTATTCAGGTGAGAGATAGGCATCCAGGTGAGAGATATGCATCCTGTATCCAGGTGAGAGATATGAATCCCGCATCCAGGTAAGAGAAAGGCATTTGGTATCCAGGAGAGGGAATGGCATCCCGGTGAGAGATAGGCATCTGGTATCGAGGTGAACGATAGGCATCCAGGTGAGAGATAGGCATCCTGCATCCAGGTGAGAGATAGGCATCCTGTATCCAGGTGAGTGATAGGCACCCATCATCCACGTGAGAGATAGGCATCCCGCATCCAGGTGAGAGATAGGTATCCATCATCCAGGTGAGAGATTGGCATCCAGGTGAGAGATAGACATCCATCATCCAGGTGAGAGTAGGCATCCAGGTGAGGGATAGTCATCCATCATCCAGGTGAGAGAAAGGCATCCAGGTGAGAGATAGGCATCCCGCATCCAGGTGAGAGATGGACATCCTGTATCCAGGTGAGGGATAGGAATCCCGCATCCAGGTGAGAGATGGACATCCTGTATCCAGGTGAGAGATAGGCATCCCGCATCCAGGTGAGAGATGGACATCCTGTATCCAGGTGAGAGATAGGCATCCCACATCCAGGTGAGAGATAGGCATCCCGCATCCAGGTGAGAGATAGACATCCCGCATCCAGGTGAGAGTTAGGCATCCTGTATCCAGGTGAGAGATAGGCATCCCGCATCCAGGTGAGAGATGGACATCCTGTATCCAGGTGAGAGATAGGCATCCCACATCCAGGTGAGAGATAGGCATCCCGCATCCAGGTGAGAGATAGACATCCCGCATCCAGGTGAGAGATAGGCATCCAGGTGGGCAATAGGCATTCTGCATCCAGTTGAAAGATAGGCATTCTGCATCCAGGTGAGAGATCGGCAGCCCTCATCCAGGTGAGAGATAGGCATCCGCATCCAGGTGAGAGATAGGCATCCTGTATCCAGGTGAGAGATAGGCATTCCGGTGAGAGATAGGCATCCTGTATCCAGGTGAGAGATAGGCATCCCAAATCCAAGTGAGAGATCGGCATCCCGCATCCAGGTGAGAGATTTAAATTCCGCATCCAGGTGAGAGATAGACATCCTGTATCCAGGTGAGAGATAGGCATCCCGCATCCAGGTGAGAGATAGGCATCCTGTATCCAGGTGAGAGATAGGTATCCCACATCCAGGTGAGAGATAGGCATCCCACATCCAGGTTAGAGATAGAAATTCCACATCCAGGTGAGAGATAGACATCCTGTATCTAGGTGAGAGATAGGCATCCCACATCCAGTGAGAGATAGGCATCCTGCATCCAGGTGAGAGATAGGCATCCTGCATCCAGGTGAGAGATAGGTATCCAGGTGAGAGATAGGCATCCTGTATCTTGGTGAGAGATAGGCATCCATGTGAGAGATAGGCATCCTGTATCCAGGTGAGAAATATGAATCCCACATCCAGGTGAGAGAAAGGCATTTGGTATCTAGGAGAGGGCATGGCATCCCGGTGAGAGATAGGCATCCGGTATCCAGGTGAATGATAGGCATCCAGGTGAGAGATAGGCATCCATCATCCAGGTGAGAGATAGGCATCCAGGTGAGAGATAGGCATCCCGCATCCAGGTGAGAGATCAGCATCCAGTATCCAGGTGAGAGATAGGCATCCAGGTGAGAGATAGGCATACTGATCCAGATGAGAGATAGGCATCCAGGTGAGAGATAGGCATCCCTCAACCAGCTGAGATTTAGGCATCCCACATCCACGTGAGAGATAGGCATCCTGCATCCAGGTGAGAGATAGGCATCCTGTATCCAGGTAAGAGATAGGCATCTAGGTGAGAGATAGGCATCCTGTATCCAGGCGAGAGATAGGCATCCCACATCCTGGTGTGAGATCGACATCCAGTATCCAGGTGAGAGATAGACATCCTGTATCCAGGTGAGAGATAGGCATCCCACATCCAGGTGAGAGATAGGCATCCTGTATCCAGGTGGGACATAAACTTCCCACATCCAGGTGAGAGATAGGCATCCCGCATCCAGGTGAGAAATATAAATTCTGCATCCAGGTGTGAGATAGACATCCTGTATCCAGGTGAGAGATAGGCATCCCACATCCAGGTGAGAGATAGGCATCCAGGCAAGAGATAGGCATCCTGTATCCAGGTGAGAGTTAGGCATCCTGTATCCAGGTGAGAGATAGGCATCCAGGTGAGAGATTGGCATCCTGTATCCAGGTGAGAGATGGGCATCCCACATCCAGGTGAGAGATAGGCATCCCACATCCAGGTGAGAAATAGACATCACACATCCAGGTGAGAGATAGGCATCCTGCATCCAGGGGAGAGATAGACATCCTGCATCCAGGTGAGAGATAGGCATCCTGTATCCAGGTGAGAGATAGGAATCCAGCATCCAGGTGAGAGATAGGTGTCCCGCATCCACGTGAGAGATAGGCATCCAGGTGGGCAATAGGCATTCTGCATTAAGTTGAAAGATAGGCATTCTGCATCCAGGTGAGAGATCGGCAGCCCTCATCCAGGTGAGAGATAGGCATCCGCATCCAGGTGAGAGATAGGCATCCTGTATCCAGGTGAGAGATAGGCATTCCGGTGAGAGATAGGCATCCTATATCCAGGTGAGAGATAGGCATCCCAAATCCAAGTGAGAGATCGGCATCCTGCATCCAGGTGAGAGATTTAAATTCCGCATCCAAGTGAGAGATAGACATCCTGTATCCAGGTGAGAGATAGGCATCCCGCATCCAGGTGAGAGTTAGGCATCCTGTATCCAGGTGAGAGATAGGCATCCCACATCCAGGTGAGAGATAGGCATCCCGCATCCAGGTTAGAGATAGGCATCCTGAATCCAGGTGAGAGATAGGTATCCAGGTGAGAGATAGGCATCCTGTATCTTGGTGAGAGATAGGCATCCATGTGAGAGATAGGCATCCTGTATCCAGGTGAGAAATATGAATCCCACATCCAGGTGAGAGAAAGGTATTTGGTATCTAGGAGAGGGAATGGCATCCCGGTGAGAGATAGGCATCCGGTATCCAGGTGAACGATAGGCATCCAGGTGAGAGATAGGCATCCATCATCCAGGTGAGAGATAGGCATCCAGGTGAGAGATAGGCATCCCGCATCCAGGTGAGAGATATAAATTCCGCATCCAGGTGTGAGATTGACATCCTGTATCCAGGTGAGAGATAGGCATCCCACATCCAGGTGAGAAATAGGCATCCCGCATCCAGGTGCGTGATAGAAATTCCGCATCCAGGTGAGAGATAGACATCCTGTATCCAGGTGAGAGATAGGCATCTCACATCCAGGTTTGAGATAGGCATCCACTTCCAGGTGAGTGATAGATATCCTGTATCCAGATGAGAGATAGGCATCCCACATCCAGGTGAGAGATAGTCATCCCGCATCCAGGTTAGAGATAGGTATCCAGGTGAGAGATAGGCATCCTGTATCTAGGTGAGAGATAGGCATCCAGGTGAGAGATAGGCATCCTGTATCCAGGTGAGAGATATGAATCCTGCATCCAGGTGAGAGAAAGCATATGCTATCCAGGAGAGGCAATGGCATCCCGGTGAGAGATAGGCATCCCCCTCCAGGTGAGAGATAGACATCCTGTATCCAGGTGAGAGATAGGCATCCCGCATCCAGGTGAGAGATAGGCATCCCATATCCAGGTGAGAGATAGGCATCAAGGTGAGAGATAGGCATCCCGCATCCAGGCGAGAGATAGGCATCCTGTATTCAGGTGAGAGATAGGCATCCAGGTGAGAGATATGCATCCTGTATCCAGGTGAGAGATATGAATCCCGCATCCAGGTAAGAGAAAGGCATTTGGTATCCAGGAGAGGGAATGGCATCCCGGTGAGAGATAGGCATCCGGTATCGAGGTGAACGATAGGCATCCAGGTGAGAGATAGGCATCCTGCATCCAGGTGAGAGATAGGCATCCTGTATCCAGGTGAGTGATAGGCACCCATCATCCACGTGAGAGATAGGCATCCCGCATCCAGGTGAGAGATAGGTATCCATCATCCAGGTGAGAGATTGGCATCCAGGTGAGAGATAGACATCCATCATCCAGGTGAGAGTAGGCATCCAGGTGAGGGATAGTCATCCATCATCCAGGTGAGAGAAAGGCATCCAGGTGAGAGATAGGCATCCCGCATCCAGGTGAGAGATGGACATCCTGTATCCAGGTGAGGGATAGGAATCCCGCATCCAGGTGAGAGATGGACATCCTGTATCCAGGTGAGAGATAGGCATCCCGCATCCAGGTGAGAGATGGACATCCTGTATCCAGGTGAGAGATAGGCATCCCACATCCAGGTGAGAGATAGGCATACCGCATCCAGGTGAGAGATAGACATCCCGCATCCAGGTGAGAGTTAGGCATCCTGTATCCAGGTGAGAGATAGGCATCCCGCATCCAGGTGAGAGATGGACATCCTGTATCCAGGTGAGAGATAGGCATCCCACATCCAGGTGAGAGATAGGCATCCCGCATCCAGGTGAGAGATAGACATCCCGCATCCAGGTGAGAGATAGGCATCCAGGTGGGCAATAGGCATTCTGCATCCAGTTGAAAGATAGGCATTCTGCATCCAGGTGAGAGATCGGCAGCCCTCATCCAGGTGAGAGATAGGCATCCGCATCCAGGTGAGAGATAGGCATCCTGTATCCAGGTGAGAGATAGGCATTCCGGTGAGAGATAGGCATCCTGTATCCAGGTGAGAGATAGGCATCCCAAATCCAAGTGAGAGATCGGCATCCCGCATCCAGGTGAGAGATTTAAATTCCGCATCCAGGTGAGAGATAGACATCCTGTATCCAGGTGAGAGATAGGCATCCCGCATCCAGGTGAGAGATAGGCATCCTGTATCCAGGTGAGAGATAGGCATCCCACATCCAGGTGAGAGATAGGCATCCCACATCCAGGTTAGAGATAGAAATTCCACATCCAGGTGAGAGATAGACATCCTGTATCTAGGTGAGAGATAGGCATCCCACATCCAGTGAGAGATAGGCATCCTGCATCCAGGTGAGAGATAGGCATCCTGAATCCAGGTGAGAGATAGGTATCCAGGTGAGAGATAGGCATCCTGTATCTTGGTGAGAGATAGGCATCCATGTGAGAGATAGGCATCCTGTATCCAGGTGAGAAATATGAATCCCACATCCAGGTGAGAGAAAGGCATTTGGTATCTAGGAGAGGTCATGGCATCCCGGTGAGAGATAGGCATCCGGTATCCAGGTGAATGATAGGCATCCAGGTGAGAGATAGGCATCCATCATCCAGGTGAGAGATAGGCATCCAGGTGAGAGATAGGCATCCCGCATCCAGGTGAGAGATCAGCATCCAGTATCCAGGTGAGAGATAGGCATCCAGGTGAGAGATAGGCATACTGATCCAGGTGAGAGATAGGCATCCAGGTGAGAGATAGGCATCCCTCAACCAGCTGAGATTTAGGCATCCCACATCCACGTGAGAGATAGGCATCCTGCATCCAGGTGAGAGATAGGCATCCTGTATCCAGGTAAGAGATAGGCATCTAGGTGAGAGATAGGCATCCTGTATCCAGGCGAGAGATAGGCATCCCACATCCTGGTGTGAGATCGACATCCAGTATCCAGGTGAGAGATAGACATCCTGTATCCAGGTGAGAGATAGGCATCCCACATCCAGGTGAGAGATAGGCATCCTGTATCCAGGTGGGACATAAACTTCCCACATCCAGGTGAGAGATAGGCATCCCGCATCCAGGTGAGAAATATAAATTCTGCATCCAGGTGTGAGATAGACATCCTGTATCCAGGTGAGAGATAGGCATCCCACATCCAGGTGAGAGATAGGCAGTCCGCATCCAGGTGAGAGATAGGCATCCTGTATCCAGGTGAGAGACAGGCATCCCACATCCAGGTGAGAAATAGGCATCCCGCATCCAGGTGCGTGATAGAAATTCCGCATCCAGGTGAGAGATAGACATCCTGTATCCAGGTGAGAGATAGGCATCTCACATCCAGGTTTGAGATAGGCATCCACTTCCAGGTGAGTGATAGACATCCTGTATCCAGGTGAGAGATAGGCATCCCACATCCAGGTGAGAGATAGTCATCCCGCATCCAGGTTACAGATAGGTATCCAGGTGAGAGATAGGCATCCTGTATCTAGGTGAGAGATAGGCATCCAGGTGACAGATAGGCATCCTGTATCCAGGTGAGAGATATGAATCCTGCATCCAGGTGAGAGAAAGGCATATGCTATCCAGGAGAGGCAATGGCATCCCGGTGAGAGATAGGCATCCCCCTCCAGGTGAGAGATAAACATCCTGTATCCAGGTGAGAGATAGGCATCCCGCATCCAGGTGAGAGATAGGCATCCCATATCCAGGTGAGAGATAGGCATCAAGGTGAGAGATAGGCATCCTGTATCCAGGTGAGAGTTGGGCATCCGTTATCCAGGTAAGAGATAGGCATCTAGGTGAGAGTTAGGCATCCTGTATCCGGGCGAGAGATAGGAATCCTGTATCCAGGTGAGAGATAGGCATCCCACATCCAGGTGAGAGATAGGCATTCCGCATCCAGGTGAGAGATAGTTATACTACATCCAGGTGAGAGATAGACATCCAGGTGAGAGATGAGCATCCAGGGGAGAGATAGACATCCCGTATCCACATGAGAGATAGACATCCCACATCCAGGTGAGAGATAGGCATCCAGGTGAGAGATGGGGATCCAAGTGAGAGATAGACATCCCGTATCTACATGAGAGATAGGCATCCCGTATCCAGGTGAGAGTTAGGTATCCCCCATCCAGGTGAGAGAGAGACATCCCACATCCAGGTGAGAGATAGACATCCCGCATCCAGGTGAGAGATAGACATCCTGTATCCAGGTGAGAGATAGGCATCCCACATCCAGGTGAGAGATAGGCATACTGTGTCCAGGTGAGAGATAGGCATCCTGTATCCAGGTGAGAGATAGGCATCCTGCATCCAGGTGAGAGATAGAAATTCCGCATCCAGGTGAGAGATAAACATCCTGTATCCAGGTGAGAGATAGGCATCCCACATGTAGGTGAGAGATAGGCATCCTGCATCCAGGTTAGAGATAGGTATCCAGGTGACAAATAGGCATCCTGTATCCAGGTGAGAGATAGGCATCCAGGTGAAATATAGGCATCCTGTATCCAGATGAGAGATATGAATCCCGCATCCAGGTGAGAGAAAGTCATTTGGTATCCAGGAGAGGGAATGGCATCCCTGTGAGTGATAGGCATCCCGCATCCAGGTGAGAGATAGGTATTCCATATCAAGGTGAGAGATACGCATCCACATCCAGGTGAGAGATAAGCATCCCGCATGCAGGTGAGAGGTAGGCAACAATCATTCATGTGAGAGATAGGCATCCTGCATAAAGGTGAGAGATAGGCATCCAGGAGAGAGAGGCATCCTGTATCCACATGAGAGATAGGCATCCCGCATCCAGGTGAGAGATGTACATCCCACATCCAGGTGAGAGATAGGCATCCTGTATCCAGGTGAGAGATAGGCATCCAACATCCAGGTAAGAGATAGCCATCCCTCATCCAGGTGAGAGATAGGCATCCCCCTGCAGGTTAGAGATAGGTATCCAGGTGAGAGATAGGCATCCTGTATCCAGGTGAGAGATATGAATCCCGCATCCAGGTTAGAGAAAGGCATTTGGTATCCTGGAGAGGGAATGGCATCCCGGTGAGAGATAGGCATTCGGTATCCAGGTGAACGATAGGCATCCAGGTGAGAGAGAGGCATCCTGCATCCTGGTGAGAGACAGGCATCCCGCATCCAGGTGAGTGATAGGTATTCCATATCCAGGTGAGAGATACGCATCCACATCCACATGAGGGATAGGCATCCCGCATCCAGGTGAGAGATAGGCAGCCACCATCCATGTGAGAGATAGGCATCCCGCATCCAGGGGAGAGATAGGCATCCATCATCCAGTTGAGAGATAGGCATCCAGGTGAGAGATAGGCATCCATCATCCAGGTGAGAGAAAGGCATCCAGGTGAGAGATAGGCATCCTGCATCCAGGGGAGAGATGGACATCCTGTATCCAGGTGAGCGATAGGCATCCCACATCCAGTTGAGACACAGGCATCCCGTATCCAGGTGAGAGATAGACATCCCACATCCAGGTGAGAGATTGGCATCCTGTATCCAGGTGAGAGATAGACATCCCGCATCCACGTGAGAGATAGAAATTCCGCATCCAGGTGAGAGATAGGCATCCTGTATCCAGGTGAGAGATAGGAATCCAGCATCCAGGTAAGAGATAGGTGTCCCGCATCCACGTGAGAGATAGGCATCCAGGTGGGCGATATGCATTCTGCATCCAGGTGAAAGATAGGCATTCTGCATCCAGGTGAGAGATCGGCAGCCCTCATCCAGGTGAGAGATAGGCATCCCGGTGAGTGATAGGCATCCTGTATCCAGGTGAGAGATAGGCATCCCACATCCAGGTGAGAGATAGACATCCTGTATCCAGGGGAGAGATAGGCATCCCACATCCAGGTGAGAGATAGGCAGTCCGCATCCAGGTGAGAGATAGGCATCCCACATCCAGGTGAGAGATAGGCAGTCCACATCCAGGTGAGAAATAGGCATCCTGCATCCAGGTGCGTGATAGAAATTCCGCATCCAGGTGAGAGATAGACATCCTGTATCCAGGTGAGAGATAGGCCGTCCACATCCAGGTGAGAAATAGGCATCCCGCATCCAGGTGCGTGATAGAAATTCCGCATCCAGGTGAGAGATAGACATCCTGTATCCAGGTGAGAGATAGGCATCTCACATCCAGGTTTGAGATAGGCATCCACTTCCAGGTGAGTGATAGACATCCTGTATCCAGGTGAGAGATAGGCATCCCACATCCAGGTGAGAGATAGTCATCCCGCATCCAGGTTAGAGATAGGTATCCAGGTGAGAGATAGGCATCCTGTATCTAGGTGAGAGATAGGCATCCAGGTGAGAGATAGGCATCCTGTATCCAGGTGAGAGATAGGCATCCTGTATCCAGGTGAGAGATATGAATCCTGCATCCATGTGAGAGAAAGGCATATGCTATCCAGGAGAGGCAATGGCATCCCGGTGAGAGATAGGCATCCCCCTCCAGGTGAGAGATAGACATCCTGTATCCAGGTGAGAGATAGGCATCCCGCATCCACGTGAGAGATAGGCATCCCATATCCAGGTGAGAGATAGGCATCAAGGTGAGAGATTGGCATCCTGTATCCAGGTGAGAGATAGACATCCCGCATCCAGGTGAGAGATAGAAATTCCGCATCCAGGTGAGAGATAGGCATCCTGTATCCAGGTGAGAGATAGGAATCCAGCATCCAGGTAAGAGATAGGTGTCCCGCATCCACGTGAGAGATAGGCATCCAGGTGGGCGATATGCATTCTGCATCCAGGTGAAAGATAGGCATTCTGCATCCAGGTGAGAGATCGGCAACCCTCATCCAGGTGAGAGATAGGCATCCCGGTGAGTGATAGGCATCCTGTATCCAGGTGAGAGATAGGCATCCCAAATCCAAGTGAGAGATAGGCATCCTGTATCCAGGTGAGAGATAGGCATCCCACATCCAGGTGAGAGATAGACATCCTGTATCCAGGGGAGAGATAGGCATCCCACATCCAGGTGAGAGATAGGCAGTCCGCATCCAGGTGAGAGATAGGCATCCCACATCCAGGTTAGAGAAAGGCATTTGGTATCCTGGAGAGGGAATGGCATCCCGGTGAGAGATAGGCATTCGGTATCCAGGTGAACGATAGGCATCCATGTGAGAGATAGGCATCCCGCATCCAGGTGAGTGATAGGTATTCCATATCCAGGTGAGAGATACGCATCCACATCCACATGAGGGATAGGCATCCCGCATCCAGGTGAGAGATAGGCAGTCCACATCCAGGTGAGAAATAGGCATCCTGCATCCAGGTGCGTGATAGAAATTCCGCATCCAGGTGAGAGATAGACATCCTGTATCCAGGTGAGAGATAGGCTGTCCACATCCAGGTGAGAAATAGGCATCCTGCATCCAGGTGCGTGATAGAAATTCCTGTATCCAGGTGATAGATAGGCATCTCACATCCAGGTTTGAGATAGGCATCCACTTCCAGGTGAGTGATAGACATCCTGTATCCAGGTGAGAGATAGGCATCCCACATCCAGGTGAGAGATAGTCATCCCGCATCCAGTTTAGAGATAGGTATCCAGGTGAGAGATAGGCATCCTGTATCTAGGTGAGAGATAGGCATCCAGGTGAGAGATAGGCATCCTGTATCCAGGTGAGAGATAGGCATCCTGTATCCAGGTGAGAGATATGAATCCTGCATCCAGGTGAGAGAAAGGCATATGCTATCCAGGAGAGGCAATGGCATCCCGGTGAGAGATAGGCATCCCCCTCCAGGTGAGAGATAGACATCCTGTATCCAGGTGAGAGATAGGCATCCCGCATCCACGTGAGAGATAGGCATCCCATATCCAGGTGAGAGATAGGCATCAAGGTGAGAGATAGGCATCCTGTATCCAGGTGAGAGTTGGGCATCCGTTATCCAGGTAAGAGATAGGCATCTAGATGAGAGTTAGGCATCCTGTATCCAGGCGAGAGATAGGAATCCTGTATCCAGGCGAGAGATAGGCATCCCACATCCAGGTGAGAGATAGGCATTCCGCATCCAGGTGAGAGATAGTTATACTACATCCAGGTGAGAGATAGACATCCAGGTGAGAGATGAGCATCCAGGTGAGAGATAGACATCCTGTATCCACATGAGAGATAGGCATCCCACATCCAGGTGAGAGATAGGCATCCAGGTGAGAGTTGGGCATCCAAGTGAGAGATAGACATCCCGTATCTACATGAGAGATAGGCATCCCGTATCCAGGTGAGAGTTAGGTATCCCACGTCCAGGTGAGAGAGAGACATCCCACATCCAGGTGAGAGATAGGCATCCCGCATCCAGGTGAGAGATAGACATCCTGTATCCAGGTGAGAGGCATCCCACATCCAGGTGAGAGATAGGCATACGGTGTCCAGGTGAGAGATAGGCATCCTGTATCCAGGTGAGAGATAGGCATCCTGCATCCAGGTGAGAGATAGAAATTCCGCATCCAGGTGAGAGATAAACATCCTGTATCCAGGTGAGAGATAGGCATCCCGCATGTAGGTGAGAGATAGGCATCCCGCATCCAGGTGAGAGATAGACATCCCGCATCCAGGTGAGAGATTGGCATCCTGTATCCAGGTGAGAGATAGACATCCCGCATCCAGGTGAGAGATAGGCATCCCACATCCAGGTGAGAGATAGGCATCCTGTATCCAGGTGAGAGATAGGAATCCAGCAACCAGGTGAGAGATAGGTGTCCCGCATCCACGTGAGAGATAGGCATCCAGGTGGGCGATATGCATTCTGCATCCAGGTGAAAGATAGGCATTCTGCATCCAGGTGAGAGATCGGCAGCCCTCATCCAGGTGAGAGATAGGCATCCGCATCCCAGTGAGAGATAGGCATCCTGTATCCAGGTGAGAGATAGGCATCCCGGTGAGTGATAGGCATTCTGTATCCAGGTGAGAGATAGGCATCCCAAATCCAAGTGAGAGATAGGCATCCTGTATCCAGGTGAGAGATAGGCATCCCACATCCAGGTGAGAGATAGACATCCTGTATCCAGGTGAGAGATAGGCATCCCACATCCAGGTGAGAGATAGACATCCTGTATCCAGGTGAGAGATAGGCATCCCACATCCAGGTGAGAGATAGGCAGTCCGCATCCAGGTGAGAGATAGGCAACCTGTATCCAGGTGAGAGATTGGCATCACACATCCAGGTGAGAGATAGGCATCCCGCATCCAGGTGAGAGATAGAAATTCCGCATCCAGGTGAGAGATAGACATCCCACATCCAGTTGAGAGATAGGCATCCTTTATCTAGGTGAGAGATAGGCATCCTGTATCCAGGTGAAAGGTAGGCATCACACATCCAGGTGAGAGATAGGCATCCCGCATCCAGGTGAGAGATAAGCATCCTGTATCTAGCTGAGAGATAGGCATCCAGGTGAGAGATAGGCATCCTGTATCCAGGGGAGAGATATGAATCCCGCATCCAGCTGAGAGAAAGGCATTTGGTATCCAGGAGAAGGAATGGCATCCCGGTGAGAGATAGGCATCCGGTATTGAGGTGAACGATAGGCATCCAGGTGAGAGATAGGCATCCTGCATCTAGGTGAGAGATAGGCATCCCGCATCCAGGTGAGTGATAGGTATTCCACATCCAGGTGAGAGATAGGCATCCGGTATCCAGGTGAGAGATAGGCATCCAGGTGAGAGATAGGCATCCTGGATCCAGGTGAGAGATAGGCATCCAGGTGAGAGATAGGCATCCCGCATCCAGGTGAGATATAGGCATCCAGGTGAGAGATAGGCATCCCGCATCCAGGTGAGATATAGGCATCCCGCATCCATGTGAGAGATAGGCATTCTGTATCCAGGTAAGAGATAGGCATCTAGGTGAGAGATAGGCATCCTGTATCCAGGCGAGAGATAGGCATCCCGCATCCTGGTGAGAGATCGGCATCCGGTATCCAGGTGAGAGATAGACATCCCGCATCCAGGTGAGAGATAGGCAACCCACATTCAGGTGAGAGATAGGCATCCTGCATCCAGGTGAGTGATAGGCATCAAGATGAGAGATAGGCAACCCTCATCCGGGTGAGAGATAGTATTCCCTTAGCCAGGTGAGAAATAGGCATCCCACATCTAGGTTAGAGATAGGTATCCCCCATCCAGATGAGAGATAGGCAATAGGCATCCTTCATCCAGGTGAGAGATAGGCATCCCACATCCAAGTGAGAAATAGGCATCCTGCATCCAGGTGAGAGATAGGCATCCAGATAAGTGATTGGCAACCCTTATCCGGGTGAGAGATAGGATTCCCTCAGCCAGGTAAGAGATAGGCCTCCATGTGAGAGATAGGCATCCCGTGTCCAGGTGAGAGATAGGCATCACGCATCCAGGTGAGAGATAGGCATCCTACATCCAGGGGAGAGATGGACATCCTGTATCCAGGTGAGCGATAGGCATCCCACATCCAGTTGAGACATAGGCATCCCGCATCCAGGTGAGAGATAGACATCCTGCATCCAGGTGAGAGATAGACATCCCGCATCCAGGTGAGAGATAGGCATCCCACATCCAGGTGAGAGATAGGCATCCTGTATCCAGGTGGGACATAAACTTCCCACATCCAGGTGAGAGATAGACATCCTGTATCCAGGTGAGAGATAGGCATCCCGCATCCACGTGAGAGATAGGCATCCCATATCCAGGTGAGAGATAGGCATCAAGGTGAGAGATAGGCATCCTGTATCCAGGTGAGAGTTGGGCATCCGTTATCCAGGTAAGAGATAGGCATCTAGGTGAGAGTTAGGCATCCTGTATCCAGGCGAGAGATAGGAATCCTGTATCCAGGCGAGAGATAGGCATCCCACATCCAGGTGAGAGATAGGCATTCCGCATCCAGGTGAGAGATAGTTATACTACATCCAGGTGAGAGATAGACATCCAGGTGAGAGATGAGCATCCAGGTGAGAGATAGACATCCTGTATCCACATGAGAGATAGGCATCCCACATCCAGGTGAGAGATAGGCATCCAGGTGAGAGTTGGGCATCCAAGTGAGAGATAGACATCCCGTATCTACATGAGAGATAGGCATCCCGTATCCAGGTGAGAGTTAGGTATCCCACGTCCAGGTGAGAGAGAGACATCCCACATCCAGGTGAGAGATAGGCATCCCGCATCCAGGTGAGAGATAGACATCCTGTATCCAGGTGAGAGGCATCCCACATCCAGGTGAGAGATAGGCATACGGTGTCCAGGTGAGAGATAGGCATCCTGTATCCAGGTGAGAGATAGGCATCCTGCATCCAGGTGAGAGATAGAAATTCCGCATCCAGGTGAGAGATAAACATCCTGTATCCAGGTGAGAGATAGGCATCCCGCATGTAGGTGAGAGATAGGCATCCCGCATCCAGGTGAGAGATAGACATCCCGCATCCAGGTGAGAGATTGGCATCCTGTATCCAGGTGAGAGATAGACATCCCGCATCCAGGTGAGAGATAGGCATCCTGTATCCAGGTGAGAGATAGGAATCCAGCAACCAGGTGAGAGATAGGTGTCCCGCATCCACGTGAGAGATAGGCATCCAGGTGGGCGATATGCATTCTGCATCCAGGTGAAAGATAGGCATTCTGCATCCAGGTGAGAGATCGGCAGCCCTCATCCAGGTGAGAGATAGGCATCCGCATCCCAGTGAGAGATAGGCATCCTGTATCCAGGTGAGAGATAGGCATCCCGGTGAGTGATAGGCATTCTGTATCCAGGTGAGAGATAGGCATCCCAAATCCAAGTGAGAGATAGGCATCCTGTATCCAGGTGAGAGATAGGCATCCCACATCCAGGTGAGAGATAGACATCCTGTATCCAGGTGAGAGATAGGCATCCCACATCCAGGTGAGAGATAGACATCCTGTATCCAGGTGAGAGATAGGCATCCCACATCCAGGTGAGAGATAGGCAGTCCGCATCCAGGTGAGAGATAGGCAACCTGTATCCAGGTGAGAGATTGGCATCACACATCCAGGTGAGAGATAGGCATCCCGCATCCAGGTGAGAGATAGAAATTCCGCATCCAGGTGAGAGATAGACATCCCACATCCAGTTGAGAGATAGGCATCCTTTATCTAGGTGAGAGATAGGCATCCTGTATCCAGGTGAAAGGTAGGCATCACACATCCAGGTGAGAGATAGGCATCCCGCATCCAGGTGAGAGATAAGCATCCTGTATCTAGCTGAGAGATAGGCATCCAGGTGAGAGATAGGCATCCTGTATCCAGGGGAGAGATATGAATCCCGCATCCAGCTGAGAGAAAGGCATTTGGTATCCAGGAGAAGGAATGGCATCCCGGTGAGAGATAGGCATCCAGTATTGAGGTGAACGATAGGCATCCAGGTGAGAGATAGGCATCCTGCATCTAGGTGAGAGATAGGCATCCCGCATCCAGGTGAGTGATAGGTATTCCACATCCAGGTGAGAGATAGGCATCCGGTATCCAGGTGAGAGATAGGCATCCAGGTGAGAGATAGGCATCCTGGATCCAGGTGAGAGATAGGCATCCAGGTGAGAGATAGGCATCCCGCATCCAGGTGAGATATAGGCATCCAGGTGAGAGATAGGCATCCCGCATCCAGGTGAGATATAGGCATCCCGCATCCATGTGAGAGATAGGCATTCTGTATCCAGGCGAGAGATAGGCATCCCGCATCCTGGTGAGAGATCGGCATCCGGTATCCAGGTGAGAGATAGACATCCCGCATCCAGGTGAGAGATAGGCAACCCACATTCAGGTGAGAGATAGGCATCCTGCATCCAGGTGAGTGATAGGCATCAAGATGAGAGATAGGCAACCCTCATCCGGGTGAGAGATAGTATTCCCTTAGCCAGGTGAGAAATAGGCATCCCACATCTAGGTTAGAGATAGGTATCCCCCATCCAGATGAGAGATAGGCAATAGGCATCCTTCATCCAGGTGAGAGATAGGCATCCCACATCCAAGTGAGAAATAGGCATCCTGCATCCAGGTGAGAGATAGGCATCCAGATAAGTGATTGGCAACCCTTATCCGGGTGAGAGATAGGATTCCCTCAGCCAGGTAAGAGATAGGCCTCCATGTGAGAGATAGGCATCCCGTGTCCAGGTGAGAGATAGGCATCACGCATCCAGGTGAGAGATAGGCATCCTACATCCAGGGGAGAGATGGACATCCTGTATCCAGGTGAGCGATAGGCATCCCACATCCAGTTGAGACATAGGCATCCCGCATCCAGGTGAGAGATAGACATCCTGCATCCAGGTGAGAGATTGGCATCCTGTATCCAGGTGAGAGATAGACATCCCGCATCCAGGTGAGAGATAGGCATCCCACATCCAGGTGAGAGATAGGCATCCTGTATCCAGGTGGGACATAAACTTCCCACATCCAGGTGAGAGATAGGCATCCCGCATCCAGGTGAGTGAGTGGGATCCCGCATCCAGGTAAGAGATAGGTAACCCATATCCAGGTGAGATACACGTCCCACAGCCTGGTGTGAGATAGGCATCCCACATCTAGGTGAGAGATAGGCATCCAGGTGAGGGATAGGCATCCCGTATCCAAGTGAGAGATAGGCATCACACATCCAGGTGAGGGATAGGCATCCCTTATCCATGTGAGAGATAGGCATCCTGGTGAGAGATAGGCATCCTGTATCCAAGTGCGAGATAGGCATCCTGCATCCAGGTTAGAGAAAGGCATTTGGTATCCTGGAGAGGGAATGGCATCCCGGTGAGAGATAGGCATTCGGTATCCAGGTGAACAATAGGCATCCAGGTGAGAGATAGGCATACTGCATCCTGGTGAGAGACAGGCATCCCGCATCCAGGTGAGTGATAGGTATTCCATATCCAGGTGAGAGATACGCATCCACATCCAGGTGAGGGATAGGCATCCCGCAGCCAGGTGGGAGATAGGCAGCCACCATCCACGTGAAAAATAGTCATCCCACATCCAGGGGAGAGATAGGCATCCATCATCCAGTTGAGAGATAGGCATCCAGGTGAGAGATAGGCATCCATCATCCAGGTGAGAGATAGGCATCCAGGTGAGAGATAGGCATCCTGCATCCAGGGGAGAGATGGACATCCTGTATCCAGGTGAGTGATAAGCATCCCACATCCAGTTGAGACATAGGCATCCCGCATCCAGGTGAGAGATAGACATCCCGCATCCAGGTAAGGGATTGGCATCCTGTATCCAGGTGAGAGATAGACATCCCGCATCCAGGTGAGAGATAGGCATCCCACATCCAGGTGAGAGATAGGCATCCTGTATCCAGGTGAGAGATAGAAATTCCGCATCCAGGTGAGAGATAGGCATCCGGTATCCAGGTGAGAGATAGGCATCCAGGTGAGAGACAGGCATCCTGGATCCAGGTGAGAGATAGGCATCCAGGTGAGAGATTGGCATCCCGCATCCAGGTGAGAGGTAGGCATCCCGTATCCATGTGAGAGATAGGCATCCTGTATCCAGGTAAGAGATAGGCATCTAGGTGAGAGATAGGCATCCTGTATCCAGGCGAGAGATAGGCATCCCGCATCCTGGTGAGAGATCAGCATCCGGTATCCAGGTGAGAGATAGACATCCCGCATCCAGGTGAGAGATAGGCATCCCACATCCAGGTGAGAGATAGGCATCCTGTATCCAGGTGAGAGATAGAAATTCCGCATCCAGGTGAGAGATAGGCATCCGGTATCCAGGTGAGAGATAGGCATCCAGGTGAGAGATAGGCATCCTGGATCCAGGTGAGAGATAGGCATCCAGGTGAGAGATTGGCATCCCGCATCCAGGTGAGAGGTAGGCATCCCGCATCCATGTGAGAGATAGGCATCCTGTATCCAGGTAAGAGATAGGCATCTAGGTGAGAGATAGGCATCCTGTATCCAGGCGAGAGATAGGCATCCCGCATCCTGGTGAGAGATCAGCATCCGGTATCCAGGTGAGAGATAGACATCCCGCATCCAGGTGAGAGATAGGCAACCCACATTCAGGTGAGAGATAGGCATCCTGCATCCAGGTGAGTGATAGGCATCAAGATGAGAGATAGGCAACCCTCATCCGGGTGAGAGATAGTATTCCCTTAGCCAGGTGAGAAATAGGCATCCCACATCTAGGTTAGAGATAGGTACCCCCCATCCAGATGAGAGATAGGCAATAGGTATCCTTCATCCAGGTGAGAGATAGGCATCCCACATCCAAGTGAGAAATAGGCATCCTGCATCCAGGTGAGAGATAGGCATCCAGATAAGAGATTGGTGACCCTTATCCGGGTGAGAGATAGGATTCCCTCAGCCAGGTAAGAGATAGGCCTCCACGTGAGAGATAGGCATCCCGTGTCCAGGTGAGAGATAGGCAACCCGTATCCAGGTGAGAGATAGGCATCACGCATCCAGGTGAGAGATAGGTATGCCCCATCCAGGTGCGAGATATGTATCCAGGTGAGAGATAGGCATCCTGCATCCAGGTGAGAGATAGTCATCCCACAT
Organism: Isurus oxyrinchus; assembly: GCA_026770705.1. Classification (NCBI taxonomy): domain Eukaryota; kingdom Metazoa; phylum Chordata; class Chondrichthyes; order Lamniformes; family Lamnidae; genus Isurus; species Isurus oxyrinchus. The sequence continues at coordinate 6,104,082 of JANJGN010000007.1, read as the reverse complement.
TCAGGTGAGTGAGTGGGATCCCACATCCAGGTGAGAGATAGGTAACCCATATCCAGGTGAGATACACGTCCCACAGCCTGGTGTGAGATAGGCATCCCGCATGTAGGTGAGAGATAGGCATCCAGGTGAGAGATAGGCATCCCGTATCCAAGTGAGAGATAGGCATCACACATCCAGGTGAGAGATAGGCATCCCTTATCCATGTGAGAGATAGGCATCCTGGTGAGAGATAGGCATCCTGTATCCAAGTGCGAGATAGGCATCCCGCATCTAGGTGAGAGATAGGCATCCAGGTGAGAGATAGGCATCCCGTATCCAAGTGAGAGATAGGCATCACACATCCAGGTGAGAGATAGGCATCCCTTATCCATGTGAGAGATAGGCATCCTGGTGAGAGATAGGCATCCTGTATCCAAGTGCGAGATAGGCATCCTGCATCCAGGTTAGAGAAAGGCATTTGGTATCCTGGAGAGGGAATGGCATCCCGGTGAGAGATAGGCATTCGGTATCCAGGTGAACGATAGGCATCTAGGTGAGAGATAGGCATCCTGCATCCTGGTGAGAGACAGGCATCCCGCATCCAGGTGAGTGATAGGTATTCCATATCCAGGTGAGAGATACGCATCCACATCCAGGTGAGGGATAGGCATCCTGCAGCCAGGTGGGAGATAGGCAGCCACCATCCACGTGAAAGATAGGCATCCCACATCCAGGGGAGAGATTGACATCCATCATCCAGTTGAGAGATAGGCATCCAGGTGAGAGATAGGCATCCCACATCCAAGTGAGAAATAGGCATCCTGCATCCAGGTGAGAGATAGGCATCCAGATAAGAGATTGGCAACCCTTATCCGGGTGAGAGATAGGATTCCCTCAGCCAGATAAGAGATAGGCCTCCACGTGAGAGATAGGCATCCCGTGTCCAGGTGAGAGATGGACATCCTGTATCCAGGTGAGCGATAGGCATCCCACATCCAGTTGAGACATAGGCATCCCGCATCCAGGTGAGAGATTGGCATCCTGTATCCAGGTGAGAGATAGACATCCCGCATCCAGGTGAGAGATAGGCATCCCGCATCCAGGTGAGAGATTGGCATCCTGTATCCAGGTGAGAGATAGACATCCCGCATCCAGGTGAGAGATAGGCATCCCACATCCAGGTGAGAGATAGGCATCCAGCATCCAGGTGAGAGATAGATGTCCCGCATCCACGGGAGAGATAGGCATCCAGGTGGGCGATAGGCATTCTGCATCCAGGTGAAACATAGGCATTCTGCATCCTGGTGAGAGATCGGCAGCCCTAATCCAGGTGAGAGATAGGCATCGTGTATCCAGGTGAGAGATAGGCATCCCAGTGAGAGATAGCCATCCTGCATCCAGGTGAGAGATAGGCATCCCACATCCAGGTGAGAGATAGAAATTCCACATCCAGGTGAGAGATAGGCATCCTGTATCCTGGTGAGAGATAGGCATCGCACATCCAGGTGAGAGATAGGCATTCCGCATCCAGGTGAGAGATAGAAATTCCACATCCAAGTGAGAGATAGATATCCCACATCCAGTTGAGAGATAGATATCCCACATCCAGTTGAGAGATAAGCATCCCGCATCCAGGTGAGAGATAGGCATCCTGTATCCAGGTGAGAGATAGGCATCATGCATCCAGGTGAGAGATAGGCATCCCACATCCAGGTGAGAGATAGGCATCCTGTATCTAGCTGAGAGATAGGTATGCCCCATCCAGGTGCGAGATATGTATCCAGGTGAGAGATAGGCATCCCACATTCAGGTGAGTGAGAGGGATCCTGCATCCAGGTAAGAGATAGGTAACCCATATCCAGGTGAGATACACGTCCCACAGCCTGGTGTGAGATAGGCATCCCGCATCCAGGTGAGAGATAGGCATCCAGGTGAGAGATAGGCATCCCGTATCCAAGTGAGAGATAGGCATCACACATCCAGGTAGAGATAGGTATGGCACATCCAGGTGAGAGATAGGTATCCCGTTGAGAGATAGGCATCACGCATCCAGGTGAGAGATACGCATCCCGCATCCAGGTGGGAGATAGGCATCCCCGGTCCAAGTGAGAGATAGTCACCCAGCATGCAGGTGAGAGATTGGCATTCCTCATCCAGGTGAGAGATAGGCATCCAGGTGAGAGATGGGCATCCTGCATCCAGGTGAGAGATCGGCATCCCAAATCCAGGTGTGAGATAGGTATCCCTTATCCATGTGAGAGATAGGCATCCTGGTGAGAGATAGGCATCCTGTATCCAAGTGCGAGATAGGCATCCCGCATCCAGTTGAGAGATAGTCATCCTTCATCCAGGAGAGAGATAGTCATCCCTCATTGAGGTGAGGGATAGGCATCCCTCATCCAGGTGAGAGATAGTCATCCTGCATCCAGGTGAGAGATAGGCATCCCTAATCCAGGTGAGAGAATGGCATCCCGCAGCCAGGTGAGAGATAGGCAAACCGCATCCAGGTGAGAGATAGTCATCCTTCGTCCAGGAGAGAGATAGTCATCCACCTTCCAGGTGAGAGATAGGCATCCCCTATCCAAGTGAGAGGTAGGCATCCCACATCCAGGTGAGAGATAGGTGTCCTGCATCCAGGTGAGAGATACGAATCCCACATCCAGGTGAGAGGTAGGTATTCCATATCGAGGTGAGAGATAGGTAACCCATATCCAGGTGAGAGATAGGCATCCCACATCCAGGTGAGAGATAGGCATCCTGCATCCAGGTGAGAGATAGGCATCCTGCATCCGGGTGAGAGATAGGCATCCAGCATCCAGGGGAGAGATAGTCATCCAGGTGAGAGTAAGCATCCCGCATCCAGGTGAACAATAGGTATCCTGTACCCAGGTGAGAGATAGGCATCCAGGTGAGAGATAGGCATCCTGCATCCCGGGGAGAGATGGACATCCTGTATCCAGGTGAGCGATAGGCATCCCACATCCAGTTGAGACATAGGCATCCCGCATCCAGGTGAGAGATAGACATCCCGCATCCAGGTGAGAGATAGGCATCCTGCATCCAGGGGAGAGATGGACATCCTGTATCCAGGTGAGCGATAGGCATCCTGTATCCAGGTGAGAGATAGGAATCCAGCATCCAGGTGAGAGATAGATGTCCCGCATCCACGGGAGAGATAGGCATCCAGGTGGGCGATAGGCATTCTGCATCCAGGTGAAAGATAGGCATTCTGCATCCTGGTGAGAGATCGGCAGCCCTAATCCAGGTGAGAGATAGGCATCCTGTATCCAGGTGAGAGATAGGCATCCCACATCCAGGTGAGAGATAGGCATCCCGCATCCAGGTGAGAGATAGAAATTCCACATCCAGGTGAGAGATAGATATCCCACATCCAGTTGAGAGATAGATATCCCACATCCAGTTGAGAGATAGGCATCCTGCATCCAGGTGAGAGATAGGCATCCTGTATCCAGGTGAGAGATAGGCATCACGCATCCAGGTGAGAGATAGGCATCCCACATCCAGGTGAGAGATAGGCATCCTGTATCTAGCTGAGAGATAGGCATCCAGGTGAGAGATAGGCATCCTGTATCCAGGTGAGAGATATGAATCCCGCATCCAGCTGAGAGAAAGGCATTTGGTATCCAGGAGAGGGAATGGCATCCCGGTGAGAGATAGGCATCCGGTATCGAGGTGAACGATAGGCATCCAGGTGAGAGATAGGCATCCTGCATCTAGGTGAGAGATAGGCATCCCGCATCCAGGTGAGTGATAGGTATTCCATATCCAGGTGAGAGATACGCATCCTGGATCCAGGTGAGAGATAGACATCCAGGTGAGAGATAGGCATCCTGCATCCAGGTGAGATATAGGCATCCCGCATCCATGTGAGAGATAGGCATCCTGTATCCAGGTAAGAGATAGGCATCTAGGTGAGAGATAGGCATCCTGTATCCAGGCGAGAGATAGGCATCCCGCATCCTGGTGAGAGATCTGCATCCGGTATCCAGGTGAGAGATAGACATCCCGCATCCAGGTGAGAGATAGGCAACCCACTTTCAGGTGAGAGATAGGCATCCTGTATCCAGGTGAGAGATAGGCATCCTGCATCCAGGTGAGTGATAGGCATGAAGATGAGAGATAGGCAACCCTCATCCGGGTGAGAGATAATATTCCCTTAGCCAGGTGAGAGATAGGCGTCCCACATCTAGGTTAGCGGTAGGTATCCCCCATCCAGGTGAGAGATAGGCAATAGGCATCTTTCATCCAGGTGAGAGATAGGCATCCCACATCCAAGTGAGAAATAGACATCCTGCATCCAGGTGAGAGATAAGCATCCAGATAAGAGATTGGCAACCCTTATCCGGGTGAGAGATAGGTTTCCCTCAGCCAGGTAAGAGATAGGCCTCCACGTGAGAGATAGGCATCCCATGTCCAGATGAGAGATAGGCAACCCATATCCAGGTGAGAGATAGGCATCACGCATCCAGGTGAGAGATAGGTATGCCCCATCCAGGTGCGAGATATGTATCCAGGTGAGAGATAGGCATCCCACATTCAGGTGAGTGAGAGGGATCCTGCATCCAGGTAAGAGATAGGTAACCCATATCCAGGTGAGATACACGTCCCACAGCCTGGTGTGAGATAGGCATCCCGCATCCAGGTGAGAGATAGGCATCCAGGTGAGAGATAGGCATCCCGTATCCAAGTGAGAGATAGGCATCACACATCCAGGTGAGAGATAGGTATGGCACATCCAGGTGAGAGATAGGTATCCAGTTGAGAGATAGGCATCACGCATCCAGGTGAGAGATACGCATCCCGCATCCAGGTGGGAGATAGGCATCCCCGGTCCAAGTGAGAGATAGTCACCCAGCATGCAGGTGAGAGATTGGCATTCCTCATCCAGGTGAGAGATAGGCATCCAGGTGAGAGATGGGCATCCTGCATCCAGGTGAGAGATAGGCAATAGGCATCCCACATCCAGGTGAGAGATAGGTATTCCATATTGAGGTGAGAGATAGGTAACCCGTATCCAGGTGAGAGATAGGCATCCCACATCCAGGTGAGAGATAGGCATCCTGCATCCAGGTGAGAGATAGGCATCCCGCATCCCGGTGAGAGATTGACATCCCGCATCCAGGTGAGAGATAGGCATCCTGCATCCAGGTGAGAGAGGGACATCGCGCATTCAGGTGAGAGATAGGCATCCTGCATCGAGGTGAGAGATAGGCATCCAGCATCCAGGTGAGAGATAGTCATCCAGGTGAGAGTAGGCATCCCGCAGCCAGGTGAGCAATAGGTATCCTGTACCCAGGTGAGAGATAGGCATCATGCATCCAGGTGAGTGATAGGTATCCCTCATCCAGTTGAGAGATGGGCATCCTTCATCCAGGTGAAAGATAGTCATCCCACATCCAGGTGTGAGATAGGCATCCTGCATCCAGGTGTGAGATAGGAATCCCTCATTCATGGGAGAGATAGGCATCCCGCATCTAGGTGTGAGATAGGCATCCCACATCCAGGTGGTAGATACGCATCCAGGTGAGAGATAGGCATCCAGGTGAGAGATAGGCATCCTGCATCCAGGTGAGATATAGGCATCCCGCATCCATGTGAGAGATAGGCATCCTGTATCCAGGTAAGAGATAGGCATCTAGGTGAGAGATAGGCATCCTGTATCCAGGCGAGAGATAGGCATCCCGCATCCTGGTGAGAGATCTGCATCCGGTATCCAGGTGAGAGATAGACATCCCGCATCCAGGTGAGAGATAGGCAACCCACTTTCAGGTGAGAGATAGGCATCCTGTATCCAGGTGAGAGATAGGCATCCTGCATCCAGGTGAGTGATAGGCATGAAGATGAGAGATAGGCAACCCTCATCCGGGTGAGAGATAGTATTCCCTTAGCCAGGTGAGAGATAGGCGTCCCACATCTAGGTTAGCGGTAGGTATCCCCCATCCAGGTGAGAGATAGGCAATAGGCATCTTTCATCCAGGTGAGAGATAGGCATCCCACATCCAAGTGAGAAATAGACATCCTGCATCCAGGTGAGAGATAAGCATCCAGATAAGAGATTGGCAACCCTTATCCGGGTGAGAGATAGGTTTCCCTCAGCCAGGTAAGAGATAGGCCTCCACGTGAGAGATAGGCATCCCGTGTCCAGATGAGAGATAGGCAACCCATATCCAGGTGAGAGATAGGCATCACGCATCCAGGTGAGAGATAGGTATGCCCCATCCAGGTGCGAGATATGTATCCAGGTGAGAGATAGGCATCCCACATTCAGGTGAGTGAGAGGGATCCTGCATCCAGGTAAGAGATAGGTAACCCATATCCAGGTGAGATACACGTCCCACAGCCTGGTGTGAGATAGGCATCCCGCATCCAGGTGAGAGATAGGCATCCAGGTGAGAGATAGGCATCCCGTATCCAAGTGAGAGATAGGCATCACACATCCAGGTGAGAGATAGGTATGGCACATCCAGGTGAGAGATAGGTATCCAGTTGAGAGATAGGCATCACGCATCCAGGTGAGAGATACGCATCCCGCATCCAGGTGGGAGATAGGCATCCCCGGTCCAAGTGAGAGATAGTCACCCAGCATGCAGGTGAGAGATTGGCATTCCTCATCCAGGTGAGAGATAGGCATCCAGGTGAGAGATGGGCATCCTGCATCCAGGTGAGAGATAGGCAATAGGCATCCCACATCCAGGTGAGAGATAGGTATTCCAAATTGAGGTGAGAGATAGGTAACCCGTATCCAGGTGAGAGATAGGCATCCCACATCCAGGTGAGAGATAGGCATCCTGCATCCAGGTGTGAGATAGGAATCCCTCATTCATGGGAGAGATAGGCATCCCGCATCTAGGTGTGAGATAGGCATCCCACATCCAGGTGGTAGATACGCATCCAGGTGAGAGATAGGCATCCAGGTGAGAGATAGCACCCACATCCAGTTGAGAGATAGGCATCCAGGTGAGAGATAGGCATCCCACATCCAGGTGGTAGATAGGGATCCAGATGAGAGATAGGCATCCCGCAAAAAGCTAGTAGATAGGCATCCAGGTGTGAGATAGGCATCCCGCATCCAGGTGCAAGATAGGCATGACGCATCCAGGTGGTAGATAGGCATCCAGGTGCGAGATAGGCATCCCGCATCCAGGTGAGAGATAGGCATCTTGCATCTAGTTGAGAGAAGGGCATCCCACCTCCAGGTAAGAGATAGGCATCCCACGTCCAGGTGAGAGTTCGGCATCCTGTATCCAGGTGAGAAATAGGCATACCGCATCCAGGTGAGAGATAGGCATCCCTCATCCAGGTGAGAGATAGGCATCCCGCATCCAGGTGAGAGATAGGCATCCTGCATCCAGGTGAGAGATAGGCATCCTGCATCCAGGTGAGAGAGGGACATCCCGCATTCAGTTGAGAGATAGGCATCCTGCATCCAGGTGAGAGATAGGCATCCAGCATCCAGGTGAGAGATAGTCATCCATGTGAGAGTAGGCTTCCTGCATCCAGGTGAGCGATAGGTATCCTGTACCCAGGTGAGAGATAGGCATCATGCATCCAGGTGTGTGATAGGTATCCCTCATCCAGATAGACATCCTTTGTCCAGGTGAAAGATAGTCATCCCACATACAGGTGAGAGATAGGCATCCTGCATCCAGGTGTGAGATAGGCATCCCTCATTCATGGGAGAGATAGGCATCCCGCATCTAGGTGTGAAATAGGCATCCCGCATCCAGGTGGTAGATAGGCATCCAGGTGAGAGATAGGCATCCAGGTGAGAGATTGGCATCCCACATCCAGGTGGTATTTAGGCATCCAGGTGCGAGATAGACATCCCGCATGCAGGTGAAAGATAGGCATCCCACATCCAGGTGAGAGATAGGCATCCAGGTGCAAGATAGGCATCCCGCATCCAGGTGAGAGATAGGCATCCTGCATCTAGTTGAGAGATGGGCATCCCACCTCCAGGTAAGAGATAGGCATCCTACATCCAGGTGAGAGATAGGCATCCTGTATCCAGGTGAGAAATAGGCATACCACATCCAGGTGAGAGATAGGCATCCCTCATCCAGGTGAGAGATAGGAATCCCGCATCCAGGCGAGAGATAGGCATCCTGCATCCAGGTGAGAGATAGGCATCCCTCATCCAGGTGAGAGATAGGCATCCCGCATCCAGGCGAGAGATAGGCATCCTGCATCCAGGTGAGTGATAGGCATCCTGCATTCAGGTGAGAGAGGGACATCCCACATTCAGGTGAGAGATAGGCATCCTGCATCTAGTTGAGAGATGGGCATCCCACCTCCAGGTAAGAGATAGGCATCCTACATCCAGGTGAGAGATAGGCATCCTGTATCCAGGTGAGAAATAGGCATACCACATCCAGGTGAGAGATAGGCATCCCTCATCCAGGTGAGAGATAGGCATCCCGCATCCAGGCGAGAGATAGGCATCCTGCATCCAGGTGAGAGATAGGCATCCTGCATCCAGGTGTGAGATAGGCATCCCTCATTCATGGGAGAGATAGGCATCCCGCATCTAGGTGTGAAATAGGCATCCCGCATCCAGGTGGTAGATAGGCATCCAGGTGAGAGATAGGCATCCAGGTGAGAGATTGGCATCCCACATCCAGGTGGTAGATAGGCATCCAGGTGCGAGATAGGCATCCCGCATGCAGGTGAAAGATAGGCATCCCACATCCAGGTGAGAAATAGGCATCCAGGTGCAAGATAGGCATCCCGCATCCAGGTTGTAGATAGGCATCCATGTGCAAGATAGGCATCCCGTATCCAGGTGAGAGATAGGCATCCTGCATCTAGTTGAGAGATGGGCATCCCACCTCCAGGTAAGAGATAGGCATCCCACATCCAGGTGAGAGATAGGCATCCTGTATCCAGGTGAGAAATAGGCATACCACATCCAGGTGAGAAATAGGCATCCCTCATCCAGGTGAGAGATAGCCATCCTGCATCCAGGCGAGAGATAGGCATCCTGCATCCCGGTGAGTGATAGGCATCAAGATGAGAGATAGGCAACCCTCATCCGGATGAGAGATAGTATTCCCTTAGCCAGGTGAGAGATAGGCATCCCACATCTAGATGAGAGATAGGTATCCCTCATCCAGGTGAGAGATAGGCAATAGGCATCCCACATCCAGGTGAGAGATAGGTATTCCATATCGAGGTGAGAGATAGGTAACCCGTATCCAGGTGAGAGATCGGCATCCCACATCCAGGTGAGAGATAGGCATGCTGCATCCAGGTGAGAGATAGGCATCCCGCATCCAGGTGAGAGATAGACATCCCGCATCCAGGTGAGAGATAGGCATCCTGCATCCAGGTGAGAGAGGAACATCCCACATCAGGTGAGAGATAGGCATCCTGCATCCGGGTGAGAGTTAGGCATCCAGCATCCAGGTGAGAGATAGTCATCCAGGTGAGAGTAGGCATCCCGCATCCAGGTGAGCGATAGGTATCCTGTACCCAGGTGAGAGATAGGCATCATGCATCCAGGTGAGTGAAAGGTATCCCTCATCCAGTTGAGAGATAGGTATCCTTCATCCAGGTGAAAGATAGTCATCCCACATCCAGGTGAGAGATAGGCATCCTACATCCAGGTGTGAGATGTGCATCCAGGTGAGAGATAGACATCTCCAATTCAGGTTGGAGATATGCATCCAGGTGAGAGATAGGTAACCCAAATCCAGGTGAGAGATAGGCATCCCGCAACCAGGTGAGAGTTAGGCATCCTGTATCCAGGTGGTAGATAGGCATCCCTCATTCATGGGAGTGATAGGCATCCCGCATCTAGGTGTGAGATAGGCATCCCACATCCAGGTGGTAGATAGGCATCCAGGTGAGAGATAAGCATCCAGGTGAGAGATAGCATCCCACATCCAGTTGAGAGATAGCCATCCAGGTGAGAGATAGGCATCCCGCATGCAGGTGGTAGATAGGCATCCAGGTGAGAGATAGGCATCCCGCATTCAGGTGGTAGATAGACATCCAGGTGCGAGATAGGCATCCCGCATCCAGGTGAGAGATAGGCATCCCACATCCAGGTGGTAGATAGGCATCCAGGTGCGAGATAGGCATCCCGTATCCAGGTGAGAGATAGGCATCATGCGTCTAGTTGAGAGATGGGCATCCCACCTCCAGGTAAGAGATAGGCATCCCACATCCAGGTGAGGGATAGGCATCCTGTATCCAGGTGAGAAATAGGCATACCGCATCCAGATGAGAGATAGGCATCACTCATCCAGGCGAGAGATAGGCATCCCCCGTCTAAGTGTGAGATAGGCATCCTGCATCCAGGTGAGTGATAGGCATCAAGATGAAAGATAGGCAACCCTCATCCGGGTGACAGATAGTATTCCCTTAGCCAGGTGAGAGATAGGCATCTCACATCTAGGTGAGAGATAGGTATCCCTCATCCAGGTGAGAGATAGGCAATAGGCAACCCACATCCAGGTGAGAGATAGGTATTCCATATCGAGGTGAGAGATAGGTATTCCATATCCAGGTGAGAGATAGGCATCCAGCATCCTGGTGAGAGATAGTCATCCAGGTGAGAGTAGGAATCCCGCATCCAGGTGACCGATAGGTATCCTGTACCCAGGTGAGAGATAGGCATCATGCATCCAGGTGTGTGATAGGTATCCCTCATCCAGTTGAGAGATAGGCATCCTTCATCCAGGTGAAAGACAGTCATCCCACATACAGGTGAGAGATAGGCATCCTGCATCCAGGTGTGAGATAGGCATCCCTCATTCATGGGAGAGATAGGCATCCCGAATCTAGGTGTGAGATAGGCATCCCGCATCCAGGTGATAGATGGGCATCCAGGTGAGAGATAGGCATCCAGGTGAGAGATAGGCATCCCGCATCCAGGTGGTAGATAGGCATCCCGCATCTAGTTGAGAGATGGGCATCCCACCTCCAGGTAAGAGAAAGGCATCCCACATCCAGGTGAGAGTTCGGCATCCTGTATCCAGGTGCGAAATAGGCATACCGCATCCAGGTGAGAGATAGGCATCGCTCATCCAGGTGAGAGATAGGCATCCCGCATCCAGGCGAGAGATAGGCATCCCTCATCCAGCCGAGAGATAGGCATCCCCCGTCCAAGTGAGAGATAGGCATCCTGCATCCCGGTGAGTGATAGGCATCAAGATGAGAGATAGGAAACCCTCATGCGGGTGAGAGATAGTATTCCCTTAGCCAGGTGAGAGATAGGCATCCCACATCTAGGTGAGAGGTAGGCATCCCACATAGAGGTGAGAGATAGGTATTCCATATCGAGGTGAGAGATAGGTAACCCGTATCCAGGTGAGAGATAGGCATCCAGCATCCAGGTGAGAGATAGGCATCCTGCATCCAGGTGCAAGATAGGCATCCCGCATCCAGGTTGTAGATAGGCATCCATGTGCAAGATAGGCATCCGTATCCAGGTGAGAGTTAGGCATCCTGCATCTAGTTGAGAGATGGGCATCCCACCTCCAGGTAAGAGATAGGCATCCCACATCCAGGTGAGAGATAGGCATCCTGTATCCAGGTGAGAAATAGGCATACCACATCCAGGTGAGAAATAGGCATCCCTCATCCAGGTGAGAGATAGCCATCCTGCATCCAGGCGAGAGATAGGCATCCTGCATCCCGGTGAGTGATAGGCATCAAGATGAGAGATAGGCAACCCTCATCCGGGTGAGAGATAGTATTCCCTTAGCCAGGTGAGAGATAGGCATCCCACATCTAGGTGAGAGGTAGGTATCCCTCATCCAGGTGAGAGATAGGCAATAGGCTTCCCACATAGAGGTGAGAGATAGGTATTCCATATCGAGGTGAGAGATAGGTAACCCGTATCCAGGTGAGAGATAGGCATCCAGCATCCAGGTGAGAGATAGGCATCCTGCATCCAGGTGAGAGATAGGCATCCTGCATCCAGGTGAGAGATAGGCATCATGCATCCAGGTGAGAGATAGGCATCCCGCATCCAGGTGGTAGATATGCATCCAGGTGAGAGATAGGCATCCCGCATCCAGGTGAGAGATAGGCATCCCACATCCAGCTGGTAGATAGGCATCCAGGTGAGAGATAGGCATCCTGCATCCAGGTGAGCGATAGGTATCCTGTAGCCGGGTGAGAGATAGGCATCATGCATCCAGGTGAGTGATAGGTATCCCTCATCCAGTTGAGAGATAGGCATCCTTCATCCAGGTGAAAGATAGTCATCCCACATCCAGGTGAGAGATAGGCATCCTGCATCCAGGTGTGAGATAGGCATCCCTCATTCATGGGAGAGATAGGCATCCCGCATCTAGGTGTGAGATAGGCATCCCACATCCAGGTGGTAGATAGGCATCCAGGTGAGAGATAGCCATCCCACATGCAGGTGGTAGATAGGCATCCAGGTGAGATATAGGCATCCCGCATCCATGTGAGAGATAGGCATTCTGTATCCAGGTAAGAGATAGGCATCTAGGTGAGAGATAGGCATCCTGTATCCAGGCGAGAGATAGGCATCCCGCATCCTGGTGAGAGATCTGCATCCGGTATCCAGGTGAGAGATAGACATCCCGCATCCAGGTGAGAGATAGGCAACCCACATTCAGGTGAGAGATAGGCATCCTGTATCCAGGTGAGAGATAGGCATCCTGCATCCAGGTGAGTGATAGGCATGAAGATGAGAGATAGGCAACCCTCATCCGGTTGAGAGATAGTATTCCCTTAGCCAGGTGAGAGATAGGCGTCCCACATCTAGGTTAGCGGTAGGTATCCCCCATCCAGGTGAGAGATAGGCAATAGGCATCTTTCATCCAGGTGAGAGATAGGCATCCCACATCCAAGTGAGAAATAGACATCCTGCATCCAGGTGAGAGATAAGCATCCAGATAAGAGATTGGCAACCCTTATCCGGGTGAGAGATAGGTTTCCCTCAGCCAGGTAAGAGATAGGCCTCCACGTGAGAGATAGGCATCCCGTGTCCAGATGAGAGATAGGCAACCCATATCCAGGTGAGAGATAGGCATCACGCATCCAGGTGAGAGATAGGTATGCCCCATCCAGGTGCGAGATATGTATCCAGGTGAGAGATAGGCATCCCACATTCAGGTGAGTGAGAGGGATCCTGCATCCAGGTAAGAGATAGGTAACCCATATCCAGGTGAGATACACGTCCCACAGCCTGGTGTGAGATAGGCATCCCGCATCCAGGTGAGAGATAGGCATCCAGGTGAGAGATAGGCATCCCGTATCCAAGTGAGAGATAGGCATCACACATCCAGGTGAGAGATAGGTATGGCACATCCAGGTGAGAGATAGGTATCCAGTTGAGAGATAGGCATCATGCATCCAGGTGAGAGATACGCATCCCGCATCCAGGTGGGAGATAGGCATCCCCGGTCCAAGTGAGAGATAGTCACCCAGCATGCAGGTGAGAGATTGGCATTCCTCATCCAGGTGAGAGATAGGCATCCAGGTGAGAGATGGGCATCCTGCATCCAGGTGAGAGATAGGCAATAGGCATCCCACATCCAGGTGAGAGATAGGTATTCCATATTGAGGTGAGAGATAGGTAACCCGTATCCAGGTGAGAGATAGGCATCCCACATCCAGGTGAGAGATAGGCATCCTGCATCCAGGTGAGAGATAGGCATCCCGCATCCCGGTGAGAGATTGACATCCCGCACCAGGTGAGAGATAGGCATCCTGCATCCAGGTGAGAGAGGGACATCCCGCATTCAGGTGAGAGATAGGCATCCTGCATCGAGGTGAGAGATAGGCATCCCGCATCCCGGTGAGAGATTGACATCCCGCACCAGGTGAGAGATAGGCATCCTGCATCCAGGTGAGAGAGGGACATCCCGCATTCAGGTGAGAGATAGGCATCCTGCATCGAGGTGAGAGATAGGCATCCAGCATCCAGGTGAGAGATAGTCATCCAGGTGAGAGTAGGCATCCCGCATCCAGGTGAGCAATAGGTATCCTGTACCCAGGTGAGAGATAGGCATCATGCATCCAGGTGAGTGATAGGTATCCCTCATCCAGGTGAGAGATAGGCATCCTTCATCCAGGTGAAAGATAGTCATCCCACATCCAGGTGTGAGATAGGCATCCTGCATCCAGGTGTGAGATAGGAATCCCTCGTTCATGGGAGAGATAGGCATCCCGCATCTAGGTGTGAGATAGGCATCCCACATCCAGGTGGTAGATACGCATCCAGGTGAGAGATAGGCATCCAGGTGAGAGATAGCACCCACATCCAGTTGAGAGATAGGCATCCAGGTGAGAGATAGGCATCCCACATCCAGGTGGTAGATAGGGATCCAGATGAGAGATAGGCATCCCGCAAACAGCTGGTAGATAGGCATCCAGGTGTGAGATAGGCATCCCGCATCCAGGTGCAAGATAGGCATGACGCATCCAGGTGGTAGATAGGCATCCAGGTGCGAGATAGGCATCCCACATCCAGGTGAGAGATAGGCATCCTGCATCTAGTTGAGAGAAGGGCATCCCACCTCCAGGTAAGAGATAGGCATCCCACGTCCAGGTGAGAGTTCGGCATCCTGTATCCAGGTGAGAAATAGGCATCCTGCATCCAGGTGAGAGATAGGCATCCCTCATCCAGGTGAGAGATAGGCATCCCGCATCCAGGTGAGAGATAGGCATCCTGCATCCAGGTGAGAGATAGGCATCCTGCATCCAGGTGAGAGAGGGACATCCCGCATTCAGGTGAGAGATAGGCATCCTGCATCCAGGTGAGCGATAGGTATCCTGTACCCAGGTGAGAGATAGGCATCATGCATCCAGGTGTGTGATAGGTATCCCTCATCCAGATAGACATCCTTTGTCCAGGTGAAAGATAGTCATCCCACATACAGGTGAGAGATAGGCATCCAGCATCCAGGTGAGAGATAGTCATCCATGTGAGAGTAGGCTTCCTGCATCCAGGTGAGCGATAGGTATCCTGTACCCAGGTGAGAGATAGGCATCATGCATCCAGGTGTGTGATAGGTATCCCTCATCCAGATAGACATCCTTTGTCCAGGTGAAAGATAGTCATCCCACATACAGGTGAGAGATAGGCATCCTGCATCCAGGTGTGAGATAGGCATCCCTCATTCATGGGAGAGATAGGCATCCCGCATCTAGGTGTGAAATAGGCATCCCGCATCCAGGTGGTAGATAGGCATCCAGGTGAGAGATAGGCATCCAGGTGAGAGATTGGCATCCCACATCCAGGTGGTAGATAGGCATCCAGGTGCGAGATAGACATCCCGCATGCAGGTGAAAGATAGGCATCCCACATCCAGGTGAGAGATAGGCATCCAGGTGCAAGATAGGCATCCCGCATCCAGGTGGTAGATAGGCATCCATGTGCGAGATAGGCATCCCGTATCCAGGTGAGAGATAGGCATCCTGCATCTAGTTGAGAGATGGGCATCCCACCTCCAGGTAAGAGATAGGCATCCTACATCCAGGTGAGAGATAGGCATCCTGTATCCAGGTGAGAAATAGGCATACCACATCCAGGTGAGAGATAGGCATCCCTCATCCAGGTGAGAGATAGGCATCCCGCATCCAGGCGAGAGATAGGCATCCTGCATCCAGGTGAGAGATAGGCATCCTGCATTCAGGTGAGAGAGGGACATCCCGCATTCAGGTGAGAGATAGGCATCCTGCATCCAGGTGAGAGATAGGCATCCAGCATCCAGGTGAGAGATAGTCATCCATGTGAGAAATAGGCATCCCGCATCCAGGTGAGCGATAGGTATCCTGTACCCAGGTGAGAGATAGGCATCATGCATCCAGGTGTGTGATAGGTATCCCTCATCCAGATAGGCATCCTTTGTCCAGGTGAAAGATAGTCATCCCACATACAGGTGAGAGATAGGCATCCTGCATCCAGGTGTGAGATAGGCATCCCTCATTCATGGGAGAGATAGGCATCCCGCATCTAGGTGTGAAATAGGCATCCCGCATCCAGGTGGTAGATAGGCATCCAGGTGAGAGATAGGCATCCAGGTGAGAGATTGGCATCCCACATCCAGGTGGTAGATAGGCATCCAGGTGAGAGATAGCCATCCCACATGCAGGAGGTAGATAGGCATCCAGGTGAGATATAGGCATCCCGCTTCCATGTGAGAGATAGGCATCCTGTATCCAGGTAAGAGATAGGCATCTAGGTGAGAGATAGGCATCCTGTATCCAGGCGAGAGATAGGCATCCCGCATCCTGGTGAGAGATCTGCATCCGGTATCCAGGTGAGAGATAGACATCCCGCATCCAGGTGAGAGATAGGCAACCCTCATTCAGGTGAGAGATAGGCATCCTGTATCCAGGTGAGAGATAGGCATCCTGCATCCAGGTGAGTGATAGGCATGAAGATGAGAGATAGGCAACCCTCATCCGGTTGAGAGATAGTATTCCCTTAGCCAGGTGAGAGATAGGCGTCCCACATCTAGGTTAGCGGTAGGTATCCCCCATCCAGGTGAGAGATAGGCAATAGGCATCTTTCATCCAGGTGAGAGATAGGCATCCCACATCCAAGTGAGAAATAGACATCCTGCATCCAGGTGAGAGATAAGCATCCAGATAAGAGATTGGCAACCCTTGTCCGGGTGAGAGATAGGTTTCCCTCAGCCAGGTAAGAGATAGGCCTCCACGTGAGAGATAGGCATCCCATGTCCAGATGAGAGATAGGCAACCCATATCCAGGTGAGAGATAGGCATCACGCATCCAGGTGAGAGATAGGTATGCCCCATCCAGGTGCGAGATATGTATCCAGGTGAGAGATAGGCATCCCACATTCAGGTGAGTGAGAGGGATCCTGCATCCAGGTAAGAGATAGGTAACCCATATCCAGGTGAGATACACGTCCCACAGCCTGGTGTGAGATAGGCATCCCGCATCCAGGTGAGAGATAGGCATCCAGGTGAGAGATAGGCATCCCGTATCCAAGTGAGAGATAGGCATCACACATCCAGGTGAGAGATAGGTATGGCACATCCAGGTGAGAGATAGGTATCCAGTTGAGAGATAGGCATCATGCATCCAGGTGAGAGATACGCATCCCGCATCCAGGTGGGAGATAGGCATCCCCGGTCCAAGTGAGAGATAGTCACCCAGCATGCAGGTGAGAGATTGGCATTCCTCATCCAGGTGAGAGATAGGCATCCAGGTGAGAGATGGGCATCCTGCATCCAGGTGAGAGATAGGCAATAGGCATCCCACATCCAGGTGAGAGATAGGTATTCCATATTGAGGTGAGAGATAGGTAACCCGTATCCAGGTGAGAGATAGGCATCCCACATCCAGGTGAGAGATAGGCATCCTGCATCCAGGTGAGAGATAGGCATCCCGCATCCCGGTGAGAGATTGACATCCCGCACCAGGTGAGAGATAGGCATCCTGCATCCAGGTGAGAGAGGGACATCCCGCATTCAGGTGAGAGATAGGCATCCTGCATCGAGGTGAGAGATAGGCATCCAGCATCCAGGTGAGAGATAGTCATCCAGGTGAGAGTAGGCATCCCGCATCCAGGTGAGCAATAGGTATCCTGTACCCAGGTGAGAGATAGGCATCATGCATCCAGGTGAGTGATAGGTATCCCTCATCCAGGTGAGAGATAGGCATCCTTCATCCAGGTGAAAGATAGTCATCCCACATCCAGGTGTGAGATAGGCATCCTGCATCCAGGTGTGAGATAGGAATCCCTCGTTCATGGGAGAGATAGGCATCCCGCATCTAGGTGTGAGATAGGCATCCCACATCCAGGTGGTAGATACGCATCCAGGTGAGAGATAGGCATCCAGGTGAGAGATAGCACCCACATCCAGTTGAGAGATAGGCATCCAGGTGAGAGATAGGCATCCCACATCCAGGTGGTAGATAGGGATCCAGATGAGAGATAGGCATCCCGCAAACAGCTGGTAGATAGGCATCCAGGTGTGAGATAGGCATCCCGCATCCAGGTGCAAGATAGGCATGACGCATCCAGGTGGTAGATAGGCATCCAGGTGCGAGATAGGCATCCCACATCCAGGTGAGAGATAGGCATCCTGCATCTAGTTGAGAGAAGGGCATCCCACCTCCAGGTAAGAGATAGGCATCCCACGTCCAGGTGAGAGTTCGGCATCCTGTATCCAGGTGAGAAATAGGCATCCTGCATCCAGGTGAGAGATAGGCATCCCTCATCCAGGTGAGAGATAGGCATCCCGCATCCAGGTGAGAGATAGGCATCCTGCATCCAGGTGAGAGATAGGCATCCTGCATCCAGGTGAGAGAGGGACATCCCGCATTCAGGTGAGAGATAGGCATCCTGCATCCAGGTGAGCGATAGGTATCCTGTACCCAGGTGAGAGATAGGCATCATGCATCCAGGTGTGTGATAGGTATCCCTCATCCAGATAGACATCCTTTGTCCAGGTGAAAGATAGTCATCCCACATACAGGTGAGAGATAGGCATCCAGCATCCAGGTGAGAGATAGTCATCCATGTGAGAGTAGGCTTCCTGCATCCAGGTGAGCGATAGGTATCCTGTACCCAGGTGAGAGATAGGCATCATGCATCCAGGTGTGTGATAGGTATCCCTCATCCAGATAGACATCCTTTGTCCAGGTGAAAGATAGTCATCCCACATACAGGTGAGAGATAGGCATCCTGCATCCAGGTGTGAGATAGGCATCCCTCATTCATGGGAGAGATAGGCATCCCGCATCTAGGTGTGAAATAGGCATCCCGCATCCAGGTGGTAGATAGGCATCCAGGTGAGAGATAGGCATCCAGGTGAGAGATTGGCATCCCACATCCAGGTGGTAGATAGGCATCCAGGTGCGAGATAGACATCCCGCATGCAGGTGAAAGATAGGCATCCCACATCCAGGTGAGAGATAGGCATCCAGGTGCAAGATAGGCATCCCGCATCCAGGTGGTAGATAGGCATCCATGTGCGAGATAGGCATCCCGTATCCAGGTGAGAGATAGGCATCCTGCATCTAGTTGAGAGATGGGCATCCCACCTCCAGGTAAGAGATAGGCATCCTACATCCAGGTGAGAGATAGGCATCCTGTATCCAGGTGAGAAATAGGCATACCACATCCAGGTGAGAGATAGGCATCCCTCATCCAGGTGAGAGATAGGCATCCCGCATCCAGGCGAGAGATAGGCATCCTGCATCCAGGTGAGAGATAGGCATCCTGCATTCAGGTGAGAGAGGGACATCCCGCATTCAGGTGAGAGATAGGCATCCTGCATCCAGGTGAGAGATAGGCATCCAGCATCCAGGTGAGAGATAGTCATCCATGTGAGAGTAGGCATCCCGCATCCAGGTGAGCGATAGGTATCCTGTACCCAGGTGAGAGATAGGCATCATGCATCCAGGTGTGTGATAGGTATCCCTCATCCAGATAGGCATCCTTTGTCCAGGTGAAAGATAGTCATCCCACATACAGGTGAGAGATAGGCATCCTGCATCCAGGTGTGAGATAGGCATCCCTCATTCATGGGAGAGATAGGCATCCCGCATCTAGGTGTGAAATAGGCATCCCGCATCCAGGTGGTAGATAGGCATCCAGGTGAGAGATAGGCATCCAGGTGAGAGATTGGCATCCCACATCCAGGTGGTAGATAGGCATCCAGGTGCGAGATAGGCATCCCGCATGCAGGTGAAAGATAGGCATCCCACATCCAGGTGAGAAATAGGCATCCAGGTGCAAGATAGGCATCCCGCATCCAGGTTGTAGATAGGCATCCATGTGCAAGATAGGCATCCCGTATCCAGGTGAGAGATAGGCATCCTGCATCTAGTTGAGAGATGGGCATCCCACCTCCAGGTAAGAGATAGGCATCCCACATCCAGGTGAGAGATAGGCATCCTGTATCCAGGTGAGAAATAGGCATACCACATCCAGGTGAGAAATAGGCATCCCTCATCCAGGTGAGAGATAGCCATCCTGCATCCAGGCGAGAGATAGGCATCCTGCATCCCGGTGAGTGATAGGCATCAAGATGAGAGATAGGCAACCCTCATCCGGATGAGAGATAGTATTCCCTTAGCCAGGTGAGAGATAGGCATCCCACATCTAGATGAGAGATAGGTATCCCTCATCCAGGTGAGAGATAGGCAATAGGCATCCCACATCCAGGTGAGAGATAGGTATTCCATATCGAGGTGAGAGATAGGTAACCCGTATCCAGGTGAGAGATCGGCATCCCACATCCAGGTGAGAGATAGGCATGCTGCATCCAGGTGAGAGATAGGCATCCCGCATCCAGGTGAGAGATAGACATCCCGCATCCAGGTGAGAGATAGGCATCCTGCATCCAGGTGAGAGAGGAACATCCCACATCAGGTGAGAGATAGGCATCCTGCATCCGGGTGAGAGTTAGGCATCCAGCATCCAGGTGAGAGATAGTCATCCAGGTGAGAGTAGGCATCCCGCATCCAGGTGAGCGATAGGTATCCTGTACCCAGGTGAGAGATAGGCATCATGCATCCAGGTGAGTGAAAGGTATCCCTCATCCAGTTGAGAGATAGGTATCCTTCATCCGGGTGAAAGATAGTCATCCCACATCCAGGTGAGAGATAGGCATCCTACATCCAGGTGTGAGATGTGCATCCAGGTGAGAGATAGACATCTCCAATTCAGGTTGGAGATATGCATCCAGGTGAGAGATAGGTAACCCAAATCCAGGTGAGAGATAGGCATCCCGCATCCAGGTGGTAGATAGGCATCCCGCATCTAGTTGAGAGATGGGCATCCCACCTCCAGGTAAGAGAAAGGCATCCCACATCCAGGTGAGAGTTCGGCATCCTGTATCCAGGTGCGAAATAGGCATACCGCATCCAGGTGAGAGATAGGCATCGCTCATCCAGGTGAGAGATAGGCATCCCGCATCCAGGCGAGAGATAGGCATCCCTCATCCAGCCGAGAGATAGGCATCCCCCGTCCAAGTGAGAGATAGGCATCCTGCATCCCGGTGAGTGATAGGCATCAAGATGAGAGATAGGAAACCCTCATGCGGGTGAGAGATAGTATTCCCTTAGCCAGGTGAGAGATAGGCATCCCACATCTAGGTGAGAGGTAGGTATCCCTCATCCAGGTGAGAGATAGGCAATAGGCATCCCACATAGAGGTGAGAGATAGGTATTCCATATCGAGGTGAGAGATAGGTAACCCGTATCCAGGTGAGAGATAGGCATCCAGCATCCAGGTGAGAGATAGGCATCCTGCATCCAGGTGCAAGATAGGCATCCCGCATCCAGGTTGTAGATAGGCATCCATGTGCAAGATAGGCATCCCGTATCCAGGTGAGAGATAGGCATCCTGCATCTAGTTGAGAGATGGGCATCCCACCTCCAGGTAAGAGATAGGCATCCCACATCCAGGTGAGAGATAGGCATCCTGTATCCAGGTGAGAAATAGGCATACCACATCCAGGTGAGAAATAGGCATCCCTCATCCAGGTGAGAGATAGCCATCCTGCATCCAGGCGAGAGATAGGCATCCTGCATCCCGGTGAGTGATAGGCATCAAGATGAGAGATAGGAAACCCTCATCCGGGTGAGAGATAGTATTCCCTTAGCCAGGTGAGAGATAGGCATCCCACATCTAGGTGAGAGGTAGGTATCCCTCATCCAGGTGAGAGATAGGCAATAGGCATCCCACATAGAGGTGAGAGATAGGTATTCCATATCGAGGTGAGAGATAGGTAACCCGTATCCAGGTGAGAGATAGGCATCCAGCATCCAGGTGAGAGATAGGCATCCTGCATCCAGGTGAGAGATAGGCATCCTGCATCCAGGTGAGAGATAGGCATCATGCATCCAGGTGAGAGATAGGCATCCCGCATCCAGGTGGTAGATATGCATCCAGGTGAGAGATAGGCATCCTGCATCCAGGTGAGAGATAGGCATCCCGCATCCAGCTGGTAGATAGGCATCCAGGTGAGAGATAGGCATCCTGCATCCAGGTGAGCGATAGGTATCCTGTAGCCGGGTGAGAGATAGGCATCATGCATCCAGGTGAGTGATAGGTATCCCTCATCCAGTTGAGAGATAGGCATCCTTCATCCAGGTGAAAGATAGTCATCCCACATCCAGGTGAGAGATAGGCATCCTGCATCCAGGTGTGAGATAGGCATCCCTCATTCATGGGAGAGATAGGCATCCCGCATCTAGGTGTGAGATAGGCATCCCACATCCAGGTGGTAGATAGGCATCCAGGTGAGAGATAGCCATCCCACATGCAGGTGGTAGAGAGGCATCCAGGTGAGAGATAGGCATCCCGCATCCAGGTGGTAGATAGGCATCCAGGTGCGAGATAGGCATCCCTCATCCAGGTGAGAGATAGGCATCCCGTATCCAGGTGAGAGATAGGCATCATGCGTCTAGTTGAGAGATGGGCATCCCACCTCCAGGTAAGAGATAGGCATCCCACATCCAGGTGAGAGATAGGCATCCTGTATCCAGGTGAGAAATAGGCATCCCTCATCCAGGTGAGAGATAGGCATCCTGCATCCAGGTGAGAGAGGGACATCCCGCATTCAGGTGAGAGATAGGCATCCTGCATCCAGGTGAGAGATAGGCATCCAGCATCCAGGTGAGAGATAGTCATCCATGTGAGAGTAGGCATCCACATCCAGGTGAGAGATAGGCATCTGGTATCCAGGTGAGAGGTAGGCATCCAGGTGAGAGATAGGCATCCTGGATCCAGGTGAGAGATAGACATCCAGGTGAGAGATAGGCATCCTGCATCCAGGTGAGATATAGGCATCCCGCATCCATGTGAGAGATAGGCATCCTGTATCCAGGTAAGAGATAGGTATCTAGGTGAGAGATAGGCATCCTGTATCCAGGCGAGAGATAGGCATCCCGCATCCTGGTGAGAGATCTGCATCCGGAATCCAGGTGAGAGATAGACATCCCGCATCCAGGTGAGAGATAGGCAACCCACATTCAGGTGAGAGATAGGCATCCTGTATCCAGGTGAGAGATAGGCATCCTGCATCCAGGTGAGTGATAGGCATGAAGATGAGAGATAGGCAACCCTCATCCGGTTGAGAGATAGTATTCCCTTAGCCAGGTGAGAGATAGGCGTCCCACATCTAGGTTAGCGGTAGGTATCCCCCATCCAGGTGAGAGATAGGCAATAGGCATCTTTCATCCAGGTGAGAGATAGGCATCCCACATCCAAGTGAGAAATAGACATCCTGCATCCAGGTGAGAGATAAGCATCCAGATAAGAGATTGGCAACCCTTATCCGGGTGAGAGATAGGTTTCCCTCAGCCAGGTAAGAGATAGGCCTCCACGTGAGAGATAGGCATCCCGTGTCCAGATGAGAGATAGGCAACCCATATCCAGGTGAGAGATAGGCATCACGCATCCAGGTGAGAGATAGGTATGCCCCATCCAGGTGCGAGATATGTATCCAGGTGAGAGATAGGCATCCCACATTCAGGTGAGTGAGAGGGATCCTGCATCCAGGTAAGAGATAGGTAACCCATATCCAGGTGAGATACACGTCCCACAGCCTGGTGTGAGATAGGCATCCCGCATCCAGGTGAGAGATAGGCATCCAGGTGAGAGATAGGCATCCCATATCCAAGTGAGAGATAGGCATCACACATCCAGGTGAGAGATAGGTATGGCACATCCAGGTGAGAGATAGGTATCCAGTTGAGAGATAGGCATCATGCATCCAGGTGAGAGATACGCATCCCGCATCCAGGTGGGAGATAGGCATCCCCGGTCCAAGTGAGAGATAGTCACCCAGCATGCAGGTGAGAGATTGGCATTCCTCATCCAGGTGAGAGATAGGCATCCAGGTGAGAGATGGGCATCCTGCATCCAGGTGAGAGATAGGCAATAGGCATCCCACATCCAGGTGAGAGATAGGTATTCCATATTGAGGTGAGAGATAGGTAACCCGTATCCAGGTGAGAGATAGGCATCCCACATCCAGGTGAGAGATAGGCATCCTGCATCCAGGTGAGAGATAGGCATCCCGCATCCCGGTGAGAGATTGACATCCCGCACCAGGTGAGAGATAGGCATCCTGCATCCAGGTGAGAGAGGGACATCCCGCATTCAGGTGAGAGATAGGCATCCTGCATCGAGGTGAGAGATAGGCATCCAGCATCCAGGTGAGAGATAGTCATCCAGGTGAGAGTAGGCATCCCGCATCCAGGTGAGCAATAGGTATCCTGTACCCAGGTGAGAGATAGGCATCATGCATCCAGGTGAGTGATAGGTATCCCTCATCCAGGTGAGAGATAGGCATCCTTCATCCAGGTGAAAGATAGTCATCCCACATCCAGGTGTGAGATAGGCATCCTGCATCCAGGTGTGAGATAGGAATCCCTCGTTCATGGGAGAGATAGGCATCCCGCATCTAGGTGTGAGATAGGCATCCCACATCCAGGTGGTAGATACGCATCCAGGTGAGAGATAGGCATCCAGGTGAGAGATAGCACCCACATCCAGTTGAGAGATAGGCATCCAGGTGAGAGATAGGCATCCCACATCCAGGTGGTAGATAGGGATCCAGATGAGAGATAGGCATCCCGCAAACAGCTGGTAGATAGGCATCCAGGTGTGAGATAGGCATCCCGCATCCAGGTGCAAGATAGGCATGACGCATCCAGGTGGTAGATAGGCATCCAGGTGCGAGATAGGCATCCCACATCCAGGTGAGAGATAGGCATCCTGCATCTAGTTGAGAGAAGGGCATCCCACCTCCAGGTAAGAGATAGGCATCCCACGTCCAGGTGAGAGTTCGGCATCCTGTATCCAGGTGAGAAATAGGCATCCTGCATCCAGGTGAGAGATAGGCATCCCTCATCCAGGTGAGAGATAGGCATCCCGCATCCAGGTGAGAGATAGGCATCCTGCATCCAGGTGAGAGATAGGCATCCTGCATCCAGGTGAGAGAGGGACATCCCGCATTCAGGTGAGAGATAGGCATCCTGCATCCAGGTGAGCGATAGGTATCCTGTACCCAGGTGAGAGATAGGCATCATGCATCCAGGTGTGTGATAGATATCCCTCATCCAGATAGACATCCTTTGTCCAGGTGAAAGATAGTCATCCCACATACAGGTGAGAGATAGGCATCCAGCATCCAGGTGAGAGATAGTCATCCATGTGAGAGTAGGCTTCCTGCATCCAGGTGAGCGATAGGTATCCTGTACCCAGGTGAGAGATAGGCATCATGCATCCAGGTGTGTGATAGGTATCCCTCATCCAGATAGACATCCTTTGTCCAGGTGAAAGATAGTCATCCCACATACAGGTGAGAGATAGGCATCCTGCATCCAGGTGTGAGATAGGCATCCCTCATTCATGGGAGAGATAGGCATCCCGCATCTAGGTGTGAAATAGGCATCCCGCATCCAGGTGGTAGATAGGCATCCAGGTGAGAGATAGGCATCCAGGTGAGAGATTGGCATCCCACATCCAGGTGGTAGATAGGCATCCAGGTGCGAGATAGACATCCCGCATGCAGGTGAAAGATAGGCATCCCACATCCAGGTGAGAGATAGGCATCCAGGTGCAAGATAGGCATCCCGCATCCAGGTGGTAGATAGGCATCCATGTGCGAGATAGGCATCCCGTATCCAGGTGAGAGATAGGCATCTTGCATCTAGTTGAGAGATGGGCATCCCACCTCCAGGTAAGAGATAGGCATCCTACATCCAGGTGAGAGATAGGCATCCTGTATCCAGGTGAGAAATAGGCATACCACATCCAGGTGAGAGATAGGCATCCCTCATCCAGGTGAGAGATAGGCATCCCGCATCCAGGCGAGAGATAGGCATCCTGCATCCAGGTGAGAGATAGGCATCCTGCATTCAGGTGAGAGAGGGACATCCCGCATTCAGGTGAGAGATAGGCATCCTGCATCCAGGTGAGAGATAGGCATCCAGCATCCAGGTGAGAGATAGTCATCCATGTGAGAGTAGGCATCCCGCATCCAGGTGAGCGATAGGTATCCTGTACCCAGGTGAGAGATAGGCATCATGCATCCAGGTGTGTGATAGGTATCCCTCATCCAGATAGGCATCCTTTGTCCAGGTGAAAGATAGTCATCCCACATACAGGTGAGAGATAGGCATCCTGCATCCAGGTGTGAGATAGGCATCCCTCATTCATGGGAGAGATAGGCATCCCGCATCTAGGTGTGAAATAGGCATCCCGCATCCAGGTGGTAGATAGGCATCCAGGTGAGAGATAGGCATCCAGGTGAGAGATTGGCATCCCACATCCAGGTGGTAGATAGGCATCCAGGTGCGAGATAGGCATCCCGCATGCAGGTGAAAGATAGGCATCCCACATCCAGGTGAGAAATAGGCATCCAGGTGCAAGATAGGCATCCCGCATCCAGGTTGTAGATAGGCATCCATGTGCAAGATAGGCATCCCGTATCCAGGTGAGAGATAGGCATCCTGCATCTAGTTGAGAGATGGGCATCCCACCTCCAGGTAAGAGATAGGCATCCCACATCCAGGTGAGAGATAGGCATCCTGTATCCAGGTGAGAAATAGGCATACCACATCCAGGTGAGAAATAGGCATCCCTCATCCAGGTGAGAGATAGCCATCCTGCATCCAGGCGAGAGATAGGCATCCTGCATCCCGGTGAGTGATAGGCATCAAGATGAGAGATAGGCAACCCTCATCCGGATGAGAGATAGTATTCCCTTAGCCAGGTGAGAGATAGGCATCCCACATCTAGATGAGAGATAGGTATCCCTCATCCAGGTGAGAGATAGGCAATAGGCATCCCACATCCAGGTGAGAGATAGGTATTCCATATCGAGGTGAGAGATAGGTAACCCGTATCCAGGTGAGAGATCGGCATCCCACATCCAGGTGAGAGATAGGCATGCTGCATCCAGGTGAGAGATAGGCATCCCGCATCCAGGTGAGAGATAGACATCCCGCATCCAGGTGAGAGATAGGCATCCTGCATCCAGGTGAGAGAGGAACATCCCACATCAGGTGAGAGATAGGCATCCTGCATCCGGGTGAGAGTTAGGCATCCAGCATCCAGGTGAGAGATAGTCATCCAGGTGAGAGTAGGCATCCCGCATCCAGGTGAGCGATAGGTATCCTGTACCCAGGTGAGAGATAGGCATCATGCATCCAGGTGAGTGAAAGGTATCCCTCATCCAGTTGAGAGATAGGTATCCTTCATCCAGGTGAAAGATAGTCATCCCACATCCAGGTGAGAGATAGGCATCCTACATCCAGGTGTGAGATGTGCATCCAGGTGAGAGATAGACATCTCCAATTCAGGTTGGAGATATGCATCCAGGTGAGAGATAGGTAACCCAAATCCAGGTGAGAGATAGGCATCCCGCATCCAGGTGGTAGATAGGCATCCCGCATCTAGTTGAGAGATGGGCATCCCACCCATAGGTAAGAGAAAGGCATCCCACATCCAGGTGAGAGTTCGGCATCCTGTATCCAGGTGGTAGATAGGCATCCCTCATTCATGGGAGTGATAGGCATCCCGCATCTAGGTGTGAAATAGGCATCCCACATCCAGGGGGTAGATAGGCATCCAGGTGAGAGATAAGCATCCAGGTGAGAGATAGCATCCCACATCCAGTTGAGAGATAGCCATCCAGGTGAGAGATAGGCATCCCGCATGCAGGTGGTAGATAGGCATCCAGGTGAGAGATAGGCATCCCGCATTCAGGTGGTAGATAGACATCCAGGTGCGAGATAGGCATCCCGCATCCAGGTGAGAGATAGGCATCCCACATCCAGGTGGTAGATAGGCATCCAGGTGCGAGATAGGCATCCCGTATCCAGGTGAGAGATAGGCATCATGCGTCTAGTTGAGAGATGGGCATCCCACCTCCAGGTAAGAGATAGGCATCCCACATCCAGGTGAGGGATAGGCATCCTGTATCCAGGTGAGAAATAGGCATACCGCATCCAGGTGAGAGATAGGCATCACTCATCCAGGTGAGAGATAGGCATCCCGCATCCAGGCGAGAGATAGGCATCCCCCGTCTAAATGAGAGATAGGCATCCTGCATCCAGGTGAGTGATAGGCATCAAGATGAAAGATAGGCAACCCTCATCCGGGTGACAGATAGTATTCCCTTAGCCAGGTGAGAGATAGGCATCTCACATCTAGGTGAGAGATAGGTATCCCTCATCCAGGTGAGAGATAGGCAATAGGCAACCCACATCCAGGTGAGAGATAGGTATTCCATATCGAGGTGAGAGATAGGTATTCCATATCCAGGTGAGAGATAGGCATCCAGCAGCCTGGTGAGAGATAGTCATCCAGGTGAGAGTAGGAATCCCGCATCCAGGTGACCGATAGGTATCCTGTACCCAGGTGAGAGATAGGCATCATGCATCCAGGTGTGTGATAGGTATCCCTCATCCAGTTGAGAGATAGGCATCCTTCATCCAGGTGAAAGACAGTCATCCCACATACAGGTGAGAGATAGGCATCCTGCATCCAGGTGTGAGATAGGCATCCCTCATTCATGGGAGAGATAGGCATCCCGCATCTAGGTGTTAGATAGGCATCCCGCATCCAGGTGATAGATGGGCATCCAGGTGAGAGATAGGCATCCAGGTGAGAGATAGGCATCCCGCATCCAGGTGGTAGATAGGCATCCCGCATCTAGTTGAGAGATGGGCATCCCACCTCCAGGTAAGAGAAAGGCATCCCACATCCAGGTGAGAGTTCGGCATCCTGTATCCAGGTGCGAAATAGGCATACCGCATCCAGGTGAGAGATAGGCATCCCTCGTCCAGGTGAGAGATAGGCATCCCGCATCCAGGCGAGAGATAGGCATCCCTCATCCAGCCGAGAGATAGGCATCCCCCGTCCAAGTGAGAGATAGGCATCCTGCATCCCGGTGAGTGATAGGCATCAAGATGAGAGATAGGAAACCCTCATGCGGGTGAGAGATAGTATTCCCTTAGCCAGGTGAGAGATAGGCATCCCACATCTAGGTGAGAGGTAGGTATCCCTCATCCAGGTGAGAGATAGGCAATAGGCATCCCACATAGAGGTGAGAGATAGGTATTCCATATCGAGGTGAGAGATAGGTAACCCGTATCCAGGTGAGAGATAGGCATCCAGCATCCAGGTGAGAGATAGGCATCCTGCATCCAGGTGAGAGATAGGCATCATGCATCCAGGTGAGAGATAGGCATTATGCATCCAGGTGTGTGATAGGTATCCCTCATCCAGTTGAGAGTTAGGCATCCTTCATCCAGGTGAAAGACAGTCATCCCACATACAGGTGAGAGATAGGCATCCTGCATCCAGGTGTGAGATAGGTATCCCTCATTCATGGAAGAGATAGGCATCCCGCATCTAGGTGTGAGATAGGCATCCCTCGTCCAGGTGAGAGATAGGCATCCCGCATCCAGGCGAGAGATAGGCATCCCTCATCCAGCCGAGAGATAGGCATCCCCCGTCCAAGTGAGAGATAGGCATCCTGCATCCCGGTGAGTGATAGGCATCAAGATGAGAGATAGGAAACCCTCATGCGGGTGAGAGATAGTATTCCCTTAGCCAGGTGAGAGATAGGCATCCCACATCTAGGTGAGAGGTAGGTATCCCTCATCCAGGTGAGAGATAGGCAATAGGCATCCCACATAGAGGTGAGAGATAGGTATTCCATATCGAGGTGAGAGATAGGTAACCCGTATCCAGGTGAGAGATAGGCATCCAGCATCCAGGTGAGAGATAGGCATCCTGCATCCAGGTGAGAGATAGGCATCATGCATCCAGGTGAGAGATAGGCATTATGCATCCAGGTGTGTGATAGGTATCCCTCATCCAGTTGAGAGTTAGGCATCCTTCATCCAGGTGAAAGACAGTCATCCCACATACAGGTGAGAGATAGGCATCCTGCATCCAGGTGTGAGATAGGTATCCCTCATTCATGGAAGAGATAGGCATCCCGCATCTAGGTGTGAGATAGGCATCCCGCATCCAGGTGATAGATAGGCATCCAGGTGAGAGATAGGCATCCAGGTGAGAGATAGGCATCCCACATCCACGTGAGAGATAGGCATCCAGGTGAGAGATAGGCATCCCACATCCAGGTGGTAGATAGGCATCCAGGTGAGAGATACGCATCCCGCATCCAGGTGGTAGATATGCATCCAGGTGAGAGATAGGCATCCCGCATCCAGGTGAGAGATAGGCATCCCGCATCCAGCTGGTAGATAGGCATCCAGGTGAGAGATAGGCATCCTGCATCCAGGTGAGCGATAGGTATCCTGTACCCGGGTGAGAGATAGGCATCATGCATCCAGGTGAGT
Organism: Isurus oxyrinchus; assembly: GCA_026770705.1. Lineage (NCBI taxonomy): Eukaryota > Metazoa > Chordata > Chondrichthyes > Lamniformes > Lamnidae > Isurus > Isurus oxyrinchus. The sequence goes on along the minus strand of JANJGN010000007.1, from coordinate 6,073,784 downwards.
GATAGGTATCCCTCATCCAGTTGAGAGATAGGCATCCTTCATCCAGGTGAAAGATAGTCATCCCACATCCAGGTGAGAGATAGGCATCCTGCATCCAGGTGTGAGATAGGCATCCCTCATTCATGGGAGAGATAGGCATCCCGCATCTAGGTGTGAGATAGGCATCCCACATCCAGGTGGTAGATAGGCATCCAGGTGAGAGATAGCCATCCCGCATGCAGGTGGTAGATAGGCATCCAGGTGAGAGATAGGCATCCCGCATCCAGGTGGTAGATAGGCATCCAGGTGCGAGATAGGCATCCCTCATCCAGGTGAGAGATAGGCATCCCGTATCCAGGTGAGAGATAGGCATCATGCGTCTAGTTGAGAGATGGGCATCCCACCTCCAGGTAAGAGATAGGCATCCCACATCCAGGTGAGAGATAGGCATCCTGTATCCAGGTGAGAAATAGGCATCCCTCATCCAGGTGAGAGATAGCCATCCTGCATCCAGGCGAGAGATAGGCATCCCCCGTCAAAGTGAGAGATAGGCATCCTGCATCAAGGTGAGTGATAGGCATCAAGATGAAAGATAGGCAACCCTCATCCGGGTGACTGATAGTATTCCCTTAGCCAGGTGAGAGATAGGCATCCCGCATCTAGGTGAGAGATAGGTATCCCTCATCCAGGTGAGAGATAGGCAATAGGCATCCCACATCCAGGTGAGAGATAGGTATTCCATATCGAGGTGAGAGATATGTAACATGTATCCAGGTGAGAGATCGGCATCCCACATCCAGGTGAGAGATAGGCATCCTGCATCCAGGTGAGAGATAGGCATCCAGCATCCAGGTGAGAGATAGACATCCCGCATCCAGGTGAGAGATAGGCATCCTGCATCCAGGTGAGAGAGGGACATCCCGCATTCAGGTGAGAGATAGGCATCCTGCATCCAGGTGAGAGATAGGCATCCAGCATCCAGGTGAGAGATAGTCATCCAGGTGAGAGTAGGCATCCCGCATCCAGGTGAGCGATAGGTATCCTGTACCCAGGTGAGAGATAAGCATCATGCATCCAGGTGAGTGATAGGTATCCCTCATCCAGTTGAGAGATAGGCATCCTTCATACAGGTGAAAGATAGTCATCCCACATCCAGGTGAGAGATAGGCATCCTACATCCAGGTTGGAGATATGAATCCAGGTGAGAGATAGGTAACCCAAATCCAGGTGAGAGATAGGCATCCTGTATCCAGGTGGGAGATAGGCATCCTGCATCCAGGTGAGTGATAGGCATCACGCATGCAGGTGAGAGATAGGCATCCCCCATCCAGGTGAGAGATAGGCATACTGCATCCAGGTGAGAGATAGGCATCCTGCATCCAGGTGAGAGATAGGCATACTGCATCCAGGTGAGAGATGGGCATCTTGCTTCCAGGTGAGAGATAGGCATCCTGCATCCAAGGGAGAGATAGGCACCCTGCATCCAGGTGAGAGATAGGCATCCCACATCCAGGGGTGAGATAGGTACCGTGCATCCAGGTGAGAGATAGGCATCACGCATGCAGGTGAGAGATTGGCATACCACATCCAGGTGAGAGATAGGCATCCAGGTGAGAGATAGGCATCCCACATCCTGGAGTGAGATAGGCATCCAGTTTCCAGGTGAGAGATAGACATCCCGCATCCAGGTGAGAGATGGGCATCCTGCATCCAGGTGAAAGATAGGCATCCTGCATCCAGGTGAGAGAGGGACATCCCGCATTCAGGTGAGAGATAGGCATCCTGCATCCAGGTGAGAGATAGGCATCCAGCATCCAGGTGAGAGATATTCATCCAGGTGAGAGTAGGCATCCCGCATCCAGGTGAGCGATAGGTATCCTGTACCCAGGTGAGAGATAAGCATCATGCATCCAGGTGAGTGATAGGTATCCCTCATCCAGTTGAGAGATAGGCATCCTTCATCCAGGTGAAAGATAGTCATCCCACATCCAAGTGAGAGATAGGCATCCTACATCCAGGTTGGAGATATGCATCCAGGTGAGAGATAGGTAACCCAAATCCAGGTGAGAGATAGGCATCCCGCAACCAGGTGAGAGTTAGGCATCCTGTATCCAGGTGAAAGATAGGCATCCAGCATCCAGGTGAGAGATAGGCATCATGCATGCAGGTGAGAGAAATGCATCCCCCATCCAGGTGAGAGATAGGCATACTGCATCCAGGTGAGAGATAGGCATCCTGCATCCAGGTGAGAGAAAGGCATACTGCATCCAGGTGAGAGATGGGCAACTTGCTTCCAGGTGAGAGATAGGCATCCTGCATCCAAGGGAGAGATAGACACCCTGCATCCAGGTGAGAGATAGGCATCCCACATCCAGGGGTGAGATAGGCACCATGCATCCAGGTGAGAGATAGGCATCACGCATGCAGGTGAGAGATTGGCATTCCACATCCTGGTGAGAGATAGGCATCCAGGTGAGAGATAGGCATCCCACATCCTGGAGTGAGATAGGCATCCCGTTTCCAGGTGAGAGATAGACATCCCGCATCCAGGTGAGAGATGGGCATCCTGCATCCAGGTGAGAGATAGGCATCCTGCATCCAGGTGAGAGATAGGCATACTGCATCCAGGTGATAGATGGGCATCCTGCATCCAGGTGAGAGATAGGCATACTGCATCCAGGTGATAGATGGGCATCCTGCATCCAGGTGAGAGATAGGCATACTGCATCCAGGTGATAGATGGGCATCCTGCATCCAGGTGAGAGATATCCATACTGCATCCAGGTGAGAGATGGGCATCCTGCATCCAGGTGAGAGATAGGCATACTGCATCCAGGTGAGAGATGGGCATCCTGCATCCACGTGAGAGATAGGCATCCCACATCCATGTGAGAGATAGGCAATCCAAATCCAGGTGGGAGATAGGCATCCCACATCCAGGTGGGTGTTAGACATCCTGCATCCAGGTGAGAGATAGACATCCCGTTTCCAGGTGAGAGATAGGCATCCTGTATCCAGGTGAGAAATAGGCATCCCATATCCAGGTGAGGAATAGGTATGCCACATCCAGGTGAGATATAGGCATCACACATGCAGTTGAGAGATAATCATCCCACAGTCAGGTGAGCGAGAGGCATCCCGCTTCCATGTAAGAAATTGTTAACCCATATCCTGGTGAGAGATCAGCATCCAGATGAGAGATAGACATCCTGCATCCAGCTGAGAGATAGGCATCCTGCATCCAGGTGAGAGATAGGCATCCTGCATCAAGGTGATAGATAGGCATCCAGGTGAGAGATAGGCATCCCCTATTCACGTTATCGATATGCATCCAGGTGAGAGATAGGTAACCCAAATCTATGTGAGAGATAGGTATCCCGAATCCAGGTGAGAGATGTGCATCCAGGTGAGAGATAGACATCTCCAATTCAGGTTGGAGATATGAATCCAGGTGAGAGATAGGTTACCCAAATCCAGGTGAGAGATAGGCATCACGCATGCAGGTGAGAGATAGGCATCCCCCATCCAGGTGAGAGATAGGCATACTGCATCCAGGTGAAGAGATAGGCATCCTGCATCCAGGTGAGAGATAGGCATACTGCATCCAGGTGAGAGATGGGCATCTTGCTTCCGGGTGAGAGATAGGCATCCTGCATCCAAGGGAGAGATAGGCACCCTGCATCCAGGTGAGAGATAGGCATCCCGCATCCAGGTGAGAGATAGTCATCCAGGTGAGAGTAGGCATCCCGCATCCAGGTGAGCGATAGGTATCCTGTACCCAGTTGAGAGATAGGCATCCTTCATCCAGGTGAAAGATAGTCATCCCACATCCAGGTGAGAGATAGGCATCCTGCATCCAGGTGTGAGATAGGCATCCCTCATTCATGGGAGAGATAGGCATCCCGCATCTAGGTGTGAGATAGGCATCCCACATCCAGGTGGTAGATACGCATCCAGGTGAGAGATAGCATCCCACATCCAGTTGAGAGATAGCCATCCAGGTGAGAGATAGGCATCCCGCATGCAGGTGGTAGATAGGCATCCAGGTGAGAATTGGCATCCCGCATCCAGGTGATAGACAGGCATCCAGGTGCGAGATAGGCATCCCACATCCAGGTGAGAGATAGGCATCCCGCATCCAGGTGGTAGATAGGCATCCAGGTGCGAGATAGGCATCCTGCATCTAGTTGAGAGATCGGCATCCCACCTCCAGGTAAGAGATAGGCATCCCACATCCAGGTGAGAGATAGGCATCCTGTATCCAGGTGAGAAATAGGCATGCCGCATCCAGGTGAGAGATAGGCATCACTCATCCAGGTGAGAGATAGGCATTCCGCATCCAGGCGACAGATAGGCATAACCCGTCTAAGTGAGAGATAGGCATCCTGCATCCAGGTGAGTGATAGGCATCAAGATGAAAGATAGGCAACCCTCATCCGGGTGAGATATAGTATTCTCTTAGCCAGGTGAGAGATAGGCATCCCACATCTAGATGAGAGATAGGTATCCCTCATCCAGGTGAGAGATAGGTAATAGGCATCCCACATCCAGGTGAGAGATAGGTATTCCATATCGACGTGAGAGATAGGTAACATGTATCCAGGTGAGAGATTGGCATCCCACATCCAGGTGAGAGATAGGCATCCTGCATCCAGGTGAGAGATAGGCATCCCGCATCCAGGTGAGAGATAGACAACCCGCATCCAGGTGAGAGATAGGCATCCCGCATCCAGGTGAGAGAGGGACATCCCACATTCAGGTGAGAGATAGGCATCCTGCATCCAGATGAGAGATAGGTATCCAGCATCCAGGTGAGAGATTGGTATCCAGCATCCAGGGGAGAGACAGTCATCCAGGTGAGAGTAGGCATCCTGCATCCAGGTGAGCGATAGGTATTCTTTACCCAGGTGAGAGATAGGCATCATGCATCCAGGTGAGTGAAAGGTATCCCTCATCCAGTTGAGAGATAGGCATCCTTCATCCAGGTGAAAGATAGTCATCCCACATCCAGGTGAGAGATAGGCATCCTACATCCAGGTGTGAGATGTGCATCCAGGTGAGAGATAGGTAACCCAAATCCAGGTGAGAGATAGGCATCCCGCAACCAGGTGAGAGTTAGGCATCCTGTATCCAGGTGGTAGATAGGCATCCTGCATCCAGGTGAGAGATAGGCATCACGCATACAGGTGAGAGATAGGCATCCTGCATCCAGGTGAGAGATAGGCATACTGCATCCAGGTGAGAGATAGGCATCCTGTATCCAGGTGAGAGTTAGGCATACTGCATCCAGGTGAGAGATAGGCATCCTGCATCCAAGGGAGAGATAGGCACCCTGCATCCAGGTGAGAGATAGGCATCCCAAATCCAGGGGAGAGATAGGCACCGTGCATCCAGGTGAGAGATAGGCATCCCACATCCAGGTGAGAGATAGGCATCACGCATGCAGGTGAGAGATTGGCATCCCGCATCCAGGTGAGAGATAGGCATCCAGGTGAGAGATAGGCATCCCACATCCTGGAGTGAGATAGGCATCCTGTTTCCAGGTGAGAGATAGACATCCTGCATCCAGGTGAGAGATGGGCATCCAGCATCCAGGTGAGAGATAGGCATCCTGCATCCAGGTGAGAGATAGGCATACTGCATCCAGGTGATAGATGGGCATCCTGCATCCAGGTGAGAGATAGGCATACTGCATCCAGGTGAGAGATGGGCATCCTGCATCCAGGTGAGAGATAGGCATACTGCATCCAGGTGAGAGATGGGCATCCTGCATCCATGTAAGAGATAGGCATCTCGCATCCATGTGAGAGATAGGCAATCCAAATCCAGGTGGGAGATAGGCATCCCACATCCAGGTGGGTGTTAGACATCCTGCAACCAGGTGAGAGATAGACATCCCGTTTCCAGGTGAGAGATAGGCATCCTGTATCCAGGTGAGAAATAGGGATCCCATATCCAGGTGAGGAATAGGTATGCCACATCCAGGTGAGATATAGGCATCACACATGCAGTTGAGAGATAGTCATCCCACATTCAGGTGAGCGAGAGGCATCCCGCTTCCATGTAAGAAATTGTTAACCCATATCCTGGTGAGAGATCGGCATCCAGGTGAGAGATTGGCATCCTGCATCCAGGTGAGAGATAGGCATCCTGCATCCAGGTGAGAGATAGGCATCCTGCATCAAGGTGATAGATAGGCATCCAGGTGAGAGATAGGCATCCCCCATTCAGGTTGTAGATATGCATCCAGGTGAGAGATAGGTAACCCAAATCTATGTGAGAGATAGGCATCCCGAATCCAGGTGAGAGATGTGCATCCAGGTGAGAGATAGACATCTCCAATTCAGGTTGGAGATATGCATCCAGCTGAGAGTTAGGTAACCCAAATCCAGGTGAGAGATAGGCATCCCGCAACCAGGTGAGAGTTAGGCATCTTGCATTCAGGTGAGAGATAGGCATCCTGCATCCAGGTGAGATAGGCATCACACATGCAGGTGAGAGATAGGCATCCCCCATCCAGGTGAGAGATAGGCATACTGCATCCAAGTGAGAGAGGAACATCCCACATCAGGTGAGAGATAGGCATCCTGCATCCGGGTGAGAGAGGGACATCCCGCATTCAGGTGAGAGATAGGCATCCTGCACCCAGGTGAGAGATAGGCATCCAGCATCCAGGTGAGAGATAGTCATCCAGGTGAGAGTAGGCATCCCGCATCCAGGTGAGCGATAGGTATCCTGTACCCAGGTGAGAGATAAGCATCATGCATCCAGGTGAGTGATAGGTATCCCTCATCCAGTTGAGAGATAGGCATCCTTCATCCAGGTGAAAGATAGTCATCCCACATCCAGGTGAGAGATAGGCATCCTACATCCAGGTTGGAGATATGAATCCAGGTGAGAGATAGGTAACCCAAATCCAGGTGAGAGATAGGCATCCTGTATCCAGGTGGGAGATAGGCATCCTGCATCCAGGGGAGTGATAGGCATCACACATGCAGGTGAGAGATAGGCATCCTACATCCAGGTTGGAGATATTCATCCAGGTGAGAGATAGGTAACCCAAATCCAGGTGAGAGATAGGCATCCCGCAACCAGGTGAGAGTTAGACATCCTGTATCCAGGTGAAAGATAGGCATCCAGCATCCAGGTGAGAGATAGGCATCATGCATGCAGGTGAGAGAAATGCTTCCCCCATCCAGGTGAGAGATAGGCATACTGCATCCAGGTGAGAGATAGGCATCCTGCATCCAGGTGAGAGATAGGCATACTGCATCCAGGTGAGAGATGGGCAACTTGCTTCCAGGTGAGAGATAGGCATCCTGCATCCAAGGGAGAGATAGGCTCCCTGCATCCAGGTGAGAGATAGGCATCCCGCATCCAGGGGTGAGATAGGTACCGTGCATCCAGGTGAGAGATAGGCATCACGCATGCAGGTGAGAGATTGGCATACCACATCCAGGTGAGAGATAGGCATCCAGGTGAGAGATAGGCATCCCACATCCTGGAGTGAGATAGGCATCCAGTTTCCAGGTGAGAGATAGACATCCCGCATCCAGGTGAGAGATGGGCATCCTGCATCCAGGTGAGAGATAGGCATCCTGCATCCAGGTGAGAGAGGGACATCCCGCATTCAGGTGAGAGATAGGCATCCTGCATCCAGGTGAGAGATAGGCATCCAGCATCCAAGTGAAAGATATTCATCCAGGTGAGAGTAGGCATCCCGCATCCAGGTGAGCGATAGGTATCCTGTACCCAGGTGAGAGATAAGCATCATGCATCCAGGTGAGTGATAGGTATCCCTCATCCAGTTGAGAGATAGGCATCCTTCATCCAGGTGAAAGATAGTCATCCCACATCCAAGTGAGAGATAGGCATCCTACATCCAGGTTGGAGATATGCATCCAGGTGAGAGATAGGTAACCCAAATCCAGGTGAGAGATAGGCATCCCGCAACCAGGTGAGAGTTAGGCATCCTGTATCCAGGTGAAAGATAGGCATCCAGCATCCAGGTGAGAGATAGGCATCATGCATGCAGGTGAGAGAAATGCATCCCCCATCCAGGTGAGAGATAGGCATACTGCATCCAGGTGAGAGATAGGCATCCTGCATCCAGGTGAGAGATAGGCATACTGCATCCAGGTGAGAGATGGGCAACTTGCTTCCAGGTGAGAGATAGGCATCCTGCATCCAAGGGAGAGATAGACACCCTGCATCCAGGTGAGAGATAGGCATCCCACATCCAGGGGTGAGATAGGCACCATGCATCCAGGTGAGAGATAGGCATCACGCATGCAGGTGAGAGATTGGCATCCCACATCCAGGTGAGAGATAGGCATCCAGGTGAGAGATAGGCATCCCACATCCTGGAGTGAGATAGGCATCCTGTTTCCAGGTGAGAGATAGACATCCCGCATCCAGGTGAGAGATGGGCATCCTGCATCCAGGTGAGAGATAGGCATCCTGCATCCAGGTGAGAGATAGGCATACTGCATCCAGGTGATAGATGGGCATCCTGCATCCAGGTGAGAGATAGGCATACTGCATCCAGGTGATAGATGGGCATCCTGCATCCAGGTGAGAGATAGGCATACTGCATCCAGGTGATAGATGGGCATCCTGCATCCAGGTGAGAGATATCCATACTGCATCCAGGTGAGAGATGGGCATCCTGCATCCAGGTGAGAGATAGGCATACTGCATCCAGGTGAGAGATGGGCATCCTGCATCCACGTGAGAGATAGGCATCCCACATCCATGTGAGAGATAGGCAATCCAAATCCAGGTGGGAGATAGGCATCCCACATCCAGGTGGGTGTTAGACATCCTGCATCCAGGTGAGAGATAGACATCCCGTTTCCAGGTGAGAGATAGGCATCCTGTATCCAGGTGAGAAATAGGCATCCCATATCCAGGTGAGGAATAGGTATGCCACATCCAGGTGAGATATAGGCATCACACATGCAGTTGAGAGATAATCATCCCACATTCAGGTGAGCGAGAGGCATCCCGCTTCCATGTAAGAAATTGTTAACCCATATCCTGGTGAGAGATCAGCATCCAGCTGAGAGATAGGCATCCTGCATCCAGGTGAGAGATAGGCATCCTGCATCAAGGTGATAGATAGGCATCCAGGTGAGAGATAGGCATCCCTTATTCACGTTGTCGATATGCATCCAGGTGAGAGATAGGTAACCCAAATCTATGTGAGAGATAGGTATCCCGAATCCAGGTGAGAGATGTGCATCCAGGTGAGAGAAAGACATCTCCAATTCAGGTTGGAGATATGAATCCAGGTGAGAGATAGGTTACCCAAATCCAGGTGAGAGATAGGCATCACGCATGCAGGTGAGAGATAGGCATCCCCCATCCAGGTGAGAGATAGGCATACTGCATCCAGGTGAAGAGATAGGCATCCTGCATCCAGGTGAGAGATAGGCATACTGCATCCAGGTGAGAGATGGGCATCTTGCTTCCGGGTGAGAGATAGGCATCCTGCATCCAAGGGAGAGATAGGCACCCTGCATCCAGGTGAGAGATAGGCATCCCGCATCCAGGTGAGAGATAGTCATCCAGGTGAGAGTAGGCATCCCGCATCCAGGTGAGCGATAGGTATCCTGTACCCAGTTGAGAGATAGGCATCCTTCATCCAGGTGAAAGATAGTCATCCCACATCCAGGTGAGAGATAGGCATCCTGCATCCAGGTGTGAGATAGGCATCCCTCATTCATGGGAGAGATAGGCATCCCGCATCTAGGTGTGAGATAGGCATCCCACATCCAGGTGGTAGATACGCATCCAGGTGAGAGATAGCATCCCACATCCAGTTGAGAGATAGCCATCCAGGTGAGAGATAGGCATCCCGCATGCAGGTGGTAGATAGGCATCCAGGTGAGAATTGGCATCCCGCATCCAGGTGGTAGATAGGCATCCAGGTGCGAGATAGGCATCCCACATCCAGGTGAGAGATAGGCATCCCGCATCCAGGTGGTAGATAGGCATCCAGGTGCGAGATAGGCATCCTGCATCTAGTTGAGAGATGGGCATCCCACCTCCAGGTAAGAGATAGGCATCCCACATCCAGGTGAGAGGTAGGCATCCTGTATCCAGGTGAGAAATAGGCATGCCGCATCCAGGTGAGAGATAGGCATCACTCATCCAGGTGAGAGATAGGCATTCCACATCCAGGCGACAGATAGGCATCCCCCGTCTAAGTGAGAGATAGGCATCCTGCATCCAGGTGAGTGATAGGCATCAAGATGAAAGATAGGCAACCCTCATCCGGGTGAGATATAGTATTCTCTTAGCCAGGTGAGAGATAGGCATCCCACATCTAGATGAGAGATAGGTATCCCTCATCCAGGTGAGAGATAGGCAATAGGCATCCCACATCCAGGTGAGAGATAGGTATTCCATATCGACGTGAGAGATAGGTAACACGTATCCAGGTGAGAGATTGGCATCCCACATCCAGGTGAGAGATTGGCATCCTGCATCCAGGTGAGAGATAGGCATCCCGCATCCAGGTGAGAGATAGACAACCCGCATCCAGGTGAGAGATAGGCATCCCGCATCCAGGTGAGAGAGGGACATCCCACATTCAGGTGAGAGATAGGCATCCTGCATCCAGATGAGAGATAGGCATCATGCATGCAGGTGAGAGATAGGCATCCTGCATCCAGGTGAGAGATAGGCATACTGCATCCAGGTGATAGATAGGCATCCTGCATCCAGGTGAGAGTTAGGCATACTGCATCCAGGTGAGAGATGGGCATCTTGCTTCCAGGTGAGAGATAGGCATCCTGCATCCAAGGGAGAGATAGGCACCCTGCATCCAGGTGAGAGATAGGCATCCCACATCCAGGGGAGAGATAGGCACCGTGCATCCAGGTGAGAGATAGGCATCCCACATCCAGGTGAGAGATAGGCATCACGCATGCAGGTGTGAGATTGGTATCCCGCATCCAGGTGAGAGATAGGCATCCAGGTGAGAGATAGACATCCCACATCCTGGAGTGAGATAGGCATCCTGTTTCCAGGTGAGAGATAGACATCCTGCATCCAGGTGAGAGATGGGCATCCTGCATCCAGGTGAGAGATAGGCATCCTGCATCCAGGTGAGAGATAGGCATATTGCATCCAGGTGATAGATGGGCATCCTGCATCCAGGTGAGAGATAGGCATACTGCATCCAGGTGAGAGATGGGCATCCTGCATCCAGGTGAGAGATAGGCATACTGCATCCAGGTGAGAGATGGGCATCCTGCATCCATGTAAGAGATAGGCATCTCGCATCCATGTGAGAGATAGGCAATCCAAATCCAGGTGGGAGATAGGCATCCCACATCCAGGTGGGTGTTAGACATCCTGCATCCAGGTGAGAGATAGACATCCCGTTTCCAGGTGAGAGATAGGCATCCTGTATCCAGGTGAGAAATAGGGATCCCATATCCAGGTGAGGAATAGGTATGCCACATCCAGGTGAGATATAAGCATCACACATGCAGTTGAGAGATAGTCATCCCACATTCAGGTGAGCGAGAGGCATCCCGCTTCCATGTAAGAAATTGTTAACCCATATCCTGGTGAGAGATCGGCATCCAGGTGAGAGATTGGCATCCTGCATCCAGGTGAGAGATAGGCATCCTGCATCCAGGTGAGAGATAGGCATCCTGCATCAAGGTGATAGATAGGCATCCAGGTGAGAGATAGGCATCCCCCATTCAGGTTGTAGATATGCATCCAGGTGAGAGATAGGTAACCCAAATCTATGTGAGAGATAGGCATCCCGAATCCAGGTGAGAGATGTGCATCCAGGTGAGAGATAGACATCTCCAATTCAGGTTGGAGATATGCATCCAGCTGAGAGTTAGGTAACCCAAATCCAGGTGAGAGATAGGCATCCCGCAACCAGGTGAGAGTTAGGCATCTTGCATCCAGGTGAGAGATAGGCATCCTGCATCCAGGTGAGATAGGCATCACACATGCAGGTGAGAGATAGGCATCCCCCATCCAGGTGAGAGATAGGCATACTGCATCCAGGTGAGAGATGGGCATCTTGCTTCCAGGTGAGAGATAGGCATCCTGCATCCAAGGGAGAGATAGGCACCCTGCATCCAGGTGAGAGATAGGCATCCCACATCCAGGGGAGAGATAGGCACCATGCATCCAGGTGAGAGATAGGCATCCCGCATCCAGGTGAGAGATAGGCATCCAGGTGAGAGATAGGCATCCCACATCCTGGAGTGAGATAGGCATCCCGTTTCTAGGTGAGAGATAGACATCCCGCATCCAGGTGAGAGATGGGCATACTGCATCCAGGTGAGAGATGGGCATCCTGCATCCAGGTGAGAGATAGGCATACTGCATCCAGGTGATAGATGGGCATCCTGCATCCAGGTGAGAGACAGGCATACTGCATCCAGGTGAGACATGCGCATTCTGCATCCACGTGAGAAATAGGCATCCCGCATCCATGTGAGAGATAGGCAATCCAAATCCAGGTGGGAGATAGGCATCCCACATCCAGGTAGGTGTTAGACATCCTGCTTCCAGGTGAGAGATAGACATCCCATTTCCAGGTGAGAGATAGGCATCCTGTATCCAGGTGAGAAATAGGGATCCCATATCCAGGTGAGGAATAGGTATGCCACATCCAGGTGAGATATAGGCATCACACATGCAGTTGAGAGATAATCATCCCACATTCAGGTGAGCGAGAGGCATCCCGCTTCCATGTAAGAAATTGTTAACCCATATCCTGGTGAGAGATCGGCATCCAGGTGAGAGATTGGCATCCTGCATCCAGGTGAGAGATAGGCATCCTGCATCCAGGTGAGAGATAGGCATTCTGCATCAAGGTGATAGATAGGCATCCAGTTGAGAGATAGGAATCCCCCATTTAGGTTGTAGATATGCATCCAGGTGAGAGAAAGGTAACCCAAATCTATGTGAGAGATAGGCATCCTGAATCCAGGTGAGAGATGTGCATCCAGGTGAGAGATAGACATCTCCAATTCAGGTTGGAGATATGCATCCAGGTGAGAGATAGGTAACCCAAATCCAGGTGAGAGATAGGCATCCCGCAACCAGGTGAGAGTTAGGCATCCTGTATCCAGGTGGTAGATAGGCATCCTGCATCCAGGTGAGAGATAGGCATCACGCATGCAGGTGAGAGATAGGCATCCTGCATCCAGGTGAGAGATTGGCATACTGCATCCAGGTGAGAGATAGGCATCCTGCATCCAGGTGAGAGATAGGCATACTGCATCCAGGTGAGAGATGGGCATCTTGCTTCCAGGTGAGAGATAGGCATCCTGCATCCAAGGGAGAGATAGGCACCCTGCATCCAGGTGAGAGATAGGCATCCCGCATCCAGGGGAGAGATAGGCACCGTGCATCCAGGTGAGAGATAGGCATCCCGCATCCAGGTGAGAGATAGGCATCCAGGTGAGAGATAGGCATCCCACATCCTGGAGTGAGATAGGCATCCTGTTTCCAGGTGAGATATAGACATCCCGCATCCAGGTGAGAGATGGGCATCCTGCATCCAGGTGAGAGATAGGCATCCTGCATCCAGGTGAGAGATAGGCATACTGCATCCAGGTGATAGATGGGCATCCTGCATCCAGGTGAGAGATAGGCATACTGCATCCAGGTGAGAGATGGGCATCCTGCATCCAGGTGAGAGATAGGCATACTGCATCCAGGTGAGAGATGGGCATCCTGCATCCATGTAAGAGATTGGCATCTCGCATCCATGTGAGAGATAGGCAATCCAAATCCAGGTGGGAGATAGGCATCCCACATCCAGTGGGTGTTAGACATCCTGCATCCAGGTGAGAGATAGACATCCCGTTTCCAGGTGAGAGATAGGCACCTGTATTCAGGTGAGAAATAGGGATCCCATATCCAGGTGAGGAATAGGTATGCCACATCCAGGTGAGATATAGGCATCACACATGCAGTTGAGAATAGTCATCCCACATTCAGGTGCGCGAGAGGCATCCCGCTTCCATGTAAGAAATTGTTAACCCATATCCTGGTGAGAGATCGGCATCCAGGTGAGAGATTGGCATCCTGCATCCAGGTGAGAGATAGGCATCCTGCATCCAGGTGAGAGATAGGCATCCTGCATCAAGGTGATAGATAGGCATCCAGGTGAGAGATAGGCATCCCCCATTCAGGTTGTAGATATGCATCCAGGTGAGAGATAGGTAACCCAAATCTATGTGAGAGATAGGCATCCCGAATCCAGGTGAGAGATGTGCATCCAGGTGAGAGATAGACATCTCCAATTCAGGTTGGAGATATGCATCCAGCTGAGAGATAGGTAACCCAAATCCAGGTGAGAGATAGGCATCCCGCAACCAGGTGAGAGTTAGGCATCTTGTATCCAGGTGAGAGATAGGCATCCTGCATCCAGGTGAGATAGGCATCACACATGCAGGTGAGAGATAGGCATCCCCCATCCAGGTGAGAGATTGGCATACTGCATCCAGGTGAGAGATGGGTAACCCAAATCCAGGTGAGAGATAGGCATCCCGCATCCAGGTGAGAGTTAGGCATCCTGTATCCAGGTGAAAACTAGGCATCCTGCATCCAGGTGAGAGATAGGCATCCAGCATCCAGGTGAGAGATAGGCATCCAGCATCCAGCTGAAAGTTAGGCATCCTGCATCCCGGTGAAAGATAGGCATCCAGCATCCAGGTGAGAGATAGTCATCCCCCATCCAGGTGAGAGTTAGGCATCCTGTATCCAGGTGAGAGATAGTCATCCAGGTGAGAGTAGGCATCCCGCATCCAGCTGAGCGATAGGTATCCTGTACCAGGTGAGAGATAGGCATCATGCATCCAGGTGAGTGAAAGGTATCCCTCATCCAGTTGAGAGATAGGCATCCTTCATCCAGGTGAAAGATAGTCATCCCACATCCAGGTGAGGGATAGGCATCCTACATCCAGGTGTGAGATGTGCATCCAGGTGAGAGATAGACATCTCCAATTCAGGTTGGAGATATGCATCCAGGTGAGAGATAGGTAACCCAAATCCAGGTGAGAGATAGGCATCCCGCAACCAGGTGAGAGTTAGGCATCCTGTATCCAGGTGGTAGATAGGCATCCTGCATCCAGGTGAGAGATAGGCATCACGCATGCAGGTGAGAGATAGGCATCCTGCATCCAGGTGAGAGATAGGCATACTGCATCCAGGTGAGAGATGGGCATCTTGCTTCCAGGTGAGAGATAGGCATCCTGCATCCAAGGGAGAGATAGGCACCCTGCATCCAGGTGAGAGATAGGCATCCCGCATCCAGGGGAGAGATAGGCACCGTGCATCCAGGTGAGAGATAGGCATCCCGCATCCTGGTGAGAGATAGGCATCCAGGTGAGAGATTGGCATCCCACATCCTGGAGTGAGATAGGCATCCTGTTTCCAGGTGAGAGATAGACATCCCGCATCCAGGTGAGAGATGGGCATCCTGCATCCAGGTGAGAGATAGGCATCCTGCATCCAGGTGAGAGATAGGCATACTGCATCCAGGTGATAGATGGGCATCCTGCATCCAGGTGAGAGATAGGCATACTGCATCCAGGTGAGAGATGGGCATCCTGCATCCAGGTGAGAGATAGGCATACTGCATCCAGGTGAGAGATGGGCATCCTGCATCCATGTAAGAGATAGGCATCTCGCATCCATGTGAGAGATAGGCAATCCAAATCCAGGTGGGAGATAGGCATCCCACATCCAGTGGGTGTTAGACATCCTGCATCCAGGTGAGAGATAGACATCCCGTTTCCAGGTGAGAGATAGGCACCTGTATTCAGGTGAGAAATAGGGATCCCATATCCAGGTGAGGAATAGGTATGCCACATCCAGGTGAGATATAGGCATCACACATGCAGTTGAGAATAGTCATCCCACATTCAGGTGCGCGAGAGGCATCCCGCTTCCATGTAAGAAATTGTTAACCCATATCCTGGTGAGAGATCGGCATCCAGGTGAGAGATTGGCATCCTGCATCCAGGTGAGAGATAGGCATCCTGCATCCAGGTGAGAGATAGGCATCCTGCATCAAGGTGATAGATAGGCATCCAGGTGAGAGATAGGCATCCCCCATTCAGGTTGTAGATATGCATCCAGGTGAGAGATAGGTAACCCAAATCTATGTGAGAGATAGGCATCCCGAATCCAGGTGAGAGATGTGCATCCAGGTGAGAGATAGACATCTCCAATTCATGTTGGAGATATGCATCCAGCTGAGAGATAGGTAACCCAAATCCAGGTGAGAGATAGGCATCCCGCAACCAGGTGAGAGTTAGGCATCTTGTATCCAGGTGAGAGATAGGCATCCTGCATCCAGGTGAGATAGGCATCACACATGCAGGTGAGAGATAGGCATCCCCCATCCAGGTGAGAGATTGGCATACTGCATCCAGGTGAGAGATGGGTAACCCAAATCCAGGTGAGAGATAGGCATCCCGCATCCAGGTGAGAGTTAGGCATCCTGTATCCAGGTGAAAAATAGGCATCCTGCATCCAGGTGAGAGATAGGCATCCAGCATCCAGGTGAGAGATAGGCATCCAGCATCCAGCTGAAAGTTAGGCATCCTGCATCCCAGTGAAAGATAGGCATCCAGCATCCAGGTGAGAGATAGTCATCCCCCATCCAGGTGAGAGTTAGGCATCCTGTATCCAGGTGAGAAATGGGCATCCCTTATCCAGGTGAGAGACTGACATCCCGCATCCAGCTGAGAGCTAGGCATCCTGTATCCAGGTGAAAGATATGCATCACGCATGCAGGTGAGAGATAGTCATCCCGCATCCAGGTGAAAGATAGGCATCCAGGTGAAAGATCGGTATCCCCCATTCAGGTTGGAGATATACATCCAGGTGAGAATTAGGTAACCCAAATCCAGGTGAGAGATAGGCATCCCGCAAACAGGTGAGAGTTAGGCATCCTGCATCCAGGTGAGAGATAGGCATACTGCATCCAGGTGAGAGATGGGCATCTTGCTTCCAGGTGAGAGATAGGCATCCTGCATCCAAGGGAGAGATAGGCACCCTGCATCCAGGTGAGAGATAGGCATCCCACATCCAGGTGAGAGATAGGCATCACGCATGCAGGTGAGAGATTGGCATCCCGCATCCAGGTGAGAGATAGGCATCCAGGTGAGAGATAGGCATCCCACATCCTGGAGTGAGATAGGCATCCTGTTTCCAGGTGAGAGATAGACGTCCCGCATCCAGGTGAGAGTTGGGCATCCTGCATCCAGGTGAGAGATAGGCTTCCTGCATCCAGGTGAGAGATAGGCATACTGCATCCAGGTGATAGATGGGCATCCTGCATCCAGGTGAGAGATAGGCATACTGCATCCAGGTGAGAGATGGGCATCCTGCATCCAGGTGAGAGATAGGCATACTGCATCCAGGTGAGAGATGGGCATCCTGCATCCAGGTGAGAGATAGGCATACTGCATCCAGGTGAGAGATGGGCATCCTGCATCCATGTAAGAGATAGGCATCTCGCATCCATGTGAGAGATAGGCAATCCAAATCCAGGTGGGAGATAGGCATCCCACATCCAGGTGGGTGTTAGACATCCTGCATCCAGGTGAGAGATAGACATCCCGTTTCCAGGTGAGAGAGAGGCATCCTGTATCCAGGTGAGAAATAGGCATCCCATATCCAGGTGAGGAATAGGTATGCCACATCCAGGTGAGATATAGGCATCACACATGCAGTTGAGAGATAGTCATCCCACATTCAGGTGAGCGAGAGGCATCCTGCTTCCATGTAAGAAATTGTTAACCCATATCCTGGTGAGAGATCGGCATCCAGGTGAGAGATTGGCATCCTGCATCCAGGTGAGAGATAGGCATCCTGCATCCAGGTGAGAGATAGGCATCCTGTATCCAGGTGAGAGATCGGCATCCTGCATCCAGGTGAGATATGGGTATCCCATATCCAGGTGAGAGATGGGTATCCCGCATCCAGGTGAGAGATCGGCCTCCCGTATCCAGGTGAGCGATAGGCATCCCACAATGAGGTGGGAGATGGACATCCCAAATCCAGGTGGGAGTTGGGCATCCCGCATCCAGGTGAGAGATGGGTATCCCACCTCCAGGTGTGAGATAGGCATCCCGCATTCAGGTGTGAGTTAGGCGTCCCATATCCAGGTGAGAGATAGGCATCCCACATCCAGGTGAGAGATAGGTATTCCATATCGAGGTGAGAGATAGGTAACACGTTTCCAGGTGAGAGATTGGCATCCCACATCCAGGTGAGAGATAGGCATCCTGCATCCAGGTGAGAGATAGGCATCCCGCATCCAGGTGAGAGATAGACATCCCGCATCCAGGTGAGAGATAGGCATCCTGCATCCAGGTGAGAGAGGGACATCCCACATTCAGGTTAGAGATAGGCATCCTGCATCCAGATGAGAGATAGGTATCCAGCATCCAGGTGAGAGATAGTCATCCAGGTGAGAGTAGGCATCCCGCATCCAGGTGAGCGATAGGTATCCTGTACCAGGTGAGAGATAGGCATCATGCATCCAGGTGAGTGAAAGGTATCCCTCATCCAGTTGAGAGATAGGCATCCTTCATCTAGGTGAAAGATAGTCATCCCACATCCAGGTGAGAGATAGGCATCCTGCATCCAGGTGAGAGATAGGCATCCTGCATCCAGGTGAGAGATAGGCATACTGCATCCAGGTGAGAGATGGGCATCCTGCATCCAGGTGAGAGATAGGCATACTGCATCCAGGTGAGAGATAGGCATCCCACATCCAGTGGGTGTTAGACATCCTGCATCCAGGTGAGAGATAGACATCCCGTTTCCAGGTGAGAGATAGGGATCCTGTATCCAGGTGAGAAATAGGGATCCCATATCCAGGTGAGGAATAGGTATGCCACATCCAGGTGAGATATAGGCATCACACATGCAGTTGAGAGATAGTCATCCCACATTCAGGTGCGCGAGAGGCATCCCGCTTCCATGTAAGAAATTGTTAACCCATATCCTGGTGAGAGATCGGCATCCAGGTGAGAGATTGGCATCCTGCATCCAGGTGAGAGATAGGCATCCTGCATCCAGGTGAGAGATAGGCATCCTGCATCAAGGTGAGAGATAGGCATCCAGGTGAGAGATAGGCATCCCCCATTCAGGTTGTAGATATGCATCCAGGTGAGAGATAGGTAACCCAAATCTATGTGAGAGATAGGCATCCCGAATCCAGGTGAGAGATGTGCATCCAGGTGAGAGATAGACATCTCCAATTCAGGTTGGAGATATGCATCCAGCTGAGAGATAGGTAACCCAAATCCAGGTGAGAGATAGGCATCCCGCAGCCAGGTGAGAGTTAGGCATCTTGTATCCAGGTGAGAGATAGGCATCCTGCATCCAGGTGAGATAGGCATCACACATGCAGGTGAGTGATAGGCATCCCCCATCCAGGTGAGAGATTGGCATACTGCATCCAGGTGAGAGATGGGTAACCCAAATCCAGGTGAGAGATAGGCATCCCGCATCCAGGTGAGAGTTAGGCATCCTGTATCCAGGTGAAAACTAGGCATCCTGCATCCAGGTGAGAGATAGGCATCCAGCATCCAGGTGAGAGATAGGCATCCAGCATCCAGCTGAAAGTTAGGCATACTGCATCCCGGTGAAAGATAGGCATCCAGCATCCAGGTGAGAGATAGTCATCCCCCATCCAGGTGAGAGTTAGGCATCCTGTATCCAGGTGAGAAATGGGCATCCCTTATCCAGGTGAGAGACTGACATCCCGCATCCAGCTGAGAGCTAGGCATCCTGTATCCAGGTGAAAGATATGCATCACGCATGCAGGTGAGAGATAGTCATCCCGCATCCAGGTGAAAGATAGGCATCCAGGTGAAAGATCGGTATCCCCCATTCAGGTTGGAGATATACATCCAGGTGAGAATTAGGTAACCCAAATCCAGGTGAGAGATAGGCATCCCGCAAACAGGTGAGAGTTAGGCATCCTGCATCCAGGTGAGAGATAGGCATACTGCATCCAGGTGAGAGATGGGCATCTTGCTTCCAGGTGAGAGATAGGCATCCTGCATCCAAGGGAGAGATAGGCACCCTGCATCCAGGTGAGAGATAGGCATCCCACATCCAGGTGAGAGATAGGCATCACGCATGCAGGTGAGAGATTGGCATCCCGCATCCAGGTGAGAGATATGCATCCAGGTGAGAGATAGGCATCCCACATCCTGGAGTGAGATAGGCATCCTGTTTCCAGGTGAGAGATAGACGTCCCGCATCCAGGTGAGAGATGGGCATCCTGCATCCAGGTGAGAGATAGGCATCCTGCATCCAGGTGAGAGATAGGCATACTGCATCCAAGTGATAGATGGGCATCCTGCATCCAGGTGAGAGATAGGCATACTGCATCCAGGTGATAGATGGGCATCCTGCATCCAGGTGAGAGATAGGCATACTGCATCCAGGTGAGAGATGGGCATCCTGCATCCAGGTGAGAGATAGGCATACTGCATCCAGGTGAGAGATGGGCATCTCGCATCCATGTGAGAGATAGGCAATCCAAATCCAGGTGGGAGATAGGCATCCCACATCCAGGTGGGTGTTAGACATCCTGCATCCAGGTGAGAGATAGACATCCCGTTTCCAGGTGAGAGAGAGGCATCCTGTATCCAGGTGAGAAATAGGCATCCCATATCCAGGTGAGGAATAGGTATGCCACATCCAGGTGAGATATAGGCATCACACATGCAGTTGAGAGATAGTCATCCCACATTCAGGTGAGCGAGAGGCATCCTGCTTCCATGTAAGAAATTGTTAACCCATATCCTGGTGAGAGATCGGCATCCAGGTGAGAGATTGGCATCCTGCATCCAGGTGAGAGATAGGCATCCTGCATCCAGGTGAGAGATAGGCATCCTGTATCCGGGTGAGAGATCGGCATCCTGCATCCAGGTGAGATATGGGTATCCCATATCCAGGTGAGAGATGGGTATCCCGCATCCAGGTGAGAGATCGGCCTCCCGTATCCAGGTGAGCGATAGGCATCCCACAATGAGGTGGGAGATGGACATCCCAAATCCAGGTGGGAGTTGGGCATCCCGCATCCAGGTGAGAGATGGGTATCCCACCTCCAGGAGTGAGATAGGCATCCCGCATTCAGGTGTGAGTTAGGCGTCCCATATCCAGGTGAGAGATAGGCATCCCACATCCAGGTGAGAGATAGGTATTCCATATCGAGGTGAGAGATAGGTAACACGTATCCAGGTGAGAGATTGGCATCCCACATCCAGGTGAGAGATAGGCATCCTGCATCCAGGTGAGAGATAGGCATCCCGCATCCAGGTGAGAGATAGACATCCCGCATCCAGGTGAGAGATAGGCATCCTGCATCCAGGTGAGAGAGGGACATCCCACATTCAGGTGAGAGATAGGCATCCTGCATCCAGATGAGAGATAGGTATCCAGCATCCAGGTGAGAGATAGTCATCCAGGTGAGAGTAGGCATCCCGCATCCAGGTGAGCGATAGGTATCCTGTACCAGGTGAGAGATAGGCATCATGCATCCAGGTGAGTGAAAGGTATCCCTCATCCAGTTGAGAGATAGGCATCCTTCATCCAGGTGAAAGATAGTCATCCCACATCCAGGTGAGAGATAGGCATCCTGCATCCAGGTGAGAGATAGGCATCCTGCATCCAGGTGAGAGATAGGCATACTGCATCCAGGTGAGAGATGGGCATCCTGCATCCAGGTGAGAGATAGGCATACTGCATCCAGGTGAGAGATGGGCATCCTGCATCCAGGTGAGAGATAGGCATACTGCATCCAGGTGAGAGATAGGCAATCCAAATCCAGGTGGGAGATAGGCATCCCACATCCAGTGGGTGTTAGACATCCTGCATCCAGGTGAGAGATAGACATCCCGTTTCCAGGTGAGAGATAGGCATCCTTTATCCAGGTGAGAAATAGGGATCCCATATCCAGGTGAGGAATAGGTATGCCACATCCAGGTGAGATATAGGCATCACACATGCAGTTGAGAGATAGTCATCCCACATTCAGGTGAGCGAGAGGCATCCCGCTTCCATGTAAGAAATTGTTAACCCATATCCTGGTGAGAGATCGGCATCCAGGTGAGAGATTGGCATCCTGCATCCAGGTGAGAGATAGGCATCCTGCATCCAGGTGAGAGATAGGCATCCTGCATCAAGGTGATAGATAGGCATCCAGGTGAGAGATAGGCATCCCCCATTCAGGTTGTAGTTATGCATCCAGGTGAGAGATAGGTAACCCAAATCTATGTGAGAGATAGGCATCCCGAATCCAGGTGAGAGATGTGCATCCAGGTGAGAGATAGACATCTCCAATTCAGGTTGGAGATATGCATCCAGCTGAGAGATAGGTAACCCAAATCCAGGTGAGAGATAAGCATACTGCATCCAGGTGAGAGATGGGCATCCTGCATCCACGTGAGAGATAGGCATCCCGCATCCATGTGAGAGATAGGCAGTCCAAATCCAGGTGAGAGATAGGCATCCCACATCCAGGTGGGTGTTAGACATCCTGCATCCAGGTGAGAGATAGACATCCCGTTTCCACGTGAGAGAGAGGCATCCTGTATCCAGGTGAGAAATAGGCATCCCATATCCAGGTGAGGAATAGGTATGCCACATCCAGGTGAGATATAGGCATCACACATGCAGTTGAGAGATAGTCATCCCACATTCAGGTGATCGAGAGGCATCCTGCTTCCATGTAAGAAATTGTTAACCCATATCCTGGTGAGAGATCGGCATCCAGGTGAGAGATTGGCATCCTGCATCCAGGTGAGAGATAGGCATCCTGCATCCAGGTGAGAGATAGGCATCCTGTATCCAGGTGAGAGATTGGCATCCTGCATCCAGGTGAGATATGGGTATCCCATATCCAGGTGAGAGATGGGTATCCCGCATCCAGGTGAGAGATCGGCCTCCCGTATCCAGGTGAGAGATAGGCATCCCACATTGAGGTGGGAGATGGGCATCCCAAATCCAGGTGGGAGCTGGGCATCCCGCATCCAGGTGAGAGATGGGTATCCCACCTCCAGGTGTGAGATAGGCATCCCGCATTCATGTGTGAGTTAGGCGTCCCATATCCAGGTGAGAGATAGGCATCCCACATCCAGGTGAGAGATAGGTATTCCATATCGAGGTGAGAGATAGGTAACACATATCCAGGTGAGAGATTGTCATCCCACATCCAGGTGAGAGATAGGCATCCTGCATCCAGGTGAGAGATAGGCATCCCGCATCCAGGTGAGAGATAGACATCCCGCATCCAGGTGAGAGATAGGCATCCTGCATCCAGGTGAGAGAGGGACATCCCACATTCAGCTGAGAGATAGGCATCCTGCATCCAGATGAGAGATAGGTATCCAGCATCCAGGTGAGAGATAGTCATCCAGGTGAGAGTAGGCATCCTGCATCCAGGTGAGCGATAGGTATCCTGTACCCAGGTGAGAGATAGGCATCATGCATCCAGGTGAGTGAAAGGTATCCCTCATCCAGTTGAGAGATAGGCATCCTTCATCCAGGTGAAAGATAGTCATCCCACATCCAGGTGAGTGATAGGCATCCTACATCCAGGTGTGAGATGTGCATCCAGGTGAGAGATAGACATCTCCAATTCTGGTTGGAGATATGCATCCAGGTGAGAGATAGGTAACCCAAATCCAGGTGAGAGATAGGCATCCCGCAACCAGGTGAGAGTTAGGCATCCTGTATCCAGGTGGTAGATAGGCATCCTGCATCCAGGTGAGAGATAGGCATCACGCATGCAGGTGAGAGATAGGCATCCCCCATCCAGGTGAGAGATAGGCATACTGCATCCAGGTGAGAGATAGGCATCCTGCATCCAGGTGAGAGATAGGCATACTGCATCCAGGTGAGAGATGGGCATCTTGCTTCCAGGTGAGAGATAGGCATCCTGCATCCAAGGGAGAGATAGGCACCCTGCATCCAGGTGAGAGATAGGCATCCCACATCCAGGTGAGAGATAGGCATCACGCATGCAGGTGAGAGATTGGCATCCCGCATCCAAGTGAGAGATAGGCATCCAGGTGAGAGATAGGCATCCCACATCCTGGAGTGAGATAGGCATCCTGTTTCCAGGTGAGAGATAGACATCCCGCACCCTGGTGAGAGATGGGCATCCTGCATCCAGGTTAGAAATAGGCATCCTGCATCCAGGTGAGAGATAGGCATACTGCATCCAGGTGATAGATGGGCATCCTGCATCCAGGTGAGAGATAGGCATACTGCATCCAGGTGAGAGATGGGCATCCAGCATCCAGGTGAGAGATAGGCATACTGCATCCAGGTGAGAGATGGGCATCCTGCATCCAGGTGAGAGATAGGCATACTGCATCCATGTGAGAGATGGGCATCCTGCATCCATGTAAGAGATTGGCATCTCGCATCCATGTGAGAGATAGGCAATCCAAATCCTGGTGGGAGATAGGCATCCCACATCCAGGTGGGTGTTAGACATCCTGCATCTAGGTGAGAGATAGACATCCCGTTTCCAGGTGAGAGATAGGCATCCTGTATCCAGGTGAGAAATAGGGATCCCATATCCAGGTGAGGAATAGGTATGCCACATCCAGGTGAGATATAGGCATCTCACATGCAGTTGAGAGATAGTCATCCCACATTCAGGTGAGTGAGAGGCATCCCACTTCCATGTAAGAAATTGTTAACCCATATCCTGGTGAGAGATCGGCATCCAGGTGAGAGATTGGCATCCTGCATCCAGGTGAGAGATAGGCATCCTGCATCCAGGTGAGAGATAGGCATCCTGCATCAAGGTGATAGATAGGCATCCAGGTGAGAGATAGGCATCCCCCATTCAGGTTGTAGATATGCTTCCAGGTGAGAGATAGGTAACCCAAATCTATGTGAGAGATAGGCATCCCGAATCCAGGTGAGAGATGTTCATCCAGGTGAGAGATAGACATCTCCAATTCAGGTTGGAGATATGCATCCAGCTGAGAGATAGGTAACCCAAACCCAGGTGAGAGATAGGCATCCCGCATCCAGGTGAGAGTTAGACATCCTGTATCCAGGTGAAAAATAGTCATCCTGCATCCAGGTGAGAGATAGGCATCCAGCATCCAGGTGAGTGATAGGCATCCAGCATCCAGCTGAAAGTTAGGCATCCTGCATCCAGGTGAAAGATAGGCATCCAGCATCCAGGTGAGAGATAGTCATCCCCCATCCAGGTGAGAGTTAGGCATCCTGTATCCAGGTGAGAAATGGGCATCCCTTATCCAGGTGAGAGACTGACATCCCGCATCCAGCTGAGAGCTAGGCATTCTGTATCCAGGTGAAAGATATGCATCACGCATGCAGGTGAGAGATAGGCATCCCGCATCCAGGTGAAAGATAGGCATCCAGGTGAAAGATCGGTATCCCCCATTCAGGTTGGAGATATACATCCAGGTGAGAATTAGGTAACCCAAATCCAGGTGAGAGATAGGCATCCCGCAAACAGGTGAGAGTTAGGCATCCTGCATCCAGGTGAGAGATAGGTATACTGCATCCAGGTGAGAGATGGGCATCTTGCTTCCAGGTGAGAGATAGGCATCCTGCATCCAAGGGAGAGATAGGCACCCTGCATCCAGGTGAGAGATAGGCATCCCACATCCAGGGGAGAGATAGGCACCGTGCATCCAGGTGAGAGATAGGCATCCCACATCCAGGTGAGAGATAGGCATCACGCATGCAGGTGAGAGATTGGCATCCTGCATCCAGGTGAGAGATAGGCATCCAGGTGAGAGATAGGCATCCCACATCCTGGAGTGAGATAGGCATCCTGTTTCCAGGTGAGAGATAGACATCCCGCATCCAGGTGAGAGATGGGCATCCTGCATCCAGGTGAGAGATAGGCATCCTGCATCCAGATGAGAGATAGGCATCCCGCATCCAGGTGAGAGATAGACATCCCGCATCCAGGTGAGAGATAGGCATCCTGCATCCAGGTGAGAGAGGGACATCCCACATTCAGGTGAGAGATAGGCATCCTGCATCCAGATGAGAGATAGGTATCCAGCATCCAGGTGAGAGATAGTCATCCAGGTGAGAGTAGGCATCCTGCATCCAGGTGAGCGATAGGTATCCTGTACCCAGGTGAGAGATAGGCATCATGCATCCAGGTGAGTGAAAGGTATCCCTCATCCAGTTGAGAGATAGGCATCCTTCATCCAGGTGAAAGATAGTCATCCCACATCCAGGTGAGTGATAGGCATCCTACATCCAGGTGTGAGATGTGCATCCAGGTGAGAGATAGACATCTCCAATTCTGGTTGGAGATATGCATCCAGGTGAGAGATAGGTAACCCAAATCCAGGTGAGAGATAGGCATCCCGCAACCAGGTGAGAGTTAGGCATCCTGTATCCAGGTGGTAGATAGGCATCCTGCATCCAGGTGAGAGATAGGCATCACGCATGCAGGTGAGAGATAGGCATCCCCCATCCAGGTGAGAGATAGGCATACTGCATCCAGGTGAGAGATAGGCATCCTGCATCCAGGTGAGAGATAGGCATACTGCATCCAGGTGAGAGATGGGCATCTTGCTTCCAGGTGAGAGATAGGCATCCTGCATCCAAGGGAGAGATAGGCACCCTGCATCCAGGTGAGAGATAGGCATCCCACATCCAGGTGAGAGATAGGCATCACGCATGCAGGTGAGAGATTGGCATCCCGCATCCAAGTGAGAGATAGGCATCCAGGTGAGAGATAGGCATCCCACATCCTGGAGTGAGATAGGCATCCTGTTTCCAGGTGAGAGATAGACATCCCGCACCCTGGTGAGAGATGGGCATCCTGCATCCAGGTGAGAGATAGGCATCCTGCATCCAGGTGAGAGATAGGCATACTGCATCCAGGTGATAGATGGGCATCCTGCATCCAGGTGAGAGATAGGCATACTGCATCCAGGTGAGAGATGGGCATCCAGCATCCAGGTGAGAGATAGGCATACTGCATCCAGGTGAGAGATGGGCATCCTGCATCCAGGTGAGAGATAGGCATACTGCATCCATGTGAGAGATGGGCATCCTGCATCCATGTAAGAGATTGGCATCTCGCATCCATGTGAGAGATAGGCAATCCAAATCCTGGTGGGAGATAGGCATCCCACATCCAGGTGGGTGTTAGACATCCTGCATCTAGGTGAGAGATAGACATCCCGTTTCCAGGTGAGAGATAGGCATCCTGTATCCAGGTGAGAAATAGGGATCCCATATCCAGGTGAGGAATAGGTATGCCACATCCAGGTGAGATATAGGCATCTCACATGCAGTTGAGAGATAGTCATCCCACATTCAGGTGAGTGAGAGGCATCCCACTTCCATGTAAGAAATTGTTAACCCATATCCTGGTGAGAGATCGGCATCCAGGTGAGAGATTGGCATCCTGCATCCAGGTGAGAGATAGGCATCCTGCATCAAGGTGATAGATAGGCATCCAGGTGAGAGATAGGCATCCCCCATTCAGGTTGTAGTTATGCATCCAGGTGAGAGATAGGTAACCCAAATCTATGTGAGAGATAGGCATCCCGAATCCAGGTGAGAGATGTGCATCCAGGTGAGAGATAGACATCTCCAATTCAGGTTGGAGATATGCATCCAGCTGAGAGATAGGTAACCCAAATCCAGGTGAGAGATAGGCATACTGCATCCAAGTGAGAGATGGGCATCCTGCATCCACGTGAGAGATAGGCATCCCGCATCCATGTGAGAGATAGGCAATCCAAATCCAGGTGAGAGATAGGCATCCCACATCCAGGTGGGTGTTAGACATCCTGCATCCAGGTGAGAGATAGACATCCCGTTTCCACGTGAGAGAGAGGCATCCTGTATCCAGGTGAGAAATAGGCATCCCATATCCAGGTGAGGAATAGGTATGCCACATCCAGGTGAGATATAGGCATCATACATGCAGTTGAGAGATAGTCATCCCACATTCAGGTGAGCGAGAGGCATCCTGCTTCCATGTAAGAAATTGTTAACCCATATCCTGGTGAGAGATCGGCATCCAGGTGAGAGATTGGCATCCTGCATCCAGGTGAGAGATAGGCATCCTGCATCCAGGTGAGAGATAGGCATCCTGTATCCAGGTGAGAGATCGGCATCCTGCATCCAGGTGAGATATGGGTATCCCATATCCAGGTGAGAGATGGGTATCCCGCATCCAGGTGAGAGATCGGCCTCCCGTATCCAGGTGAGAGATAGGCATCCCACATTGAGGTGGGAGATGGGCATCCCAAATCCAGGTGGGAGCTGGGCATCCCGCATCCAGGTGAGAGATGGGTATCCCACCTCCAGGTGTGAGATAGGCATCCCGCATTCATGTGTGAGTTAGGCGTCCCATATCCAGGTGAGAGATAGGCATCCCACATCCAGGTGAGAGATAGGTATTCCATATCGAGGTGAGAGATAGGTAACACGTATCCAGGTGAGAGATTGTCATCCCACATCCAGGTGAGAGATAGGCATCCTGCATCCAGGTGAGAGATAGGCATCCCGCATCCAGGTGAGAGATAGACATCCCGCATCCAGGTGAGAGATAGGCATCCTGCATCCAGGTGAGAGAGGGACATCCCACATTCAGGTGAGAGATAGGCATCCTGCATCCAGATGAGAGATAGGTATCCAGCATCCAGGTGAGAGATAGTCATCCAGGTGAGAGTAGGCATCCTGCATCCAGGTGAGCGATAGGTATCCTGTACCCAGGTGAGAGATAGGCATCATGCATCCAGGTGAGTGAAAGGTATCCCTCATCCAGTTGAGAGATAGGCATCCTTCATCCAGGTGAAAGATAGTCATCCCACATCCAGGTGAGTGATAGGCATCCTACATCCAGGTGTGAGATGTGCATCCAGGTGAGAGATAGACATCTCCAATTCTGGTTGGAGATATGCATCCAGGTGAGAGATAGGTAACCCAAATCCAGGTGAGAGATAGGCATCCTGCAACCAGGTGAGAGTTAGGCATCCTGTATCCAGGTGGTAGATAGGCATCCTGCATCCAGGTGAGAGATAGGCATCACGCATGCAGGTGAGAGATAGGCATCCCCCATCCAGGTGAGAGATAGGCATCCTGCATCCAGGTGAGAGATAGGCATACTGCATCCAGGTGAGAGATGGGCATCTTGCTTCCAGGTGAGAGATAGGCATCCTGCATCCAAGGGAGAGATAGGCACCCTGCATCCAGGTGAGAGATAGGCATCCCACATCCAGGTGAGAAATAGGCATCACGCATGCAGGTGAGAGATTGGCATCCCGCATCCAAGTGAGAGATAGGCATCCAGGTGAGAGATAGGCATCCCACATCCTGGAGTGAGATAGGCATCCTGTTTCCAGGTGAGAGATAGACATCCCGCACCCTGGTGAGAGATGGGCATCCTGCATCCAGGTGAGAGATAGGCATCCTGCATCCAGGTGAGAGATAGGCATACTGCATCCAGGTGATAGATGGGCATCCTGCATCCAGGTGAGAGATAGGCATACTGCATCCAGGTGAGAGATGGGCATCCAGCATCCAGGTGAGAGATAGGCATACTGCATCCAGGTGAGAGATGGGCATCCTGCATCCAGGTGAGAGATAGGCATACTGCATCCATGTGAGAGATGGGCATCCTGCATCCATGTAAGAGATTGGCATCTCGCATCCATGTGAGAGATAGGCAATCCAAATCCTGGTGGGAGATAGGCATCCCACATCCAGGTGGGTGTTAGACATCCTGCATCTAGGTGAGAGATAGACATCCCGTTTCCAGGTGAGAGATAGGCATCCTGTATCCAGGTGAGAAATAGGGATCCCATATCCAGGTGAGGAATAGGTATGCCACATCCAGGTGAGATATAGGCATCTCACATGCAGTTGAGAGATAGTCATCCCACATTCAGGTGAGTGAGAGGCATCCCACTTCCATGTAAGAAATTGTTAACCCATATCCTGGTGAGAGATCGGCATCCAGGTGAGAGATTGGCATCCTGCATCCAGGTGAGAGATAGGCATCCTGCATCCAGGTGAGAGATAGGCATCCTGCATCAAGGTGATAGATAGGCATCCAGGTGAGAGATAGGCATCCCCCATTCAGGTTGTAGATATGCTTCCAGGTGAGAGATAGGTAACCCAAATCTATGTGAGAGATAGGCATCCCGAATCCAGGTGAGAGATGTTCATCCAGGTGAGAGATAGACATCTCCAATTCAGGTTGGAGATATGCATCCAGCTGAGAGATAGGTAACCCAAATCCAGGTGAGAGATAGGCATCCCGCATCCAGGTGAGAGTTAGACATCCTGTATCCAGGTGAAAAATAGTCATCCTGCATCCAGGTGAGAGATAGGCATCCAGCATCCAGGTGAGTGATAGGCATCCAGCATCCAGCTGAAAGTTAGGCATCCTGCATCCAGGTGAAAGATAGGCATCCAGCATCCAGGTGAGAGATAGTCATCCCCCATCCAGGTGAGAGTTAGGCATCCTGTATCCAGGTGAGAAATGGGCATCCCTTATCCAGGTGAGAGACTGACATCCCGCATCCAGCTGAGAGCTAGGCATTCTGTATCCAGGTGAAAGATATGCATCACGCATGCAGGTGAGAGATAGGCATCCCGCATCCAGGTGAAAGATAGGCATCCAGGTGAAAGATCGGTATCCCCCATTCAGGTTGGAGATATACATCCAGGTGAGAATTAGGTAACCCAAATCCAGGTGAGAGATAAGCATCCCGCAAACAGGTGAGAGTTAGGCATCCTGCATCCAGGTGAGAGATAGGTATACTGCATCCAGGTGAGAGATGGGCATCTTGCTTCCAGGTGAGAGATAGGCATCCTGCATCCAAGGGAGAGATAGGCACCCTGCATCCAGGTGAGAGATAGGAATCCCACATCCAGGGGAGAGATAGGCACCGTGCATCCAGGTGAGAGATAGGCATCCCACATCCAGGTGAGAGATAGGCATCACGCATGCAGGTGAGAGATTGGCATCCTGCATCCAGGTGAGAGATAGGCATCCAGGTGAGAGATAGGCATCCCACATCCTGGAGTGAGATAGGCATCCTGTTTCCAGGTGAGAGATAGACATCCCTTTTCCAGGTGAGAGATAGGCATCCTGTATCCAGGTGAGAAATAGGGATCCCATATCCAGGTGAGGAATAGGTATGCCACATCCAGGTGAGATATAGGCATCTCACATGCAGTTGAGAGATAGTCATCCCACATTCAGGTGAGTGAGAGGCATCCCGCTTCCATGTAAGAAATTGTTAACCCATATCCTGGTGAGAGATCGGCATCCAGGTGAGAGATTGGCATCCTGCATCCAGGTGAGAGATAGGCATCCTGCATCCAGGTGAGAGATAGGCATCCTGTATCCAGGTGAGA
Organism: Isurus oxyrinchus; assembly: GCA_026770705.1. Taxonomy (NCBI): domain Eukaryota; kingdom Metazoa; phylum Chordata; class Chondrichthyes; order Lamniformes; family Lamnidae; genus Isurus; species Isurus oxyrinchus. Next base: position 6,042,380 of record JANJGN010000007.1, on the reverse strand, counting down.
GATCGGCATCCTGCATCCAGGTGAGATATGGGTATCCCATATCCAGGTGAGAGATGGGTATCCCACATCCAGGTGAGAGATCGGCCTCCCGTATCCAGGTGAGAGATAGGCATCCCACATTGAGGTGGGAGATGGGCATCCCAAATCCAGGTGGGAGCTGGGCATCCCGCATCCAGGTGAGAGATGGGTATCCCACCTCCAGGTGTGAGATAGGCATCCCGCATTCATGTGTGAGTTAGGCGTCCCATATCCAGGTGAGAGATAGGCATCCCACATCCAGGTGAGAGATAGGTATTCCATATCGAGGTGAGAGATAGGTAACACGTATCCAGGTGAGAGATTGTCATCCCACATCCAGGTGAGAGATAGGCATCCTGCATCCAGGTGAGAGATAGGCATCCCGCATCCAGGTGAGAGATAGACATCCCGCATCCAGGTGAGAGATAGGCATCCTGCATCCAGGTGAGAGAGGGACATCCCACATTCAGGTGAGAGATAGGCATCCTGCATCCAGATGAGAGATAGGTATCCAGCATCCAGGTGAGAGATAGTCATCCAGGTGAGAGTAGGCATCCTGCATCCAGGTGAGCGATAGGTATCCTGTACCCAGGTGAAAAATAGTCATCCTGCATCCAGGTGAGAGATAGGCATCCAGCATCCAGGTGAGTGATAGGCATCCAGCATCCAGCTGAAAGTTAGGCATCCTGCATCCAGGTGAAAGATAGGCATCCAGCATCCAGGTGAGAGATAGTCATCCCCCATCCAGGTGAGAGTTAGGCATCCTGTATCCAGGTGAGAAATGGGCATCCCTTATCCAGGTGAGAGACTGACATCCCGCATCCAGCTGAGAGCTAGGCATTCTGTATCCACGTGAAAGATATGCATCACGCATGCAGGTGAGAGATAGGCATCCCGCATCCAGGTGAAAGATAGGCATCCAGGTGAAAGATCGGTATCCCCCATTCAGGTTGGAGATATACATCCAGGTGAGAATTAGGTAACCCAAATCCAGGTGAGAGATAAGCATCCCGCAAACAGGTGAGAGTTAGGCATCCTGCATCCAGGTGAGAGATAGGTATACTGCATCCAGGTGAGAGATGGGCATCTTGCTTCCAGGTGAGAGATAGGCATCCTGCATCCAAGGGAGAGATAGGCACCCTGCATCCAGGTGAGAGATAGGAATCCCACATCCAGGGGAGAGATAGGCACCGTGCATCCAGGTGAGAGATAGGCATCCCACATCCAGGTGAGAGATAGGCATCACGCATGCAGGTGAGAGATTGGCATCCTGCATCCAGGTGAGAGATAGGCATCCAGGTGAGAGATAGGCATCCCACATCCTGGAGTGAGATAGGCATCCTGTTTCCAGGTGAGAGATAGACATCCCTTTTCCAGGTGAGAGATAGGCATCCTGTATCCAGGTGAGAAATAGGGATCCCATATCCAGGTGAGGAATAGGTATGCCACATCCAGGTGAGATATAGGCATCTCACATGCAGTTGAGAGATAGTCATCCCACATTCAGGTGAGTGAGAGGCATCCCGCTTCCATGTAAGAAATTGTTAACCCATATCCTGGTGAGAGATCGGCATCCAGGTGAGAGATTGGCATCCTGCATCCAGGTGAGAGATAGGCATCCTGCATCCAGGTGAGAGATAGGCATCCTGTATCCAGGTGAGAGATCGGCATCCTGCATCCAGGTGAGATATGGGTATCCCATATCCAGGTGAGAGATGGGTATCCCGCATCCAGGTGAGAGATCGGCCTCCCGTATCCAGGTGAGAGATAGGCATCCCACATTGAGGTGGGAGATGGGCATCCCAAATCCAGGTGGGAGCTGGGCATCCCGCATCCAGGTGAGAGATGGGTATCCCACCTCCAGGTGTGAGATAGGCATCCCGCATTCATGTGTGAGTTAGGCGTCCCATATCCAGGTGAGAGATAGGCATCCCACATCCAGGTGAGAGATAGGTATTCCATATCGAGGTGAGAGATAGGTAACACGTATCCAGGTGAGAGATTGTCATCCCACATCCAGGTGAGAGATAGGCATCCTGCATCCAGGTGAGAGATAGGCATCCCGCATCCAGGTGAGAGATAGACATCCCGCATCCAGGTGAGAGATAGGCATCCTGCATCCAGGTGAGAGAGGGACATCCCACATTCAGGTGAGAGATAGGCATCCTGCATCCAGATGAGAGATAGGTATCCAGCATCCAGGTGAGAGATAGTCATCCAGGTGAGAGTAGGCATCCTGCATCCAGGTGAGCGATAGGTATCCTGTACCCAGGTGAGAGATAGGCATCATGCATCCAGGTGAGTGAAAGGTATCCCTCATCCAGTTGAGAGATAGGCATCCTTCATCCAGGTGAAAGATAGTCATCCCACATCCAGGTGAGTGATAGGCATCCTACATCCAGGTGTGAGATGTGCATCCAGGTGAGAGATAGACATCTCCAATTCTGGTTGGAGATATGCATCCAGGTGAGAGATAGATAACCCAAATCCAGGTGAGAGATAGGCATCCTGCAACCAGGTGAGAGTTAGGCATCCTGTATCCAGGTGGTAGATAGGCATCCTGCATCCAGGTGAGAGATAGGCATCACGCATGCAGGTGAGAGATAGGCATCCCCCATCCAGGTGAGAGATAGGCATCCTGCATCCAGGTGAGAGATAGGCATACTGCATCCAGGTGAGAGATGGGCATCTTGCTTCCAGGTGAGAGATAGGCATCCTGCATCCAAGGGAGAGATAGGCACCCTGCATCCAGGTGAGAGATAGGCATCCCACATCCAGGTGAGAGATAGGCATCACGCATGCAGGTGAGAGATTGGCATCCCGCATCCAAGTGAGAGATAGGCATCCAGGTGAGAGATAGGCATCCCACATCCTGGAGTGAGATAGGCATCCTGTTTCCAGGTGAGAGATAGACATCCCGCACCCTGGTGAGAGATGGGCATCCTGCATCCAGGTGAGAAATAGGCATCCTGCATCCAGGTGAGAGATAGGCATACTGCATCCAGGTGATAGATGGGCATCCTGCATCCAGGTGAGAGATAGGCATACTGCATCCAGGTGAGAGATGGGCATCCAGCATCCAGGTGAGAGATAGGCATACTGCATCCAGGTGAGAGATGGGCATCCTGCATCCAGGTGAGAGATAGGCATACTGCATCCATGTGAGAGATGGGCATCCTGCATCCATGTAAGAGATTGGCATCTCGCATCCATGTGAGAGATAGGCAATCCAAATCCTGGTGGGAGATAGGCATCCCACATCCAGGTGGGTGTTAGACATCCTGCATCTAGGTGAGAGATAGACATCCCGTTTCCAGGTGAGAGATAGGCATCCTGTATCCAGGTGAGAAATAGGGATCCCATATCCAGGTGAGGAATAGGTATGCCACATCCAGGTGAGATATAGGCATCTCACATGCAGTTGAGAGATAGTCATCCCACATTCAGGTGAGTGAGAGGCATCCCACTTCCATGTAAGAAATTGTTAACCCATATCCTGGTGAGAGATCGGCATCCAGGTGAGAGATTGGCATCCTGCATCCAGGTGAGAGATTGGCATCCTGCATCCAGGTGAGAGATAGGCATCCTGCATCAAGGTGATAGATAGGCATCCAGGTGAGAGATAGGCATCCCCCATTCAGGTTGTAGATATGCTTCCAGGTGAGAGATAGGTAACCCAAATCTATGTGAGAGATAGGCATCCCGAATCCAGGTGAGAGATGTTCATCCAGGTGAGAGATAGACATCTCCAATTCAGGTTGGAGATATGCATCCAGCTGAGAGATAGGTAACCCAAACCCAGGTGAGAGATAGGCATCCCGCATCCAGGTGAGAGTTAGACATCCTGTATCCAGGTGAAAAATAGGCATCCTGCATCCAGGTGAGAGATAGGCATCCAGCATCCAGGTGAGTGATAGGCATCCAGCATCCAGCTGAAAGTTAGGCATCCTGCATCCAGGTGAAAGATAGGCATCCAGCATCCAGGTGAGAGATAGTCATCCCCCATCCAGGTGAGAGTTAGGCATCCTGTATCCAGGTGAGAAATGGGCATCCCTTATCCAGGTGAGAGACTGACATCCCGCATCCAGCTGAGAGCTAGGCATTCTGTATCCAGGTGAAAGATATGCATCAAGCATGCAGGTGAGAGATAGGCATCCCGCATCCAGGTGAAAGATAGGCATCCAGGTGAAAGATCGGTATCCCCCATTCAGGTTGGAGATATACATCCAGGTGAGAATTAGGTAACCCAAATCCAGGTGAGAGATAGGCATCCCGCAAACAGGTGAGAGTTAGGCATCCTGCATCCAGGTGAGAGATAGGTATACTGCATCCAGGTGAGAGATGGGCATCTTGCTTCCAGGTGAGAGATAGGCATCCTGCATCCAAGGGAGAGATAGGCACCCTGCATCCAGGTGAGAGATAGGCATCCCACATCCAGGGGAGAGATAGGCACCGTGCATCCAGGTGAGAGATAGGCATCCCACATCCAGGTGAGAGATAGGCATCACGCATGCAGGTGAGAGATTGGCATCCTGCATCCAGGTGAGAGATAGGCATCCAGGTGAGAGATAGGCATCCCACATCCTGGAGTGAGATAGGCATCCTGTTTCCAGGTGAGAGATAGACATCCCGCATCCAGGTGAGAGATGGGCATCCTGCATCCAGGTGAGAGATAGGCATCCTGCATCCAGATGAGAGATAGGCATCCCGCATCCAGGTGAGAGATAGACATCCCGCATCCAGGTGAGAGATAGGCATCCTGCATCCAGGTGAGAGAGGGACATCCCACATTCAGGTGAGAGATAGGCATCCTGCATCCAGATGAGAGATAGGTATCCAGCATCCAGGTGAGAGATAGTCATCCAGGTGAGAGTAGGCATCCTGCATCCAGGTGAGCGATAGGTATCCTGTACCCAGGTGAGAGATAGGCATCATGCATCCAGGTGAGTGAAAGGTATCCCTCATCCAGTTGAGAGATAGGCATCCTTCATCCAGGTGAAAGATAGTCATCCCACATCCAGGTGAGTGATAGGCATCCTACATCCAGGTGTGAGATGTGCATCCAGGTGAGAGATAGACATCTCCAATTCTGGTTGGAGATATGCATCCAGGTGAGAGATAGGTAACCCAAATCCAGGTGAGAGATAGGCATCCCGCAACCAGGTGAGAGTTAGGCATCCTGTATCCAGGTGGTAGATAGGCATCCTGCATCCAGGTGAGAGATAGGCATCACGCATGCAGGTGAGAGATAGGCATCCCCCATCCAGGTGAGAGATAGGCATACTGCATCCAGGTGAGAGATAGGCATCCTGCATCCAGGTGAGAGATAGGCATACTGCATCCAGGTGAGAGATGGGCATCTTGCTTCCAGGTGAGAGATAGGCATCCTGCATCCAAGGGAGAGATAGGCACCCTGCATCCAGGTGAGAGATAGGCATCCCACATCCAGGTGAGAGATAGGCATCACGCATGCAGGTGAGAGATTGGCATCCCGCATCCAAGTGAGAGATAGGCATCCAGGTGAGAGATAGGCATCCCACATCCTGGAGTGAGATAGGCATCCTGTTTCCAGGTGAGAGATAGACATCCCGCACCCTGGTGAGAGATGGGCATCCTGCATCCAGGTGAGAGATAGGCATCCTGCATCCAGGTGAGAGATAGGCATACTGCATCCAGGTGATAGATGGGCATCCTGCATCCAGGTGAGAGATAGGCATACTGCATCCAGGTGAGAGATGGGCATCCAGCATCCAGGTGAGAGATAGGCATACTGCATCCAGGTGAGAGATGGGCATCCTGCATCCAGGTGAGAGATAGGCATACTGCATCCATGTGAGAGATGGGCATCCTGCATCCATGTAAGAGATTGGCATCTCGCATCCATGTGAGAGATAGGCAATCCAAATCCTGGTGGGAGATAGGCATCCCACATCCAGGTGGGTGTTAGACATCCTGCATCTAGGTGAGAGATAGACATCCCGTTTCCAGGTGAGAGATAGGCATCCTGTATCCAGGTGAGAAATAGGGATCCCATATCCAGGTGAGGAATAGGTATGCCACATCCAGGTGAGATATAGGCATCTCACATGCAGTTGAGAGATAGTCATCCCACATTCAGGTGAGTGAGAGGCATCCCACTTCCATGTAAGAAATTGTTAACCCATATCCTGGTGAGAGATCGGCATCCAGGTGAGAGATTGGCATCCTGCATCCAGGTGAGAGATAGGCATCCTGCATCAAGGTGATAGATAGGCATCCAGGTGAGAGATAGGCATCCCCCATTCAGGTTGTAGTTATGCATCCAGGTGAGAGATAGGTAACCCAAATCTATGTGAGAGATAGGCATCCCGAATCCAGGTGAGAGATGTGCATCCAGGTGAGAGATAGACATCTCCAATTCAGGTTGGAGATATGCATCCAGCTGAGAGATAGGTAACCCAAATCCAGGTGAGAGATAGGCATACTGCATCCAGGTGAGAGATGGGCATCCTGCATCCACGTGAGAGATAGGCATCCCGCATCCATGTGAGAGATAGGCAATCCAAATCCAGGTGAGAGATAGGCATCCCACATCCAGGTGGGTGTTAGACATCCTGCATCCAGGTGAGAGATAGACATCCCGTTTCCACGTGAGAAATAGGCATCCCATATCCAGGTGAGGAATAGGTATGCCACATCCAGGTGAGATATAGGCATCATACATGCAGTTGAGAGATAGTCATCCCACATTCAGGTGAGCGAGAGGCATCCTGCTTCCATGTAAGAAATTGTTAACCCATATCCTGGTGAGAGATCGGCATCCAGGTGAGAGATTGGCATCCTGCATCCAGGTGAGAGATAGGCATCCTGCATCCAGGTGAGAGATAGGCATCCTGTATCCAGGTGAGAGATTGGCATCCTGCATCCAGGTGAGATATGGGTATCCCATATCCAGGTGAGAGATGGGTATCCCGCATCCAGGTGAGAGATCGGCCTCCCGTATCCAGGTGAGAGATAGGCATCCCACATTGAGGTGGGAGATGGGCATCCCAAATCCAGGTGGGAGCTGGGCATCCCGCATCCAGGTGAGAGATGGGTATCCCACCTCCAGGTGTGAGATAGGCATCCCGCATTCATGTGTGAGTTAGGCGTCCCATATCCAGGTGAGAGATAGGCATCCCACATCCAGGTGAGAGATAGGTATTCCATATCGAGGTGAGAGATAGGTAACACGTATCCAGGTGAGAGATTGTCATCCCACATCCAGGTGAGAGATAGGCATCCTGCATCCAGGTGAGAGATAGGCATCCCGCATCCAGGTGAGAGATAGACATCCCGCATCCAGGTGAGAGATAGGCATCCTGCATCCAGGTGAGAGAGGGACATCCCACATTCAGGTGAGAGATAGGCATCCTGCATCCAGATGAGAGATAGGTATCCAGCATCCAGGTGAGAGATAGTCATCCAGGTGAGAGTAGGCATCCTGCATCCAGGTGAGCGATAGGTATCCTGTACCCAGGTGAGAGATAGGCATCATGCATCCAGGTGAGTGAAAGGTATCCCTCATCCAGTTGAGAGATAGGCATCCTTCATCCAGGTGAAAGATAGTCATCCCACATCCAGGTGAGTGATAGGCATCCTACATCCAGGTGTGAGATGTGCATCCAGGTGAGAGATAGACATCTCCAATTCTGGTTGGAGATATGCATCCAGGTGAGAGATAGGTAACCCAAATCCAGGTGAGAGATAGGCATCCTGCAACCAGGTGAGAGTTAGGCATCCTGTATCCAGGTGGTAGATAGGCATCCTGCATCCAGGTGAGAGATAGGCATCACGCATGCAGGTGAGAGATAGGCATCCCCCATCCAGGTGAGAGATAGGCATCCTGCATCCAGGTGAGAGATAGGCATACTGCATCCAGGTGAGAGATGGGCATCTTGCTTCCAGGTGAGAGATAGGCATCCTGCATCCAAGGGAGAGATAGGCACCCTGCATCCAGGTGAGAGATAGGCATCCCACATCCAGGTGAGAAATAGGCATCACGCATGCAGGTGAGAGATTGGCATCCCGCATCCAAGTGAGAGATAGGCATCCAGGTGAGAGATAGGCATCCCACATCCTGGAGTGAGATAGGCATCCTGTTTCCAGGTGAGAGATAGACATCCCGCACCCTGGTGAGAGATGGGCATCCTGCATCCAGGTGAGAGATAGGCATCCTGCATCCAGGTGAGAGATAGGCATACTGCATCCAGGTGATAGATGGGCATCCTGCATCCAGGTGAGAGATAGGCATACTGCATCCAGGTGAGAGATGGGCATCCAGCATCCAGGTGAGAGATAGGCATACTGCATCCAGGTGAGAGATGGGCATCCTGCATCCAGGTGAGAGATAGGCATACTGCATCCATGTGAGAGATGGGCATCCTGCATCCATGTAAGAGATTGGCATCTCGCATCCATGTGAGAGATAGGCAATCCAAATCCTGGTGGGAGATAGGCATCCCACATCCAGGTGGGTGTTAGACATCCTGCATCTAGGTGAGAGATAGACATCCCGTTTCCAGGTGAGAGATAGGCATCCTGTATCCAGGTGAGAAATAGGGATCCCATATCCAGGTGAGGAATAGGTATGCCACATCCAGGTGAGATATAGGCATCTCACATGCAGTTGAGAGATAGTCATCCCACATTCAGGTGAGTGAGAGGCATCCCACTTCCATGTAAGAAATTGTTAACCCATATCCTGGTGAGAGATCGGCATCCAGGTGAGAGATTGGCATCCTGCATCCAGGTGAGAGATAGGCATCCTGCATCCAGGTGAGAGATAGGCATCCTGCATCAAGGTGATAGATAGGCATCCAGGTGAGAGATAGGCATCCCCCATTCAGGTTGTAGATATGCTTCCAGGTGAGAGATAGGTAACCCAAATCTATGTGAGAGATAGGCATCCCGAATCCAGGTGAGAGATGTTCATCCAGGTGAGAGATAGACATCTCCAATTCAGGTTGGAGATATGCATCCAGCTGAGAGATAGGTAACCCAAATCCAGGTGAGAGATAGGCATCCCGCATCCAGGTGAGAGTTAGACATCCTGTATCCAGGTGAAAAATAGTCATCCTGCATCCAGGTGAGAGATAGGCATCCAGCATCCAGGTGAGTGATAGGCATCCAGCATCCAGCTGAAAGTTAGGCATCCTGCATCCAGGTGAAAGATAGGCATCCAGCATCCAGGTGAGAGATAGTCATCCCCCATCCAGGTGAGAGTTAGGCATCCTGTATCCAGGTGAGAAATGGGCATCCCTTATCCAGGTGAGAGACTGACATCCCGCATCCAGCTGAGAGCTAGGCATTCTGTATCCACGTGAAAGATATGCATCACGCATGCAGGTGAGAGATAGGCATCCCGCATCCAGGTGAAAGATAGGCATCCAGGTGAAAGATCGGTATCCCCCATTCAGGTTGGAGATATACATCCAGGTGAGAATTAGGTAACCCAAATCCAGGTGAGAGATAAGCATCCCGCAAACAGGTGAGAGTTAGGCATCCTGCATCCAGGTGAGAGATAGGTATACTGCATCCAGGTGAGAGATGGGCATCTTGCTTCCAGGTGAGAGATAGGCATCCTGCATCCAAGGGAGAGATAGGCACCCTGCATCCAGGTGAGAGATAGGAATCCCACATCCAGGGGAGAGATAGGCACCGTGCATCCAGGTGAGAGATAGGCATCCCACATCCAGGTGAGAGATAGGCATCACGCATGCAGGTGAGAGATTGGCATCCTGCATCCAGGTGAGAGATAGGCATCCAGGTGAGAGATAGGCATCCCACATCCTGGAGTGAGATAGGCATCCTGTTTCCAGGTGAGAGATAGACATCCCTTTTCCAGGTGAGAGATAGGCATCCTGTATCCAGGTGAGAAATAGGGATCCCATATCCAGGTGAGGAATAGGTATGCCACATCCAGGTGAGATATAGGCATCTCACATGCAGTTGAGAGATAGTCATCCCACATTCAGGTGAGTGAGAGGCATCCTGCTTCCATGTAAGAAATTGTTAACCCATATCCTGGTGAGAGATCGGCATCCAGGTGAGAGATTGGCATCCTGCATCCAGGTGAGAGATAGGCATCCTGCATCCAGGTGAGAGATAGGCATCCTGTATCCAGGTGAGAGATCGGCATCCTGCATCCAGGTGAGATATGGGTATCCCATATCCAGGTGAGAGATGGGTATCCCACATCCAGGTGAGAGATCGGCCTCCCGTATCCAGGTGAGAGATAGGCATCCCACATTGAGGTGGGAGATGGGCATCCCAAATCCAGGTGGGAGCTGGGCATCCCGCATCCAGGTGAGAGATGGGTATCCCACCTCCAGGTGTGAGATAGGCATCCCGCATTCATGTGTGAGTTAGGCGTCCCATATCCAGGTGAGAGATAGGCATCCCACATCCAGGTGAGAGATAGGTATTCCATATCGAGGTGAGAGATAGGTAACACGTATCCAGGTGAGAGATTGTCATCCCACATCCAGGTGAGAGATAGGCATCCTGCATCCAGGTGAGAGATAGGCATCCCGCATCCAGGTGAGAGATAGACATCCCGCATCCAGGTGAGAGATAGGCATCCTGCATCCAGGTGAGAGAGGGACATCCCACATTCAGGTGAGAGATAGGCATCCTGCATCCAGATGAGAGATAGGTATCCAGCATCCAGGTGAGAGATAGTCATCCAGGTGAGAGTAGGCATCCTGCATCCAGGTGAGCGATAGGTATCCTGTACCCAGGTGAAAAATAGTCATCCTGCATCCAGGTGAGAGATAGGCATCCAGCATCCAGGTGAGTGATAGGCATCCAGCATCCAGCTGAAAGTTAGGCATCCTGCATCCAGGTGAAAGATAGGCATCCAGCATCCAGGTGAGAGATAGTCATCCCCCATCCAGGTGAGAGTTAGGCTTCCTGTATCCAGGTGAGAAATGGGCATCCCTTATCCAGGTGAGAGACTGACATCCCGCATCCAGCTGAGAGCTAGGCATTCTGTATCCAGGTGAAAGATATGCATCACGCATGCAGGTGAGAGATAGGCATCCCGCATCCAGGTGAAAGATAGGCATCCAGGTGAAAGATCGGTATCCCCCATTCAGGTTGGAGATATACATCCAGGTGAGAATTAGGTAACCCAAATCCAGGTGAGAGATAAGCATCCCGCAAACAGGTGAGAGTTAGGCATCCTGCATCCAGGTGAGAGATAGGTATACTGCATCCAGGTGAGAGATGGGCATCTTGCTTCCAGGTGAGAGATAGGCATCCTGCATCCAAGGGAGAGATAGGCACCCTGCATCCAGGTGAGAGATAGGAATCCCACATCCAGGGGAGAGATAGGCACCGTGCATCCAGGTGAGAGATAGGCATCCCACATCCAGGTGAGAGATAGGCATCACGCATGCAGGTGAGAGATTGGCATCCTGCATCCAGGTGAGAGATAGGCATCCAGGTGAGAGATAGGCATCCCACATCCTGGAGTGAGATAGGCATCCTGTTTCCAGGTGAGAGATAGACATCCCTTTTCCAGGTGAGAGATAGGCATCCTGTATCCAGGTGAGAAATAGGGATCCCATATCCAGGTGAGGAATAGGTATGCCACATCCAGGTGAGATATAGGCATCTCACATGCAGTTGAGAGATAGTCATCCCACATTCAGGTGAGTGAGAGGCATCCCGCTTCCATGTAAGAAATTGTTAACCCATATCCTGGTGAGAGATCGGCATCCAGGTGAGAGATTGGCATCCTGCATCCAGGTGAGAGATAGGCATCCTGCATCCAGGTGAGAGATAGGCATCCTGTATCCAGGTGAGAGATCGGCATCCTGCATCCAGGTGAGATATGGGTATCCCATATCCAGGTGAGAGATGGGTATCCCACATCCAGGTGAGAGATCGGCCTCCCGTATCCAGGTGAGAGATAGGCATCCCACATTGAGGTGGGAGATGGGCATCCCAAATCCAGGTGGGAGCTGGGCATCCCGCATCCAGGTGAGAGATGGGTATCCCACCTCCAGGTGTGAGATAGGCATCCCGCATTCATGTGTGAGTTAGGCGTCCCATATCCAGGTGAGAGATAGGCATCCCACATCCAGGTGAGAGATAGGTATTCCATATCGAGGTGAGAGATAGGTAACACGTATCCAGGTGAGAGATTGTCATCCCACATCCAGGTGAGAGATAGGCATCCTGCATCCAGGTGAGAGATAGGCATCCCGCATCCAGGTGAGAGATAGACATCCCGCATCCAGGTGAGAGATAGGCATCCTGCATCCAGGTGAGAGAGGGACATCCCACATTCAGGTGAGAGATAGGCATCCTGCATCCAGATGAGAGATAGGTATCCAGCATCCAGGTGAGAGATAGTCATCCAGGTGAGAGTAGGCATCCTGCATCCAGGTGAGCGATAGGTATCCTGTACCCAGGTGAGAGATAGGCATCATGCATCCAGGTGAGTGAAAGGTATCCCTCATCCAGTTGAGAGATAGGCATCCTTCATCCAGGTGAAAGATAGTCATCCCACATCCAGGTGAGTGATAGGCATCCTACATCCAGGTGTGAGATGTGCATCCAGGTGAGAGATAGACATCTCCAATTCTGGTTGGAGATATGCATCCAGGTGAGAGATAGGTAACCCAAATCCAGGTGAGAGATAGGCATCCTGCAACCAGGTGAGAGTTAGGCATCCTGTATCCAGGTGGTAGATAGGCATCCTGCATCCAGGTGAGAGATAGGCATCACGCATGCAGGTGAGAGATAGGCATCCCCCATCCAGGTGAGAGATAGGCATCCTGCATCCAGGTGAGAGATAGGCATACTGCATCCAGGTGAGAGATGGGCATCTTGCTTCCAGGTGAGAGATAGGCATCCTGCATCCAAGGGAGAGATAGGCACCCTGCATCCAGGTGAGAGATAGGCATCCCACATCCAGGTGAGAAATAGGCATCACGCATGCAGGTGAGAGATTGGCATCCCGCATCCAAGTGAGAGATAGGCATCCAGGTGAGAGATAGGCATCCCACATCCTGGAGTGAGATAGGCATCCTGTTTCCAGGTGAGAGATAGACATCCCGCACCCTGGTGAGAGATGGGCATCCTGCATCCAGGTGAGAGATAGGCATCCTGCATCCAGGTGAGAGATAGGCATACTGCATCCAGGTGATAGATGGGCATCCTGCATCCAGGTGAGAGATAGGCATACTGCATCCAGGTGAGAGATGGGCATCCAGCATCCAGGTGAGAGATAGGCATACTGCATCCAGGTGAGAGATGGGCATCCTGCATCCAGGTGAGAGATAGGCATACTGCATCCATGTGAGAGATGGGCATCCTGCATCCATGTAAGAGATTGGCATCTCGCATCCATGTGAGAGATAGGCAATCCAAATCCTGGTGGGAGATAGGCATCCCACATCCAGGTGGGTGTTAGACATCCTGCATCTAGGTGAGAGATAGACATCCCGTTTCCAGGTGAGAGATAGGCATCCTGTATCCAGGTGAGAAATAGGGATCCCATATCCAGGTGAGGAATAGGTATGCCACATCCAGGTGAGATATAGGCATCTCACATGCAGTTGAGAGATAGTCATCCCACATTCAGGTGAGTGAGAGGCATCCCACTTCCATGTAAGAAATTGTTAACCCATATCCTGGTGAGAGATCGGCATCCAGGTGAGAGATTGGCATCCTGCATCCAGGTGAGAGATAGGCATCCTGCATCCAGGTGAGAGATAGGCATCCTGCATCAAGGTGATAGATAGGCATCCAGGTGAGAGATAGGCATCCCCCATTCAGGTTGTAGATATGCTTCCAGGTGAGAGATAGGTAACCCAAATCTATGTGAGAGATAGGCATCCCGAATCCAGGTGAGAGATGTTCATCCAGGTGAGAGATAGACATCTCCAATTCAGGTTGGAGATATTCATCCAGCTGAGAGATAGGTAACCCAAATCCAGGTGAGAGATAGGCATCCCGCATCCAGGTGAGAGTTAGACATCCTGTATCCAGGTGAAAAATTGTCATCCTGCATCCAGGTGAGAGATAGGCATCCAGCATCCAGGTGAGTGATAGGCATCCAGCATCCAGCTGAAAGTTAGGCATCCTGCATCCAGGTGAAAGATAGGCATCCAGCATCCAGGTGAGAGATAGTCATCCCCCATCCAGGTGAGAGTTAGGCATCCTGTATCCAGGTGAGAAATGGGCATCCCTTATCCAGGTGAGAGACTGACATCCCGCATCCAGCTGAGAGCTAGGCATTCTGTATCCAGGTGAAAGATATGCATCACGCATGCAGGTGAGAGATAGGCATCCCGCATCCAGGTGAAAGATAGGCATCCAGGTGAAAGATCGGTATCCCCCATTCAGGTTGGAGATATACATCCAGGTGAGAATTAGGTAACCCAAATCCAGGTGAGAGATAAGCATCCCGCAAACAGGTGAGAGTTAGGCATCCTGCATCCAGGTGAGAGATAGGTATACTGCATCCAGGTGAGAGATGGGCATCTTGCTTCCAGGTGAGAGATAGGCATCCTGCATCCAAGGGAGAGATAGGCACCCTGCATCCAGGTGAGAGATAGGAATCCCACATCCAGGGGAGAGATAGGCACCGTGCATCCAGGTGAGAGATAGGCATCCCACATCCAGGTGAGAGATAGGCATCACGCATGCAGGTGAGAGATTGGCATCCTGCATCCAGGTGAGAGATAGGCATCCAGGTGAGAGATAGGCATCCCACATCCTGGAGTGAGATAGGCATCCTGTTTCCAGGTGAGAGATAGACATCCCGCATCCAGGTGAGAGATGGGCATCCTGCATCCAGGTGAGAGATAGGCATCCTGCATCCAGGTGAGAGATAAGCATCCTGTATCCAGGTGAGAGATCGGCATCCTGCATCCAGGTGAGATATGGGTATCCCATATCCAGGTGAGAGATGGGTATCCCGCATCCAGGTGAGAGATCGGCCTCCCGTATCCAGGTGAGAGATAGGCATCCCACATTGAGGTGGGAGATGGGCATCCCAAATCCAGGTGGGAGCTGGGCATCCCGCATCCAGGTGAGAGATGGGTATCCCACCTCCAGGTGTGAGATAGGCATCCCGCATTCATGTGTGAGTTAGGCGTCCCATATCCAGGTGAGAGATAGGCATCCCACATCCAGGTGAGAGATAGGTATTCCACATCGAGGTGAGAGATAGGTAACACGTATCCAGGTGAGAGATTGTCATCCCACATCCAGGTGAGAGATAGGCATCCTGCATCCAGGTGAGAGATAGGCATCCCGCATCCAGGTGAGAGATAGACATCCCGCATCCAGGTGAGAGATAGGCATCCTGCATCCAGGTGAGAGAGGGACATCCCACATTCAGGTGAGAGATAGGCATCCTGCATCCAGATGAGAGATAGGTATCCAGCATCCAGGTGAGAGATAGTCATCCAGGTGAGAGTAGGCATCCTGCATCCAGGTGAGCGATAGGTATCCTGTACCCAGGTGAGAGATAGGCATCATGCATCCAGGTGAGTGAAAGGTATCCCTCATCCAGTTGAGAGATAGGCATCCTTCATCCAGGTGAAAGATAGTCATCCCACATCCAGGTGAGTGATAGGCATCCTACATCCAGGTGTGAGATGTGCATCCAGGTGAGAGATAGACATCTCCAATTCTGGTTGGAGATATGCATCCAGGTGAGAGATAGGTAACCCAAATCCAGGTGAGAGATAGGCATCCCGCAACCAGGTGAGAGTTAGGCATCCTGTATCCAGGTGGTAGATAGGCATCCTGCATCCAGGTGAGAGATAGGCATCACGCATGCAGGTGAGAGATAGGCATCCCCCATCCAGGTGAGAGATAGGCATACTGCATCCAGGTGAGAGATAGGCATCCTGCATCCAGGTGAGAGATAGGCATACTGCATCCAGGTGAGAGATGGGCATCTTGCTTCCAGGTGAGAGATAGGCATCCTGCATCCAAGGGAGAGATAGGCACCCTGCATCCAGGTGAGAGAAAGGCATCCCACATCCAGGTGAGAGATAGGCATCACGCATGCAGGTGAGAGATTGGCATCCCGCATCCAAGTGAGAGATAGGCATCCAGGTGAGAGATAGGCATCCCACATCCTGGAGTGAGATAGGCATCCTGTTTCCAGGTGAGAGATAGACATCCCGCACCCTGGTGAGAGATGAGCATCCTGCATCCAGGTGAGAGATAGGCATCCTGCATCCAGGTGAGAGATAGGCATACTGCATCCAGGTGATAGATGGGCATCCTGCATCCAGGTGAGAGATAGGCATACTGCATCCAGGTGAGAGATGGGCATCCAGCATCCAGGTGAGAGATAGGCATACTGCATCCAGGTGAGAGATGGGCATCCTGCCTCCAGGTGAGAGATAGGCATACTGCATCCATGTGAGAGATGGGCATCCTGCATCCATGTAAGAGATTGGCATCTCGCATCCATGTGAGAGATAGGCAATCCAAATCCTGGTGGGAGATAGGCATCGCACATCCAGGTGGGTGTTAGACATCCTGCATCTAGGTGAGAGATAGACATCCCTTTTCCAGGTGAGAGATAGGCATCCTGTATCCAGGTGAGAAATAGGGATCCCATATCCAGGTGAGGAATAGGTATGCCACATCCAGGTGAGATATAGGCATCTCACATGCAGTTGAGAGATAGTCATCCCACATTCAGGTGAGTGAGAGGCATCCCGCTTCCATGTAAGAAATTGTTAACCCATATCCTGGTGAGAGATCGGCATCCAGGTGAGAGATTGGCATCCTGCATCCAGGTGAGAGATAGGCATCCTGCATCCAGGTGAGAGATAGGCATCCTGCATCAAGGTGATAGATAGGCATCCAGGTGAGAGATAAGCATCCCCCATTCAGGTTGTAGATATGCATCCAGATGAGAGATAGGTAACCCAAATCTATGTGAGAGATAGGCATCCCGAATCCAGGTGAGAGATGTTCATCCAGGTGAGAGATAGACATCTCCAATTCAGGTTGGAGATATGCATCCAGCTGAGAGATAGGTAACCCAAATCCAGGTGAGAAATAGGCATCCCGCATCCAGGTGAGAGTTAGACATCCTGTATCCAGGTGAAAAATAGTCATCCTGCATCCAGGTGAGAGATAGGCATCCAGCATCCAGGTGAGTGATAGGCATCCAGCATCCAGCTGAAAGTTAGGCATCCTGCATCCAGGTGAAAGATAGGCATCCAGCATCCAGGTGAGAGATAGTCATCCCCCATCCAGGTGAGAGTTAGGCATCCTGTATCCAGGTGAGAAATGGGCATCCCTTATCCAGGTGAGAGACTGACATCCCGCATCCAGCTGAGAGCTAGGCATCCTGTATCCAGGTGAAAGATATGCATCACGCATGCAGGTGAGAGATAGGCATCCCGCATCCAGGTGAAAGATAGGCATCCAGGTGAAAGATCGGTATCCCGCATTCAGGTTGGAGATATACATCCAGGTGAGAATTAGGTAACCCAAATCCAGGTGAGAGATAGGCATCCCGCAAACAGGTGAGAGTTAGGCA
The DNA here is from genome assembly GCA_026770705.1 of Isurus oxyrinchus. Taxonomy (NCBI): domain Eukaryota; kingdom Metazoa; phylum Chordata; class Chondrichthyes; order Lamniformes; family Lamnidae; genus Isurus; species Isurus oxyrinchus. Next base: position 6,024,811 of record JANJGN010000007.1, on the reverse strand, counting down.
TCCTGCATCCAGGTGAGAGATAGGTATACTGCATCCAGATGAGAGATGGGCATCTTGCTTCCAGGTGAGAGATAGGCATCCTGCATCCAAGCGAGAGATAGGCACCCTGCATCCAGGTGAGAGATAGGCATCCCACATCCAGGGGAGAGATAGGCACCGTGCATCCAGGTGAGAGATAGGCATCCCACATCCAGGTGAGAGATAGGCATCACGCATGCAGGTGAGAGATTGGCATCCTGCATCCAGGTGAGAGATAGGCATCCAGGTGAGAGATAGGCATCCCACATCCTGGAGTGAGATAGGCATCCTGTTTCCAGGTGAGAGATAGACATCCCGCAACCAGGTGAGAGTTAGGCATCTTGTATCCAGGTGAGAGATAGGCATCCTGCAACCAGATGAGATAGGCATCACAAATGCAGGTGAGAGATAGGCATCCCCCATCCAGGTGAGAGATAGGCATACTGCATCCAGGTGAGAGATGGGTAACCCAAATCCAGGTGAGAGATAGGCATCCCGCATCCAGGTGAGAGTTAGGCATCCTGTATCAAGGTGAAAAATAGGCATCCTGCATCCAGGTGAGAGATAGGCATCCAGCATCCAGGTGAGAGAGAGGCATCCAGCATCCAGCTGAAAGTTAGGCATCCTGCATCCCGGTGAAAGATAGGCATCCAGCATCCAGGTGAGAGATAGTCATCCCCCATCCAGGTGAGAGTTAGGCATCCTGTATCCAGGTGAGAAATGGGCATCCCTTATCCAGGTGAGAGACTGACATCCCGCATCCAGCTGAGAGCTAGGCATCCTGTATCCAGATGAAAGATATGCATCACGCATGCAGGTGAGAGATAGGCATCCCGCATCCAGGTGAAAGATAGGCATCCAGGTGAAAGATCGGTATCCCCCATTCAGGTTGGAGATATACATCCAGGTGAGAATTAGGTAACCCAAATCCAGGTGAGAGATAAGCATCCCGCAATCAGGTGATAGTTAGGCATCCTGTATCCAGGTGAAAGATAGGCATCCTGCATCCAGGTGAGAGATAGACATACTGCATCCAGGTGATAGATGGGCATCATGCATCCAGGTGAGAGATAGGCATCCTCTATCCACATGAGAGATAGGCATCCTGCATCCAGGTGAGAGATAGTTTTCCTGTATACAGGTGAGAGATAGGCATCCTGTATCCAGGTGAGAGATAGTCATCCCACATCCAGGTGAGAGATAGGCTTCCTGTATCCAGGTGAGAGATAGGCTTCCTGTATACAGGTGAGAGATAGGCATACTGCATCCAGGTGAGAGATGGGCATCCTGCATCCAGGTGAGAGATGGTCATCCTGTATCCAGGTGAGAGATAGGCATACTGCATCCAGGTGAGAGATGGGCATCCTGCATCCATGTAAGAGATAGGCATCTCGCATCCATGTGAGAGATAGGCAATCCAAATCCAGTTGGGAGATAGGCATCCCACATCCAGGTGGGTGTTAGACATCCTGCATCTAGGTGAGAGATAGACATCCCATTTCCAGGTGAGAGATAGGCATCCTGTATCCAGGTGAGAAATAGGGATCCCATATCCAGGTGAGGAATAGGTATGCCACATCCAGGTGAGATATAGGCATCTCACATGCAGTTGAGAGATAGTCATCCCACATTCAGGTGAGTGAGAGGCATCCCGCTTCCATGTAAGAAATTGTTAACCCATATCCTGGTGAGAGATCGGCATCCAGGTGAGAGATTGGCATCCTGCATCCAGGTGAGAGATAGGCATCCTGCATCCAGGTGAGAGATAGGCATCCTGCATCAAGGTGATAGATAGGCATCCAGGTGAGAGATAGGCATCCCCCATTCAGGTTGTAGATATGCTTCCAGGTGAGAGATAGGTAACCCAAATCTATGTGAGAGATAGGCATCCCGAATCCAGGTGAGAGATGTGCATCCAGGTGAGAGATAGACATCTCCAATTCAGGTTGGAGATATGCATCCAGCTGAGAGATAGGTAACCCAAATCCAGGTGAGAGATAGGCATCCCGCATCCAGGTGAGAGTTAGACATCCTGTATCCAGGTGAAAAATAGGCATCCTGCATCCAGGTGAGAGATAGGCATCCAGCATCCAGGTGAGAGATAGGCATCCAGCATCCAGCTGAAAGTTAGGCATTCTGCATCCAGGTGAAAGATAGGCATCCAGCATCCAGGTGAGAGATAGTCATCCCCCATCCAGGTGAGAGTTAGGCATCCTGTATCCAGGTGAGAAATGGGCATCCCTTATTCAGGTGAGAGACTGACATCCCGCATCCAGCTGAGAGCTAGGCATCCTGCATCCAGGTGAAAGATATGCATCACGCATGCAGGTGAGAGACAGGCATCCCGCATCCAGGTGAAAGATAGGCATCCAGGTGAAAGATCGGTATCCCCCATTCAGGTTGGAGATATACATCCAGGTGAGAATTAGGTAACCCAAATCCAGGTGAGAGATAGGCATCCCGCAAACAGGTGAGAGTTAGGCATCCTGCATCCAGGTGAGAGATAGGTATACTGCATTCAGGTGAGAGATGGGCATCTTGCTTCCAGGTGAGAGATAGGCATCCTGCATCCAAGGGAGAGATAGGCACCCTGCATCCAGGTGAGAGATAGGCATCCCACATCCAGGGGAGAGATAGGCACCGTGCATCCAGGTGAGAGATAGGCATCCCACATCCAGGTGAGAGATAGGCATCACGCATGCAGGTGAGAGATTGGCATCCTGCATCCAGGTGAGAGATAGGCATTCAGGTGAGAGATAGGCATCCCACATCCTGGAGTGAGATAGGCATCCTGTTTCCAGGTGAGAGATAGACATCCCGCATCCAGGTGAGTGATGGGCATCCTGCATCCAGGTGAGAGATAGGCATCCAGGTGAGAGATAGGCATCCCACATCCTGGAGTGAGATAGGCATCCTGTTTCCAGGTGAGAGATAGACATCCCACATCCAGGTGAGAGATGGGCATCCTGCATCCAGGTGAGAGATAGGCATCCTGCATCCAGGTGAGAGATAGGCATACTGCATCCAGGTGATAGATGGGCATCCTGCATCCAGGTGAGAGATAGGCATAGTGCATCCAGGTGTGAGATGGGCATCCTGCATCCAGGTGAGAGATAGGCATACTGCATCCAGGTGAGAGATGGGCATCCTGCATCCAGGTGAGAGATAGGCATACTGCATCCAGGTGAGAGATGGGCATCCTGCATCCATGTAAGAGATAGGCATCTCGCATCCATGTGAGAGATAGGCAATCCAAATCCAGGTTGGAGATAGGCATCCCACATCCAGGTTGGTGTTAGACATCCTGCATCCAGGTGAGAGATAGACATCCCGTTTCCAGGTGAGAGATAGGCATCCTGTATTCAGGTGAGAAATAGGGATCCCATATCCAGGCGAGGAATAGGTATGCCACATCCAGGTGAGATCTAGGCATCACACATGCAGTTGAGAGATAGTCATCCCACATTCAGGTGAGCGAGAGGCATCCCGCTTCCATGTAAGAAATTGTTAACCCATATCCTGGTGAGAGATCGGCATCCAGGTGAGAGATTGGCATCCTGCATCCAGGTGAGAGATAGGCATCCTGCATCCAGGTTAGAGATAGGCATTCTGCATCAAGGTGATAGATAGGCATCCAGGTGAGAGATAGGCATCCCCCATTCAGGTTGTAGATATGCATCCAGGTGAGAGATAGGTAACCCAAATCTATGTGAGAGATAGGCATCCCGAATCCAGGTGAGAGATGTGCATCCAGGTGAGAGATAGACATCTCCAATTCAGGTTGGAGATATGCATCCAGCTGAGAGATAGGTAACCCAAATCCAGGTGAGAGATAGGCATCCCGCAACCAGGTGAGAGTTAGGCATCTTGTATCCAGGTGAGAGATAGGCATCCTGCATCCAGGTGAGATAGGCATCACACTTGCAGGTGAGAGATAGGCATCCCCCATCCAGGTGAGAGATAGGCATACTGCATCCAGGTGAGAGATGGGTAACCCAAATCCAGGTGAGAGATAGGCATCCCGCATCCAGGTGAGAGTTAGGCATCCTGTATCCAGGTGAAAAATAGGCATCCTGCATCCAGGTGAGAGATAGGCATCCAGCATCCAGGTGAGAGATAGGCATCCAGCATCCAGCTGAAAGTTAGGCATCCTGCATCCCGGTGAAAGATAGGCATCCAGCATCCAGGTGAGAGATAGTCATCCCCCATCCAGGTGAGAGTTAGGCATCCTGTATCCAGGTGAGAAATGGGCATCCCTTATCCAGGTGAGAGACTGACATCCCGCATCCAGCTGAGAGCTAGGCATCCTGTATCCAGATGAAAGATATGCATCACGCCTGCAGGTGAGAGATAGGCATCCCGCATCCAGGTGAAAGATAGGCATCCAGGTGAAAGATCGGTATCCCCCATTCAGGTTGGAGATATACATCCAGGTGAGAATTAGGTAACCCAAATCCAGGTGAGAGATAAGCATCCCGCAAACAGGTGATAGTTAGGCATCCTGTATCCAGGTGAAAGATAGGCATCCTGCATCCAGGTGAGAGATAGACATACTGCATCCAGGTGATAGATGGGCATCATGCATCCAGGTGAGAGATAGGCATCCTCTATCCACATGAGAGATAGGCATCCTGCATCCAGGTGAGAGATAGTTTTCCTGTATACAGGTGAGAGATAGGCATCCTGTATCCAGGTGAGAGATAGTCATCCCACATCCAGGTGAGAGATAGGCATCCTGTATCCAGGTGAGAGATAGGCTTCCTGTATACAGGTGAGAGATAGGCATCCTGTATCCAGGTGAGAGATAGGCTTCCTGTAAACAGGTGAGAGATAGGAATCCTGCATCCAGGTGAGAGATAGGCTTCCTGTATACAGGTGAGAGATAGTCATCCCACATCCAGGTGAGAGATAGGCATCCTGTATCCAGGTGAGAGTTAGACATCCTGTATCCAGGTGAAAGATAGGCATCCTGCATCCAGGTGAGATATGGACATTCTTCATCCAGGTCATAGATGGGCATCATGCATCCAGGTGAGAGATAGGCATCCTGTATCCAGGTGAGAGATAGGCTTCCTGTATCCAGGTGAGAGATAGGCTTCCTGTATCCAGGTGAGAGATAGGCTTCCTGTATACAGGTGAGAGATAGGAATCCTGCATCCAGGTGAGAGATAGGCATCCTGTATACAGGTGAGAAATAGTCATCTCTCATCCAGGTGAGCGATAGGCATCGTGCATCCAGGTGAGAGATAGGCATCCTGCATCCAGGTGAGCGATAGGCATCCTGTATCCAGGTGAGAGATAGGCATCCTGCATCCAGGTGAGAGATGGGCATCCGGCATCCAGGTGAGATAGGCATCCTGTATACAGTATAGGCTCCTGTATAGGCTTCCTTTTTACAGGTGAGAGATAGGCACCCTGCATTCAGGTGAGAGATAGGCATCCCACATCCAGGAGAGACATAGGGATCCTGTATCCAGATGAGAGATAGACACCCTGCATCCACGTGGGAGATAGGCATCCCACATCCAGGAGAGACATAAGGATCCTGTGTCCGGATGAGAGATAGGCACCCTGCATCCAGGTGAGAGATAGGCATCCTGCATCAAGGTGATAGATAAGCATCCAGGTGAGAGATAGGCATCCCCCATTCAGGTTGTAGATATGCATCCAGGTGAGAGATAGGTAACCCAAATCTATGTGAGAGATAGGCATCCCGAATCCAGGTGAGAGATGTGCATCCAGGTGAGAGATAGACATCTCCAATTCAAGTTGGAGATATGCATCCAGCTGAGAGATAGGTAACCCAAATCCAGGTGAGAGATAGGCATCCCGCAACCAGGTGAGAGTTAGGCATCTTGTATCCAGGTGAGAGATAGGCATCCTGCATCCAGGTGAGATAGGCATCACAGATGCAGGTGAGAGATAGGCATCCCCCATCCAGGTGAGAGATAGGCATACTGCATCCAGGTGAGAGATGGGTAACCCAAATCCAGGTGAGAGATAGGCATCCCGCATCCAGGTGAGAGTTAGGCATCCTGTATCCAGGTGAAAAATAGGCATCCTGCATCCAGGTGAGAGATAGGCATCCAGCATCCAGGTGAGAGATAGGCATCCAGCATCCAGCTGAAAGTTAGGCATCCTGCATCCAGGTGAAAGATAGGCATCCAGCATCCAGGTGAGAGATAGTCATCCCCCATCCAGGTGAGAGATAGGTAACCCAAATCTATGTGAGAGATAGGCATCCCGAATCCAGGTGAGAGATGTGCATCCAGGTGAGAGATAGACATCTCCAATTCAAGTTGGAGATATGCATCCAGCTGAGAGATAGGTAACCCAAATCCAGGTGAGAGATAGGCATCCCGCAACCAGGTGAGAGTTAGGCATCTTGTATCCAGGTGAGAGATAGGCATCCTGCATCCAGGTGAGATAGGCATCACACATGCAGGTGAGAGATAGGCATCCCCCATCCAGGTGAGAGATAGGCATACTGCGTCCAGGTGAGAGATGGGTAACCCAAATCCAGGTGAGAGATAGGCATCCCGCATCCAGGTGAGAGTTAGGCATCCTGTATCCAGGTGAAAACTAGGCATCCTGCATCCAGGTGAGAGATAGGCATCCAGCATCCAGGTGAGAGATAGGCATCCAGCATCCAGCTGAAAGTTAGGCATCCTGCATCCCGGTGAAAGATAGGCATCCAGCATCCAGGTGAGAGATAGTCATCCCCCATCCAGGTGAGAGTTAGGCATCCTGTATCCAGGTGAGAAATGGGCATCCCTTATCCAGGTGAGAGACTGACATCCCACATCCAGCTGAGAGCTAGGCATCCTGTATCCAGGTGAAAGATATGCATCACGCATGCAGGTGAGAGATAGGCATCCCGCATCCAGGTGAAAGATAGGCATCCAGGTGAAAGATCGGTATCCCCCATTCAGGTTGGAGATATACATCCAGGTGAGAATTAGGTAACCCAAATCCAGGTGAGAGATAAGCATCCCGCAAACAGGTGAGAGTTAGGCATCCTGTATCCAGGTGAAAGATAGGCATCCTGCATCCAGGTGAGAGATAGACATACTGCATCCAGGTGATAGATGGGCATCATGCATCCAGGTGAGAGAAATGCATCCTCTATCCACATGAGAGATCGGCATCCTGCATCCAGGTGAGAGATAGTTTTCCAGTATACAGGTGAGAGATAGGCATCCTGTATCCATGTGAGAGATAGTCATCCCACATCCAGGTGAGAGATAGGCATCCCGCTTCCATGTAAGAAATTGTTAACCCATATCCTGGTGAGAGATCGGCATCCGGGTGAGAGATTGGCATCCTGCATCCAGGTGAGAGATAGGCATCCTGCATCCAGGTGAGAGATAGGCATCCTGCATCAAGGTGATAGATAGGCATCCAGGTGAGAGATAGGCATCCCCCATTCAGGTTGTAGATATGCTTCCAGGTGAGAGATAGGTAACCCAAATCTATGTGAGAGATAGGCATCCCGAATCCAGGTGAGAGATGTGCATCCAGGTGAGAGATAGACATCTCCAATTCAGGTTGGAGATATGCATCCAGCTGAGAGATAGGTAACCCAAATCCAGGTGAGAGATAGGCATCCCGCATCCAGGTGAGAGTTAGACATCCTGTATCCAGGTGAAAAATAGGCATCCTGCATCCAGGTGAGAGATAGGCATCCAGCATCCAGGTGAGAGATAGGCATCCAGCATCCAGCTGAAAGTTAGGCATCCTGCATCCAGGTGAAAGATAGGCATCCAGCATCCAGGTGAGAGATAGTCATCCCCCATCCAGGTGAGAGTTAGGCATCCTGTATCCAGGTGAGAAATGGGCATCCCTTATCCAGGTGAGAGACTGACATCCCGCATCCAGCTGAGAGCTAGGCATCCTGTATCCAGGTGAAAGATATGCATCACGCATGCAGGTGAGAGATAGGCATCCCGCATCCAGGTGAAAGATAGGCATCCAGGTGAAAGATCGGTATCCCCCATTCAGGTTGGAGATATACATCCAGGTGAGAATTAGGTAACCCAAATCCAGGTGAGAGATAGGCATCCCGCAAACAGGTGAGAGTTAGGCATCCTGCATCCAGGTGAGAGATAGGTATACTGCATCCAGGTGAGAGATGGGCATCTTGCTTCCAGGTGAGAGATAGGCATCCTGCATCCAAGGGAGAGATAGGCACCCTGCATCCAGGTGAGAGATAGGCATCCCACATCCAGGGGAGAGATAGGCACCGTGCATCCAGGTGAGAGATAGGCATCCCACATCCAGGTGAGAGATAGGCATCACGCATGCAGGTGAGAGATTGGCATCCTGCATCCAGGTGAGAGATAGGCATCCAGGTGAGAGATAGGCATCCCACATCCTGGAGTGAGATAGGCATCCTGTTTCCAGGTGAGAGATAGACATCCTGCATCCAGGTGAGAGATGGGCATCCTGCATCCAGGTGAGAGATAGGCATCCTGCATCCAGGTGAGAGATAGGCATACTGCATCCAGGTGATAGATGGGCATCCTGCATCCAGGTGAGAGATAGGCATACTGCATCCAGGTGAGAGATGGGAATCCTGCATCCAGGTGAGAGATAGGCATACTGCATCCAGGTGAGAGATTGGCATCCTGCATCCAGGTGAGAGATAGGCATACTGCATCCAGGTGAGAGATGGGCATCCTGCATCCATGTAAGAGATAGGCATCTCGCATCCATGTGAGAGATAGGCAATCCAAATCCAGGTGGGAGATAGGCATCCCACATCCAGGTGGGTGTTAGACATCCTGCATCCAGGTGAGAGATAGACATCCCGTTTCCAGGTGAGAGATAGGCATCCTGTATTCAGGTGAGAAATAGGGATCCCATATCCAGGCGAGGAATAGGTATGCCACATCCAGGTGAGATATAGGCATAACACATGCAGTTGAGAGATAGTCATCCCACATTCAGGTGAGCGAGAGGCATCCCGCTTCCATGTAAGAAATTGTTAACCCATATCCTGGTGAGAGATCGGCATCCAGGTGAGAGATTGGCATCCTGCATCCAGGTGAGAGATAGGCATCCTGCATCCAGGTGAGAGATAGGCATTCTGCATCAAGGTGATAGATAGGCATCCAGGTGAGAGATAGGCATCCCCCATTCAGGTTGTAGATATGCATCCAGGTGAGAGATAGGTAACCCAAATCTATGTGAGAGATAGGCATCCCGAATCCAGGTGAGAGATGTGCATCCAGGTGAGAGATAGACATCTCCAATTCAGGTTGGAGATATGCATCCAGCTGAGAGATAGGTAACCCAAATCCAGGTGAGAGATAGGCATCCCGCAACCAGGTGAGAGTTAGGCATCTTGTATCCAGGTGAGAGATAGGCATCCTGCATCCAGGTGAGATAGGCATCACACATGCAGATGAGAGATAGACACCCTGCATCCACGTGGGAGATAGGCATCCCACATCCAGGAGAGACATAAGGATCCTGTGTCCGGATGAGAGATAGGCACCCTGCATCCAGGTGAGAGATAGGCATCCTGCATCAAGGTGATAGATAAGCATCCAGGTGAGAGATAGGCATCCCCCATTCAGGTTGTAGATATGCATCCAGGTGAGAGATAGGTAACCCAAATCTATGTGAGAGATAGGCATCCCGAATCCAGGTGAGAGATGTGCATCCAGGTGAGAGATAGACATCTCCAATTCAAGTTGGAGATATGCATCCAGCTGAGAGATAGGTAACCCAAATCCAGGTGAGAGATAGGCATCCCGCAACCAGGTGAGATTTAGGCATCTTGTATCCAGGTGAGAGATAGGCATCCTGCATCCAGGTGAGATAGGCATCACAGATGCAGGTGAGAGATAGGCATCCCCCATCCAGGTGAGAGATAGGCATACTGCATCCAGGTGAGAGATGGGTAACCCAAATCCAGGTGAGAGATAGGCATCCCGCATCCAGGTGAGAGTTAGGCATCCTGTATCCAGGTGAAAAATAGGCATCCTGCATCCAGGTGAGAGATAGGCATCCAGCATCCAGGTGAGAGATAGGCATCCAGCATCCAGCTGAAAGTTAGGCATCCTGCATCCAGGTGAAAGATAGGCATCCAGCATCCAGGTGAGAGATAGTCATCCCCCATCCAGGTGAGAGATAGGTAACCCAAATCTATGTGAGAGATAGGCATCCCGAATCCAGGTGAGAGATGTGCATCCAGGTGAGAGATAGACATCTCCAATTCAAGTTGGAGATATGCATCCAGCTGAGAGATAGGTAACCCAAATCCAGGTGAGAGATAGGCATCCCGCAACCAGGTGAGAGTTAGGCATCTTGTATCCAGGTGAGAGATAGGCATCCTGCATCCAGGTGAGATAGGCATCACACATGCAGGTGAGAGATAGGCATCCCCCATCCAGGTGAGAGATAGGCATACTGCGTCCAGGTGAGAGATGGGTAACCCAAATCCAGGTGAGAGATAGGCATCCCGCATCCAGGTGAGAGTTAGGCATCCTGTATCCAGGTGAAAACTAGGCATCCTGCATCCAGGTGAGAGATAGGCATCCAGCATCCAGGTGAGAGATAGGCATCCAGCATCCAGCTGAAAGTTAGGCATCCTGCATCCCGGTGAAAGATAGGCATCCAGCATCCAGGTGAGAGATAGTCATCCCCCATCCAGGTGAGAGTTAGGCATCCTGTATCCAGGTGAGAAATGGGCATCCCTTATCCAGGTGAGAGACTGACATCCCACATCCAGCTGAGAGCTAGGCATCCTGTATCCAGGTGAAAGATATGCATCACGCATGCAGGTGAGAGATAGGCATCCCGCATCCAGGTGAAAGATAGGCATCCAGGTGAAAGATCGGTATCCCCCATTCAGGTTGGAGATATACATCCAGGTGAGAATTAGGTAACCCAAATCCAGGTGAGAGATAAGCATCCCGCAAACAGGTGAGAGTTAGGCATCCTGTATCCAGGTGAAAGATAGGCATCCTGCATCCAGGTGAGAGATAGACATACTGCATCCAGGTGATAGATGGGCATCATGCATCCAGGTGAGAGAAATGCATCCTCTATCCACATGAGAGATCGGCATCCTGCATCCAGGTGAGAGATAGTTTTCCAGTATACAGGTGAGAGATAGGCATCCTGTATCCATGTGAGAGATAGTCATCCCACATCCAGGTGAGAGATAGGCATCCCGCTTCCATGTAAGAAATTGTTAACCCATATCCTGGTGAGAGATCGGCATCCGGGTGAGAGATTGGCATCCTGCATCCAGGTGAGAGATAGGCATCCTGCATCCAGGTGAGAGATAGGCATCCTGCATCAAGGTGATAGATAGGCATCCAGGTGAGAGATAGGCATCCCCCATTCAGGTTGTAGATATGCTTCCAGGTGAGAGATAGGTAACCCAAATCTATGTGAGAGATAGGCATCCCGAATCCAGGTGAGAGATGTGCATCCAGGTGAGAGATAGACATCTCCAATTCAGGTTGGAGATATGCATCCAGCTGAGAGATAGGTAACCCAAATCCAGGTGAGAGATAGGCATCCCGCATCCAGGTGAGAGTTAGACATCCTGTATCCAGGTGAAAAATAGGCATCCTGCATCCAGGTGAGAGATAGGCATCCAGCATCCAGGTGAGAGATAGGCATCCAGCATCCAGCTGAAAGTTAGGCATCCTGCATCCAGGTGAAAGATAGGCATCCAGCATCCAGGTGAGAGATAGTCATCCCCCATCCAGGTGAGAGTTAGGCATCCTGTATCCAGGTGAGAAATGGGCATCCCTTATCCAGGTGAGAGACTGACATCCCGCATCCAGCTGAGAGCTAGGCATCCTGTATCCAGGTGAAAGATATGCATCACGCATGCAGGTGAGAGATAGGCATCCCGCATCCAGGTGAAAGATAGGCATCCAGGTGAAAGATCGGTATCCCCCATTCAGGTTGGAGATATACATCCAGGTGAGAATTAGGTAACCCAAATCCAGGTGAGAGATAGGCATCCCGCAAACAGGTGAGAGTTAGGCATCCTGCATCCAGGTGAGAGATAGGTATACTGCATCCAGGTGAGAGATGGGCATCTTGCTTCCAGGTGAGAGATAGGCATCCTGCATCCAAGGGAGAGATAGGCACCCTGCATCCAGGTGAGAGATAGGCATCCCACATCCAGGGGAGAGATAGGCACCGTGCATCCAGGTGAGAGATAGGCATCCCACATCCAGGTGAGAGATAGGCATCACGCATGCAGGTGAGAGATTGGCATCCTGCATCCAGGTGAGAGATAGGCATCCAGGTGAGAGATAGGCATCCCACATCCTGGAGTGAGATAGGCATCCTGTTTCCAGGTGAGAGATAGACATCCTGCATCCAGGTGAGAGATGGGCATCCTGCATCCAGGTGAGAGATAGGCATCCTGCATCCAGGTGAGAGATAGGCATACTGCATCCAGGTGATAGATGGGCATCCTGCATCCAGGTGAGAGATAGGCATACTGCATCCAGGTGAGAGATGGGAATCCTGCATCCAGGTGAGAGATAGGCATACTGCATCCAGGTGAGAGATTGGCATCCTGCATCCAGGTGAGAGATAGGCATACTGCATCCAGGTGAGAGATGGGCATCCTGCATCCATGTAAGAGATAGGCATCTCGCATCCATGTGAGAGATAGGCAATCCAAATCCAGGTGGGAGATAGGCATCCCACATCCAGGTGGGTGTTAGACATCCTGCATCCAGGTGAGAGATAGACATCCCGTTTCCAGGTGAGAGATAGGCATCCTGTATTCAGGTGAGAAATAGGGATCCCATATCCAGGCGAGGAATAGGTATGCCACATCCAGGTGAGATATAGGCATAACACATGCAGTTGAGAGATAGTCATCCCACATTCAGGTGAGCGAGAGGCATCCCGCTTCCATGTAAGAAATTGTTAACCCATATCCTGGTGAGAGATCGGCATCCAGGTGAGAGATTGGCATCCTGCATCCAGGTGAGAGATAGGCATCCTGCATCCAGGTGAGAGATAGGCATTCTGCATCAAGGTGATAGATAGGCATCCAGGTGAGAGATAGGCATCCCCCATTCAGGTTGTAGATATGCATCCAGGTGAGAGATAGGTAACCCAAATCTATGTGAGAGATAGGCATCCCGAATCCAGGTGAGAGATGTGCATCCAGGTGAGAGATAGACATCTCCAATTCAGGTTGGAGATATGCATCCAGCTGAGAGATAGGTAACCCAAATCCAGGTGAGAGATAGGCATCCCGCAACCAGGTGAGAGTTAGGCATCTTGTATCCAGGTGAGAGATAGGCATCCTGCATCCAGGTGAGATAGGCATCACACATGCAGGTGAGAGATAGGCATCCCCCATCCAGGTGAGAGATAGGCATACTGCATCCAGGTGAGAGATGGGTAACCCAAATCCAGGTGAGAGATAGGCATCCCGCATCCAGGTGAGAGTTAGGCATCCTGTATCCAGGTGAAAAATAGGCATCCTGCATCCAGGTGAGAGATAGGCATCCAGCATCCAGGTGAGAGATAGGGATCCAGCATCCAGCTGAAAGTTAGGCATCCTGCATCCCGGTGAAAGATAGGCATCCAGCATCCAGGTGAGAGATAGTCATCCCCCATCCAGGTGAGAGTTAGGCATCCTGTATCCAGGTGAGAAATGGGCATCCCTTATCCAGGTGAGAGACTGACATCCTGCATCCAGCTGAGAGCTAGGCATCCTGTATCCAGATGAAAGATATGCATCACGCATGCAGGTGAGAGATAGGCATCCCGCATCCAGGTGAAAGATAGGCATCCAGGTGAAAGATCGGTATCCCCCATTCAGGTTGGAGATATACATCCAGGTGAGAATTAGGTAACCCAAATCCAGGTGAGAGATAGGCATCCCGCAAACAGGTGATAGTTAGGCATCCTGTATCCAGGTGAAAGATAGGCATCCTGCATGCAGGTGAGAGATAGACATACTGCATCCAGGTGATAGATGGGCATCATGCATCCAGGTGAGAGATAGGCATCCTCTATCCACATGAGAGATAGGCATCCTGCATCCAGGTGAGAGATAGTTTTCCTGTATACAGGTGAGAGACAGGCATCCTGTATCCAGGTGAGAGATAGTCATCCCACATCCAGGTGAGAGATAGGCATCCTGTATCCAGGTGAGAGATAGGCTTCCTGTATACAGGTGAGAGATAGGCATCCTGTATCCAGGTGAGAGATAGGCTTCCTGTAAACAGGTGAGAGATAGGAATCCTGCATCCAGGTGAGAGATAGGCTTCCTGCATCCAGGTGAGAGATAGGCATCCTGTATCCAGGTGAAAGATAGGCATCCTGCATCCAGGTGAGATATAGACATTCTTCATCCAGGTCATAGATGGGCATCATGCATCCAGGTGAGAGATAGGCATCCTGTATCCAGGTGAGAGATAGGCATCCTGTATCCAGGTGAGAGATAGGCTTCCTGTATACAGGTGAGAGATAGGCATCCTGTATCCAGGTGAGAGATAGGCTTCCTGTAAACAGGTGAGAGATAGGAATCCTGCATCCAGGTGAGAGATAGGCTTCCTGTATACAGGTGAGAGATAGTCATCCCACATCCAGGTGAGAGATAGGCATCCTGTATCCAGGTGAGAGTTAGACATCCTGTATCCAGGTGAAAGATAGGCATCCTGCATCCAGGTGAGATATGGACATTCTTCATCCAGGTCATAGATGGGCATCATGCATCCAGGTGAGAGATAGGCATCCTGTATCCAGGTGAGAGATAGGCTTCCTGTATCCAGGTGAGAGATAGGCTTCCTGTATCCAGGTGAGAGATAGGCTTCCTGTATACAGGTGAGAGATAGGAATCCTGCATCCAGGTGAGAGATAGGCATCCTGTATACAGGTGAGAAATAGTCATCTCTCATCCAGGTGAGCGATAGGCATCGTGCATCCAGGTGAGAGATAGGCATCCTGCATCCAGGTGAGCGATAGGCATCCTGTATCCAGGTGAGAGATAGGCATCCTGCATCCAGGTGAGAGATGGGCATCCGGCATCCAGGTGAGATAGGCATCCTGTATACAGTATAGGCTCCTGTATAGGCTTCCTTTTTACAGGTGAGAGATAGGCACCCTGCATTCAGGTGAGAGATAGGCATCCCACATCCAGGAGAGACATAGGGATCCTGTATCCAGATGAGAGATAGACACCCTGCATCCACGTGGGAGATAGGCATCCCACATCCAGGAGAGACATAAGGATCCTGTGTCCGGATGAGAGATAGGCACCCTGCATCCAGGTTAGAGATAGGCATCCTGCATCAAGGTGATAGATAAGCATCCAGGTGAGAGATAGGCATCCCCCATTCAGGTTGTAGATATGCATCCAGGTGAGAGATAGGTAACCCAAATCTATGTGAGAGATAGGCATCCCGAATCCAGGTGAGAGATGTGCATCCAGGTGAGAGATAGACATCTCCAATTCAAGTTGGAGATATGCATCCAGCTGAGAGATAGGTAACCCAAATCCAGGTGAGAGATAGGCATCCCGCAACCAGGTGAGAGTTAGGCATCTTGTATCCAGGTGAGAGATAGGCATCCTGCATCCAGGTGAGATAGGCATCACAGATGCAGGTGAGAGATAGGCATCCCCCATCCAGGTGAGAGATAGGCATACTGCATCCAGGTGAGAGATGGGTAACCCAAATCCAGGTGAGAGATAGGCATCCCGCATCCAGGTGAGAGTTAGGCATCCTGTATCCAGGTGAAAAATAGGCATCCTGCATCCAGGTGAGAGATAGGCATCCAGCATCCAGGTGAGAGATAGGCATCCAGCATCCAGCTGAAAGTTAGGCATCCTGCATCCAGGTGAAAGATAGGCATCCAGCATCCAGGTGAGAGATAGTCATCCCCCATCCAGGTGAGAGATAGGTAACCCAAATCTATGTGAGAGATAGGCATCCCGAATCCAGGTGAGAGATGTGCATCCAGGTGAGAGATAGACATCTCCAATTCAAGTTGGAGATATGCATCCAGCTGAGAGATAGGTAACCCAAATCCAGGTGAGAGATAGGCATCCCGCAACCAGGTGAGAGTTAGGCATCTTGTATCCAGGTGAGAGATAGGCATCCTGCATCCAGGTGAGATAGGCATCACACATGCAGGTGAGAGATAGGCATCCCCCATCCAGGTGAGAGATAGGCATACTGCGTCCAGGTGAGAGATGGGTAACCCAAATCCAGGTGAGAGATAGGCATCCCGCATCCAGGTGAGAGTTAGGCATCCTGTATCCAGGTGAAAACTAGGCATCCTGCATCCAGGTGAGAGATAGGCATCCAGCATCCAGGTGAGAGATAGGCATCCAGCATCCAGCTGAAAGTTAGGCATCCTGCATCCCGGTGAAAGATAGGCATCCAGCATCCAGGTGAGAGATAGTCATCCCCCATCCAGGTGAGAGTTAGGCATCCTGTATCCAGGTGAGAAATGGGCATCCCTTATCCAGGTGAGAGACTGACATCCTGCATCCAGCTGAGAGCTAGGCATCCTGTATCCAGATGAAAGATATGCATCACGCATGCAGGTGAGAGATAGGCATCCCGCATCCAGGTGAAAGATAGGCATCCCCCATCCAGGTGAGAGAGGTAACCCAAATCTATGTGAGAGATAGGCATCCCGAATCCAGGTGAGAGATGTGCATCCAGGTGAGAGATAGACATCTCCAATTCAAGTTGGAGATATGCATCCAGCTGAGAGATAGGTAACCCAAATCCAGGTGAGAGATAGGCATCCCGCAACCAGGTGAGAGTTAGGCATCTTGTATCCAGGTGAGAGATAGGCATCCTGCATCCAGGTGAGATAGGCATCACACATGCAGGTGAGAGATAGGCATCCCCCATCCAGGTGAGAGATAGGCACCCTGCATCCAGGTGAGAGATAGGCATCCCACATCCAGGGGAGAGATAGGCACCGTGCATCCAGGTGAGAGATAGGCATCCCACATCCAGGTGAGAGATAGGCATCACGCATGCAGGTGAGAGATTGGCATCCTGCATCCAGGTGAGAGATAGGCATCCAGGTGAGAGATAGGCATCCCACATCCTGGAGTGAGATAGGCATCCTGTTTCCAGGTGAGAGATAGACATCCTGCATCCAGGTGAGAGATGGGCATCCTGCATCCAGGTGAGAGATAGGCATCCTGCATCCAGGTGAGAGATAGGCATACTGCATCCAGGTGATAGATGGGCATCCTGCATCCAGGTGAGAGATAGGCATACTGCATCCAGGTGAGAGATGGGAATCCTGCATCCAGGTGAGAGATAGGCATACTGCATCCAGGTGAGAGATTGGCATCCTGCATCCAGGTGAGAGATAGGCATACTGCATCCAGGTGAGAGATGGGCATCCTGCATCCATGTAAGAGATAGGCATCTCGCATCCATGTGAGAGATAGGCAATCCAAATCCAGGTGGGAGATAGGCATCCCACATCCAGGTGGGTGTTAGACATCCTGCATCCAGGTGAGAGATAGACATCCCGTTTCCAGGTGAGAGATAGGCATCCTGTATTCAGGTGAGAAATAGGGATCCCATATCCAGGTGAGGAATAGGTATGCCACATCCAGGTGAGATATAGGCATAACACATGCAGTTGAGAGATAGTCATCCCACATTCAGGTGAGCGAGAGGCATCCCGCTTCCATGTAAGAAATTGTTAACCCATATCCTGGTGAGAGATCGGCATCCAGGTGAGAGATTGGCATCCTGCATCCAGGTGAGAGATAGGCATCCTGCATCCAGGTGAGAGATAGGCATTCTGCATCAAGGTGATAGATAGGCATCCAGGTGAGAGATAGGCATCCCCCATTCAGGTTGTAGATATGCATCCAGGTGAGAGATAGGTAACCCAAATCTATGTGAGAGATAGGCATCCCGAATCCAGGTGAGAGATGTGCATCCAGGTGAGAGATAGACATCTCCAATTCAGGTTGGAGATATGCATCCAGCTGAGAGATAGGTAACCCAAATCCAGGTGAGAGATAGGCATCCCGCAACCAGGTGAGAGTTAGGCATCTTGTATCCAGGTGAGAGATAGGCATCCTGCATCCAGGTGAGATAGGCATCACACATGCAGGTGAGAGATAGGCATCCCCCATCCAGGTGAGAGATAGGCATACTGCATCCAGGTGAGAGATGGGTAACCCAAATCCAGGTGAGAGATAGGCATCCCGCATCCAGGTGAGAGTTAGGCATCCTGTATCCAGGTGAAAAATAGGCATCCTGCATCCAGGTGAGAGATAGGCATCCAGCATCCAGGTGAGAGATAGGGATCCAGCATCCAGCTGAAAGTTAGGCATCCTGCATCCCGGTGAAAGATAGGCATCCAGCATCCAGGTGAGAGATAGTCATCCCCCATCCAGGTGAGAGTTAGGCATCCTGTATCCAGGTGAGAAATGGGCATCCCTTATCCAGGTGAGAGACTGACATCCTGCATCCAGCTGAGAGCTAGGCATCCTGTATCCAGATGAAAGATATGCATCACGCATGCAGGTGAGAGATAGGCATCCCGCATCCAGGTGAAAGATAGGCATCCAGGTGAAAGATCGGTATCCCCCATTCAGGTTGGAGATATACATCCAGGTGAGAATTAGGTAACCCAAATCCAGGTGAGAGATAGGCATCCCGCAAACAGGTGATAGTTAGGCATCCTGTATCCAGGTGAAAGATAGGCATCCTGCATGCAGGTGAGAGATAGACATACTGCATCCAGGTGATAGATGGGCATCATGCATCCAGGTGAGAGATAGGCATCCTCTATCCACATGAGAGATAGGCATCCTGCATCCAGGTGAGAGATAGTTTTCCTGTATACAGGTGAGAGACAGGCATCCTGTATCCAGGTGAGAGATAGTCATCCCACATCCAGGTGAGAGATAGGCATCCTGTATCCAGGTGAGAGATAGGCTTCCTGTATACAGGTGAGAGATAGGCATCCTGTATCCAGGTGAGAGATAGGCTTCCTGTAAACAGGTGAGAGATAGGAATCCTGCATCCAGGTGAGAGATAGGCTTCCTGCATCCAGGTGAGAGATAGGCATCCTGTATCCAGGTGAAAGATAGGCATCCTGCATCCAGGTGAGATATAGACATTCTTCATCCAGGTCATAGATGGGCATCATGCATCCAGGTGAGAGATAGGCATCCTGTATCCAGGTGAGAGATAGGCATCCTGCATCAAGGTGAGAGATAGGCTTCCTGAATCCAGGTGAGAGATAGGCTTCCTGTATCCAGGTGAGAGATAGGCTTCCTGTATACAGGTGAGAGATAGGAATCCTGCATCCAGGTGAGAGATAGGCATCCTGTATACAGGTGAGAAATAGACATCCCTCATCCAGGTGAGAGATAGGCATCGTTCATCCAGGTGAGAGATAGGCATCCTGCATCCAGGTGAGAGATAGGCATCATGCATGCAGGTGAGAGATAGGCATCCCCCATCCAGGTGAGAGATAGGCATACTGCATCCAGGTGAGAGATAGGCATCCTGCATCCAGGTGAGAGATAGGCATACTGCATCCAGGTGAGAGATGGGCATCTTGCCTCCAGGTGAGAGATAGGCATCCTGCATCCAAGGGAGAGATAGGCACCCTGCATCCAGGTGAGAGATAGGCATCCCACATCCAGGGGAGAGATAGGCACCGTGCATCCAGGTGAGAGATAGGCATCCCACATCCAGGTGAGAGATAGGCATCACGCATGCAGGTGAGAGATTGGCATCCCGCATCCAAGTGAGAGATAGGCATCCAGGTGAGAGATAGGCATCCCACATCCTGGAGTGAGATAGGCATCCTGTTTCCAGGTGAGAGATAGACATCCCGCATCCTGGTGAGAGATGGGCATCCTGCATCCAGGTGAGAGATAGGCATACTGCATCCAGGTGATAGATGGGCATCCTGCATCCAGGTGAGAGATAGGCATACTGCATCCAGGTGAGAGATGGTCATCCTGCATCCAGGTGAGAGATAGGCATCCCACATCCAGGGGAGAGATAGGCACCGTGCATCCAGGTGAGAGATAGGCATCCCACATCCAGGTGAGAGATAGGCATCACGCATGCAGGTGAGAGATTGGCATGCCGCATCCAAGTGAGAGATAGGCATCCAGGTGAGAGATAGGCATCCCACATCCTGGAGTGAGATAGGCATCCTGTTTCCAGGTGAGAGATAGACATCCCGCATCCTGTGAGAGATGGGCATCCTGCATCCAGGTGAGCGATAGGCATACAGCATCCAGGTGATAGATGGGCATCCTGCATCCAGGTGAGAGATAGGCATACTGCATCCAGGTGAGAGATGGGCATCCTGCATCCAGGTGAGAGATAGGCATACTGCATCCAGGTGAGAGATGGTCATCCTGCATCCAGGTGAGAGATAGGCATACTGCATCCAGGTGAGAGATAGGCATCCTGCATCCAGGTGAGAGATAGGCATACTGCATCCAGGTGAGAGATGGGCATCCTGCATCCAGGTGAGAGATAGGCATACTGCATCCAGGTGAGAGATGGGCATCCTGCATCCATGTAAGAGATTGGCATCTCGCATCCATGTGAGAGATAGGCAATCCAAATCCAGTTGGGAGATAGGCATCCCACATCCAGGTGGGTGTTAGACATCCTGCATCTAGGTGAGAGATAGACATCCCTTTTCCAGGTGAGAGATAGGCATCCTGTATCCAGGTGAGAAATAGGGATCCCATATCCAGGT
This sequence comes from Isurus oxyrinchus, assembly GCA_026770705.1. NCBI lineage: Eukaryota > Metazoa > Chordata > Chondrichthyes > Lamniformes > Lamnidae > Isurus > Isurus oxyrinchus. Next base: position 6,004,063 of record JANJGN010000007.1, on the reverse strand, counting down.
GAGGAATAGGTATGCCACATCCAGGTGAGATATAGGCATCTCACATGCAGTTGAGAGATAGTCATCCCACATTCAGGTGAGTGAGAGGCATCCCGCTTCCATGTAAGAAATTGTTAACCCATATCCTGGTGAGAGATCGGCATCCAGGTGAGAGATTGGCATCCTGCATCCAGGTGAGAGATAGGCATCCTGCATCCAGGTGAGAGATAGGCATCCTGCATCAAGGTGATAGATAGGCATCCAGGTGAGAGATAGGCATCCCCCATTCAGGTTGTAGATATGCTTCCAGGTGAGAGATAGGTAACCCAAATCTATGTGAGAGATAGGCATCCCGAATCCAGGTGAGAGATGTGCATCCAGGTGAGAGATAGACATCTCCAATTCAGGTTGGAGATATGCATCCAGCTGAGAGATAGGTAACCCAAATCCGGGTGAGAGATAGGCATCCCGCATCCAGGTGAGAGTTAGACATCCTGTATCCAGGTGAAAAATAGGCATCCTGCATCCAGGTGAGAGATAGGCATCCAGCATCCAGGTGAGAGATAGGCATCCAGCATCCAGCTGAAAGTTAGGCATCCTGCATCCCGGTGAAAGATAGGCATCCAGCATCCAGGTGAGAGATAGTCATCCCCCATCCAGGTGAGAGTTAGGCATCCTGTATCCAGGTGAGAAATGGGCATCCCTTATCCAGGTGAGAGACTGACATCCCGCATCCAGCTGAGAGCTAGGCATCCTGTATCCAGGTGAAAGATATGCATCACGCATGCAGGTGAGAGATAGGCATCCCGCATCCAGGTGAAAGATAGGCATCCAGGTGAAAGATCGGTATCCCCCATTCAGGTTGGAGATATACATCCAGGTGAGAATTAGGTAACCCAAATCCAGGTGAGAGATAGGCATCCCGCAAACAGGTGAGAGTTAGGCATCCTGCATCCAGGTGAGAGATAGGTATACTGCATCCAGGTGAGAGATGGGCATCTTGCTTCCAGGTGAGAGATAGGCATCCTGCATCCAAGGGAGAGATAGGCACCCTGCATCCAGATGAGAGATAGGCATCCCACATCCAGGGGAGAGATAGGCACCGTGCATCCAGGTGAGAGATAGGCATCCCACATCCAGGTGAGAGATAGGCATCACGCATGCAGGTGAGAGATTGGCATCCTGCATCCAGGTGAGAGATAGGCATCCAGGTGAGAGATAGGCATCCCACATCCTGGAGTGAGATAGGCATCCTGTTTCCAGGTGAGAGATAGACATCCTGCATCCAGGTGAGAGATGGGCATCCTGCATCCAGGTGAGAGATAGGCATCCTGCATCCAGGTGAGAGATAGGCATACTGCATCCAGGTGAGAGATGGGCATCCTGCATCCATGTAAGAGATAGGCATCTCGCATCCATGTGAGAGATAGGCAATCCAAATCCAGGTGGGAGATAGGCATCCCACATCCAGGTGGGTGTTAGACATCCTGCATCCAGGTGAGAGATAGACATCCCGTTTCCAGGTGAGAGATAGGCATCCTGTATTCAGGTGAGAAATAGGGATCCCATATCCAGGCGAGGAATAGGTATGCCACATCCAGGTGAGATATAGGCATCACACATGCAGTTGAGAGATAGTCATCCCACATTCAGGTGAGCGAGAGGCATCCCGCTTCCATGTAAGAAATTGTTAACCCATATCCTGGTGAGAGATCGGCATCCAGGTGAGAGATTGGCATCCTGCATCCAGGTGAGAGATAGGCATCCTGCATCCAGGTGAGAGATAGGCATTCTGCATCAAGGTGATAGATAGGCATCCAGGTGAGAGATAGGCATCCCCCATTCAGGTTGTAGATATGCATCCAGGTGAGAGATAGGTAACCCAAATCTATGTGAGAGATAGGCATCCCGAATCCAGGTGAGAGATGTGCATCCAGGTGAGAGATAGACATCTCCAATTCAGGTTGGAGATATGCATCCAGCTGAGAGATAGGTAACCCAAATCCAGGTGAGAGATAGGCATCCCGCAACCAGGTGAGAGTTAGGCATCTTGTATCCAGGTGAGAGATAGGCATCCTACATCCAGGTGAGATAGGCATCACACATGCAGGTGAGAGATAGGCATCCCCCATCCAGGTGAGAGATAGGCATACTGCATCCAGGTGAGAGATGGGTAACCCAAATCCAGGTGAGAGATAGGCATCCCGCATCCAGGTGAGAGTTAGGCATCCTGTATCCAGGTGAAAAATAGGCATCCTGCATCCAGGTGAGAGATAGGCATCCAGCATCCAGGTGAGAGATAGGCATCCAGCATCCAGCTGAAAGTTAGGCATCCTGCATCCCGGTGAAAGATAGGCATCCAGCATCCAGGTGAGAGATAGTCATCCCCCATCCAGGTGAGAGTTAGGCATCCTGTATCCAGGTGAGAAATGGGCATCCCTTATCCAGGTGAGAGACTGACATCCTGCATCCAGCTGAGAGCTAGGCATCCTGTATCCAGATGAAAGATATGCATCACGCATGCAGGTGAGAGATAGGCATCCCGCATCCAGGTGAAAGATAGGCATCCAGGTGAAAGATCGGTATCCCCCATTCAGGTTGGAGATATACATCCAGGTGAGAATTAGGTAACCCAAATCCAGGTGAGAGATAAGCATCCCGCAAACAGGTGATAGTTAGGCATCCTGTATCCAGGTGAAAGATAGGCATCCTGCATCCAGGTGAGAGATAGACATACTGCATCCAGGTGATAGATGGGCATCATGCATCCAGGTGAGAGATAGGCATCCTCTATCCACATGAGAGATAGGCATCCTGCATCCAGGTGAGAGATAGTTTTCCTGTATACAGGTGAGAGATAGGCATCCTGTATCCAGGTGAGAGATAGTCATCCCACATCCAGGTGAGAGATAGGCATCCTGTATCCAGGTGAGAGATAGGCTTCCTGTATACAGGTGAGAGATAGGCATCCTGTATCCAGGTGAGAGATAGGCTTCCTGTAAACAGGTGAGAGATAGGAATCCTGCATCCAGGTGAGAGATAGGCTTCCTGTATACAGGTGAGAGATAGTCATCCCACATCCAGGTGAGAGATAGGCATCCTGTATCCAGGTGAGAGTTAGACATCCTGTATCCAGGTGAAAGATAGGCATCCTGCATCCAGGTGAGATATAGACATTCTTCATCCAGGTCATAGATGGGCATCATGCATCCAGGTGAGAGATAGGCATCCTGTATCCAGGTGAGAGATAGGCATCCTGCATCAAGGTGAGAGATAGGCTTCCTGTATCCAGGTGAGAGATAGGCTTCCAGTATCCAGGTGAGAGATAGGCTTCCTGTATACAGGTGAGAGATAGGAATCCTGCATCCAGGTGAGAGATAGGCATCCTGTATACAGGTGAGAAATAGACATCCCTCATCCAGGTGAGCGATAGGCGTCGTGCATCCAGGTGAGAGATAGGCATCCTGCATCCAGGTGAGAGATAGGCATCATGCATGCAGGTGAGAGATAGGCATACCCCATCCAGGTGAGAGATAGGCATACTGCATCCAGGTGAGAGATAGGCATCCTGCATCCAGGTGAGAGATAGGCATACTGCATCCAGGTGAGAGATGGGCATCTTGCTTCCAGGTGAGAGATAGGCATCCTGCATCCAAGGGAGAGATAGGCACCCTGCATCCAGGTGAGAGATAGGCATCCCACATCCAGGGGAGAGATAGGCACCGTGCATCCAGGTGAGAGATAGGCATCCCACATCCAGGTGAGAGATAGGCATCACGCATGCAGGTGAGAGATTGGCATCCCGCATCCAAGTGAGAGATAGGCATCCAGGTGAGAGATAGGCATCCCACATTCTGGAGTGAGATAGGCATCCTGTTTCCAGGTGAGAGATAGACATCCCGCATCCTGGTGAGAGATGGGCATCCTGCATCCAGGTGAGCGATAGGCATACTGCATCCAGGTGATAGATGGGCATCCTGCATCCAGGTGAGAGATAGGCATACTGCATCCAGGTGAGAGATGGGCATCCTGCATCCAGGTGAGAGATAGGCATACTGCATCCAGGTGAAAGATGGTCATCCTGCATCCAGGTGAGAGATAGGCATACTGCATCCAGGTGAGAGATGGGCATCCTGCATCCATGTAAGAGATAGGCATCTCGCATCCATGTGAGAGATAGGCAATCCAAATCCAGTTGGGAGATAGGCATCCCACATCCAGGTGGGTGTTAGACATCCTGCATCTAGGTGAGAGATAGACATCCCGTTTCCAGGTGAGAGATAGGCATCCTGTATCCAGGTGAGAAATAGGGATCCCATATCCAGGTGAGGAATAGGTATGCCACATCCAGGTGAGATATAGGCATCTCACATGCAGTTGAGAGATAGTCATCCCACATTCAGGTGAGTGAGAGGCATCCCGCTTCCATGTAAGAAATTGTTAACCCATATCCTGGTGAGAGATCGGCATCCAGGTGAGAGATTGGCATCCTGCATCCAGGTGAGAGATAGGCATCCTGCATCCAGGTGAGAGATAGGCATCCTGCATCAAGGTGATAGATAGGCATCCAGGTGAGAGATAGGCATCCTCTATCCACATGAGAGATAGGCATCCTGCATCCAGGTGAGAGATAGTTTTCCTGTATACAGGTGAGAGATAGGCATCCTGTATCCAGGTGAGAGATAGTCATCCCACATCCAGGTGAGAGATGGGCATCATGCATCCAGGTGAGAGATAGGCATCTTGTATCCAGGTGAGAGATAGGCATCCTGCATCAAGATGAGAGATAGGCTTCCTGTATCCAGGTGAGAGATAGGCTTCCTGTATCCAGGTGAGAGATAGGCATACTGCATCCAGGTGAGAGATGGGTAACCCAAATCCACGTGAGAGATAGGCATCCCGCATCCAGGTGAGAGTTAGGCATCCTGTATCCAGGTGAAAAATAGGCATCCTGCATCCAGCTGAGAGATAGGCATCCAGCATCCAGGTGAGAGATAGGCATCCAGCATCCAGCTGAAAGTTAGGCATCCTGCATCCCGGTGAAAGATAGGCATCCAGCATCCAGGTGAGAGATAGTCATCCCCCATCCAGGTGAGAGTTAGGCATCCTGTATCCAGGTGAGAAATGGGCATCCCTTATCCAGGTGAGAGACTGACATCCTGCATCCAGCTGAGAGCTAGGCATCCTGTATCCAGATGAAAGATATGCATCACGCATGCAGGTGAGAGATAGGCATCCCGCATCCAGGTGAAAGATCGGTATCCCCCATTCAGGTTGGAGATATACATCCAGGTGAGAATTAGGTAACCCAAATCCAGGTGAGAGATAGGCATCCCGCAAACAGGTGATAGTTAGGCATCCTGTATCCAGGTGAAAGATAGGCATCCTGCATCCAGGTGAGAGATAGACATACTGCATCCAGGTGATAGATGGGCATCATGCATCCAGGTGAGAGATAGGCATCCTCTATCCACATGAGAGATAGGCATCCTGCATCCAGGTGAGAGATAGTTTTCCTGTATACAGGTGAGAGATAGGCATCCTGTATCCAGGTGAGAGATAGTCATCCCACATCCAGGTGAGAGATAGGCATCCTGTATCCAGGTGAGAGATAGGCTTCCTGTATACAGGTGAGAGATAGGCATCCTGTATCCAGGTGAGAGATAGGCTTCCTGTAAACAGGTGAGAGATAGGAATCCTGCATCCAGGTGAGAGATAGGCTTCCTGTATACAGGTGAGAGATAGTCATCCCACATCCAGGTGAGAGATAGGCATCCTGTATCCAGGTGAGAGTTAGACATCCTGTATCCAGGTGAAAGATAGGCATCCTGCATCCAGGTGAGATATAGACATTCTTCATCCAGGTCATAGATGGGCATCATGCATCCAGGTGAGAGATAGGCATCCTGTATACAGGTGAGAAATAGACATCCCTCATCCAGGTGAGCGATAGGCATCGTGCATCCAGGTGAGAGATAGGCATCCTGCATCCAGGTGAGAGATAGGCATCATGCATGCAGGTGAGAGATAGGCATACCCCATCCAGGTGAGAGATAGGCATACTGCATCCAGGTGAGAGATAGGCATCCTGCATCCAGGTGAGAGATAGGCATACTGCATCCAGGTGAGAGATGGGCATCTTGCTTCCAGGTGAGAGATAGGCATCCTGCATCCAAGGGAGAGATAGGCACCCTGCATCCAGGTGAGAGATAGGCATCCCACATCCAGGGGAGAGATAGGCACCGTGCATCCAGGTGAGAGATAGGCATCCCACATCCAGGTGAGAGATAGGCATCACGCATGCAGGTGAGAGATTGGCATCCCGCATTCAAGTGATAGATAGGCATCCAGGTGAGAGATAGGCATCCCACATCCTGGAGTGAGATAGGCATCCTGTTTCCAGGTGAGAGATAGACATCCCGCATCCTGGTGAAAGATGGGCATCCTGCATCCAGGTGAGAGATAGGCATACTGCATCCAGGTGATAGATGGGCATCCTGCATCCAGGTGAGAGATAGGCATACTGCATCCAGGTGAGAGATGGGCATCCTGCATCCAGGTGAGAGATAGGCATACTGCATCCAGGTGAGAGATGGTCATCCTGCATCCAGGTGAGAGATAGGCATACTGCATCCAGGTGAGAGATGGGCATCCTGCATCCATGTAAGAGATAGGCATCTCGCATCCATGTGAGAGATAGGCAATCCAAATCCAGTTGGGAGATAGGCATCCCACATCCAGGTGGGTGTTAGACATCCTGCATCTAGGTGAGAGATAGACATCCCGTTTCCAGGTGAGAGATAGGCATCCTGTATCCAGGTGAGAAATAGGGATCCCATATCCAGGTGAGGAATAGGTATGCCACATCCAGGTGAGATATAGGCATCTCACATGCAGTTGAGAGATAGTCATCCCACATTCAGGTGAGTGAGAGGCATCCCGCTTCCATGTAAGAAATTGGTAACCCATATCCTGGTGAGAGATCGGCATCCAGGTGAGAGACTGGCATCCTGCATCCAGGTGAGAGATAGGCATCCTGCATCCAGGTGAGAGATAGGCATCCTGCATCAAGGTGATAGATAGGCATCCAGGTGAGAGATAGGCATCCTCTACCCACATGAGAGATAGGCATCCTGCATCCAGGTGAGAGATAGTTTTCCTGTATACAGGTGAGAGATAGGCATCCTGTATCCAGGTGAGAGATAGTCATCCCACATCCAGGTGAGAGATGGGCATCATGCATCCAGGTGAGAGATAGGCATCCTGTATCCAGGTGAGAGATAGGCATCCTGCATCAAGGTGAGAGATAGGCTTTCTGTATCCAGGTGAGAGATAGGCTTCCTGTATCCAGGTGAGAGATAGGCTTCCTGTATACAGGTGAGAGATAGGAATCCTGCATCCAGGTGAGAGATAGGCATCCTGTATACAGGTGAGAAATAGACATCCCTCATCCAGGTGAGCGATAGGCATCGTGCATCCAGGTGAGAGATAGGCATCCTGCATCCAGGTGAGAGATAGGCATCATGCATGCAGGTGAGAGATAGGCATCCCCCATCCAGGTGAGAGATAGGCATACTGCATCCAGGTGAGAGATAGGCATCCTGCATCCAGGTGAGAGATAGGCATACTGCATCCAGGAGAGAGATGGGCATCTTGCTTCCAGGTGAGAGATAGGCATCCTGCATCCAAGGGAGAGATAGGCACCCTGCATCCAGGTGAGAGATAGGCATCCCACATCCAGGGGAGAGATAGGCACCGTGCATCCAGGTGAGAGATAGGCATCCCACATCCAGGTGAGAGATAGGCATCACGCATGCAGGTGAGAGATTGGCATCCCGCATCCAAGTGAGAGATAGGCATCCAGGTGAGAGATAGGCATCCCACATCCTGGAGTGAGATAGGCATCCTGTTTCCAGGTGAGAGATAGACATCCCGCATCCTGGTGAGAGATGGGCATCCTGCATCCAGGTGAGAGATAGGCATACTGCATCCAGGTGATAGATGGGCATCCTGCATCCAGGTGAGAGATAGGCATACTGCATCCAGGTGAGAGATGGGCATCCTGCATCCAGGTGAGAGATAGGCATACTGCATCCAGGTGAGAGATGGTCATCCTGCATCCAGGTGAGAGATAGGCATACTGCATCCAGGTGAGAGATGGGCATCCTGCATCCATGTAAGAGATAGGCATCTCGCATCCATGTGAGAGATAGGCAATCCAAATCCAGTTGGGAGATAGGCATCCCACATCCAGGTGGGTGTTAGACATCCTGCATCTAGGTGAGAGATAGACATCCCGTTTCCAGGTGAGAGATAGGCATCCTGTATTCAGGTGCGAAATAGGGATCCCATATCCAGGTGAGGAATAGGTATGCCACATCCAGGTGAGATATAGGCATCTCACATGCAGTTGAGAGATAGTCATCCCACATTCAGGTGAGTGAGAGGCATCCCGCTTCCATGTAAGAAATTGTTAACCCATATCCTGGTGAGAGATCGGCATCCAGGTGAGAGATTGGCATCCTGCATCCAGGTGAGAGATAGGCATCCTGCATCCAGGTGAGAGATAGGCATCCTGCATCAAGGTGATAGATAGGCATCCAGGTGAGAGATAGGCATCCCCCATTCAGGTTGTAGATATGCTTCCAGGTGAGAGATAGGTAACCCAAATCTATGTGAGAGATAGGCATCCCGAATCCAGGTGAGAGATGTGCATCCAGGTGAGAGATAGACATCTCCAATTCAGGTTGGAGATATGCATCCAGCTGAGAGATAGGTAACCCAAATCCGGGTGAGAGATAGGCATCCCGCATCCAGGTGAGAGTTAGACATCCTGTATCCAGGTGAAAAATAGGCATCCTGCATCCAGGTGAGAGATAGGCATCCAGCATCCAGGTGAGAGATAGGCATCCAGCATCCAGCTGAAAGTTAGGCATCCTGCATCCAGGTGAAAGATAGGCATCCAGCATCCAGGTGAGAGATAGTCATCCCCCATCCAGGTGAGAGTTAGGCATCCTGTATCCAGGTGAGAAATGGGCATCCCTTATCCAGGTGAGAGACTGACATCACGCATCCAGCTGAGAGCTAGGCATCCTGTATCCAGGTGAAAGATATGCATCACGCATGCAGGTGAGAGATAGGCATCCCGCATCCAGGTGAAAGATAGGCATCCTGGTGAAAGATCGTTATCCCCCATTCAGGTTGGAGATATACATCCAGGTGAGAATTAGGTAACCCAAATCCAGGTGAGAGATAGGCATCCCGCAAACAGGTGAGAGTTTGGCATCCTGCATCCAGGTGAGAGATAGGTATACTGCATCCAGGTGAGAGATGGGCATCTTGCTTCCAGGTGAGAGATAGGCATCCTGCATCCAAGGGAGAGATAGGCACCCTGCATCCAGGTGAGAGATAGGCATCCCACATCCAGGGGAGAGATAGGCACCCTGCATCCAGGTGAGAGATAGGCATCCCACATCCAGGTGAGAGATAGGCATCACGCATGCAGGTGAGAGATTGGCATCCTGCATCCAGGTGAGAGATAGGCATCCAGGTGAGAGATAGGCATCCCACATCCTGGAGTGAGATAGGCATCCTGTTTCCAGGTGAGAGATAGACATCCTGCATCCAGGTGAGAGATGGGCATCCTGCATCCAGGTGAGAGATAGGCATCCTGCATCCAGGTGAGAGATAGGCATACTGCATCCAGGTGATAGATGGGCATCCTGCATCCAGGTGAGAGATAGGCATACTGCATCCAGGTGAGGGATGGGCATCCTGCATCCAGGTGAGAGATAGGCATACTGCATCCAGGTGAGAGATGGGCATCCTGCATCCAGGTGAGAGATAGGCATACAGCATCCAGGTGAGAGATGGGCATCCTGCATCCATGTAAGAGATAGGCATCTCGCATCCATGTGAGAGATAGGCAATCCAAATCCTGGTGGGAGATAGGCATCCCACATCCAGGTGGGTGTTAGACATCCTGCATCTAGGTGAGAGATAGACATCCCGTTTCCAGGTGAGAGATAGGCATCCTGTATTCAGGTGAGAAATAGGGATCCCATATCCAGGCGAGGAATAGGTATGCCACATCCAGGTGAGATATAGGCATCACACATGCAGTTGAGAGATAGTCATCCCACATTCAGGTGAGCGAGAGGCATCCCGCTTCCATGTAAGAAATTGTTAACCCATATCCTGGTGAGAGATCGGCATCCAGGTGAGAGATTGGCATCCTGCATCCAGGTGAGAGATAGGCATCCTGCATCCAGGTGAGAGATAGGCATTCTGCATCAAGGTGATAGATAGGCATCCAGGTGAGAGATAGACATCTCCAATTCAGGTTGGAGATATGCATCCAGGTGAGAGATAGGTAACCCAAATCCAGGTGAGAGATAGGCATCCCGCAACCAGGTGAGTGTTAGGCATCTTGTATCCAGGTGAGAGATAGGCATCCTGCATCCAGGTGAGATAGGCATCACACATGCAGGTGAGAGATAGGCATCCCCCATCCAGGTGAGAGATAGGCATACTGCATCCAGGTGAGAGATGGGTAACCCAAATCCAGGTGAGAGATAGGCATCCCGCATCCAGGTGAGAGTTAGGCATCCTGTATCCAGGTGTAAAATAGGCATCCTGCATCCAGGTGAGAGATAGGCATCCAGCATCCAGGTGAGAGATAGGCATCCAGCATCCAGCTGAAAGTTAGGCATCCTGCATCCCGGTGAAAGATAGGCATCCAGCATCCAGGTGAGAGATAGTCATCCCCCATCCAGGTGAGAGTTAGGCATCCTGTATCCAGGTGAGAAATGGGCATCCCTTATCCAGGTGAGAGACTGACATCCCGCATCCAGCTGAGAGCTAGGCATCCTGTATCCAGATGAAAGATATGCATCACGCATGCAGGTGAGAGATAGGCATCCCACATCCAGGTGAAAGATAGGCATCCAGGTGAAAGATCGGTATCCCCCATTCAGGTTGGAGATATACATCCAGGTGAGAATTAGGTAACCCAAATCCAGGTGAGAGATAAGCATCCCGCAAACAGGTGATAGTTAGGCATCCTGTATCCAGGTGAAAGATAGGCATCCTGCATCCAGGTGAGAGATAGACATACTGCATCCAGGTGATAGATGGGCATCATGCATCCAGGTGAGAGATAGGCATCCTCTATCCACATGAGAGATAGGCATCCTGCATCCAGGTGAGAGATAGTTTTCCTGTATACAGGTGAGAGATAGGCATCCTGTATCCAGGTGAGAGATAGTCATCCCACATCCAGGTGAGAGATAGGCATCCTGTATCCAGGTGAGAGATAGGCTTCCTGTATACAGGTGAGAGATAGGCATCCTGTATCCAGGTGAGAGATAGGCTTCCTGTAAACAGGTGAGAGATAGGAATCCTGCATCCAGGTGAGAGATAGGCTTCCTGTATACAGGTGAGAGATAGTCATCCCACATCCAGGTGAGAGATAGGCATCCTGTATCCAGGTGAGAGTTAGACATCCTGTATCCAGGTGAAAGATAGGCATCCTGCATCCAGGTGAGATATAGACATTCTTCATCCAGGTCATAGATGGGCATCATGCATCCAGGTGAGAGATAGTTTTCCTGTTTACAGGTGAGAGATAGGCATCCTGTATCCAGGTGAGAGATAGTCATCCCACATCCAGGTGAGAGATAGGCATCCTGTATCCAGGTGAGAGATAGGCTTCCTGTATACAGGTGAGAGATAGGCATCCTGCATCCAGGTGAGAGATAGGCTTCCTGTATACCGGTGAGAGATAGTCATCCCACATCCAGGTGAGAGATAGGCATCCTGTATCCAGGTGAGAGTTAGACATCCTGTATCCAGGTGAAAGATAGGCATCCTGCATCCAGGTGAGATATAGACATTCTTCATCCAGGTCATAGATGGGCATCATGCATCCAGGTGAGAGATAGGCATCCTGTATCCAGGTGAGAGATAGGCATCCTGCATCAAGGTGAGAGATAGGCTTCCTGTATCTAGGTGAGAGATAGGCTTCCTGTATACAGGTGAGAGATAGGAATCCTGCATCCAGGTGAGAGATAGGCATCCTGTATACAGGTGAGAAATAGTCATCCCTCATCCAGGTGAGCGATAGGCATCCTGTATCCAGGTGAGAGATAGGCATCGTGCATCCAGGTGAGAGATAGGCATCCTGCATCCAGGTGAGAGATGGGCATCCCGCATCCAGGTGAGATAGGCATCCTGTATACAGTATAGGCTCCTGTATAGGCTTCCTTTTTACAGGTGAGAGATAGGCACCCTGCATCCAGGTGAGAGATAGGCATCCCACATCCAGGAGAGACATAGGGATCCTGTATCCAGATGAGAGATAGACACCCTGCATCCACGTGGGAGATAGGCATCCCACATCCAGGAGAGACATAAGGATCCTGTATTCGGATGAGAGATAGGCACCCTGCATCCAGGTGAGAGATAGGCATCCCACCTCCAGGTTTGAGATAGGCATCCCGCATTCAGTTGACAGATAGGCATCCAGTATTCAGGTGAGAGATATGCATCCCAAATTCAGATGAGTGATACGCATCCATCTTCCAGTTGAGAGATAAGCATCCAGGTGAGAGATAGGCAACCCACATCCAGGTGAGAGATAGGCATCCAGGTGAGAGATAGGCATCCTGCATCCAGGTGAGAGATGGGCATCCCACATCCAGGTGAGAGATAGGCATCCAGGTGAGAGATAGGCATCACGCATGCAGGTGAGAGATAGGCATCCCACATCCAGGTGAGAGTTAGGCATCCTGTATCCAGGTGAAAGATAGGCATCCTGCATCCAGGATGAGAGATAGGCATCCTGTATGCAGGTGAGAGATAGGCATCCAGCATCCAGGTGAGAGATAGTCATCCCCCATCCAGGTGAGAGTTAGGGCATCCTGTATCCAGGTTAAAGATACGCATCACGCATGCAGGTGAGAGGCAGGCATCCAGGTGAAAGATAGGCATCCCCCTTTCAGGTTGGAGATATACATCCAGGTGAGAGACAGGTAACCCAAATCCAGGTGATAGATAGGCATCCCGCAAACAGTTGAGAGTTAGGCATCCTGTATCCAGGTGAAAGATAGGCATCCTGCATCCAGGTGAGAGATGGGCACTCTGCATCCAGGTGATAGATAGGCATCCAGCTGAAAGATAGGCATCCCCCATTCAAGTTGTAGATATGCATCCAGGTGAGAGATTGTTAACCCAAATCCAGGTGAGAGATTGGCATCCTGCCTCCAGGTGAGAGTTAGGCATCCTGTATCCAGGTGACAGATAGGCATCCTACATCCAGGTGAGAGATAGGCATCCAGCATCCAGGTGAGAGATAGGCATCCTGCATCCCGGTGAGAGATAGGCATCCAGCATCCAGGTAAGAGATAGGCATCCCCCATCCAGGTGAGAGTTAGGCATCCTGTATCCAGGTGAGAAATGGGCATCCCTTATCCAGGTGAGAGACTGTAATCCCGCATCCAGGTGAGAGATAGGCATCCTGTATCCAGGTGAAAGATACGCATCACGCATGCAGGTGAGAGAGAGGCATCCAGGTGAGAGATAGGCATCCAGGTGAAAGATAGCCATCCCCCATTCAGGTTGGCGATATACATCCAGGTGAGAGACAGGTAACCCAAATCCAGATGATAGACAGGCATCCCGCAAACAGTTGAGAGTTAGGCATCCTGTATCCAGGTGAAAGATAGACATACTGCATCCAGGTGAGAGATAAGCATCCAGGTGAAAGATAGGCATCCCCCATGCAGGTTGGAGATATGCATCCAGGTGTGAGATGGGTAACCCTGCATCCAGGTGAGAGATAGGCATCCTGTATACAGGTGAGAAATAGTCATCCCTCATCCAGGTGAGCGATAGGCATCCTGTATCCAGGTGAGAGATAGGCATCGTGCATCCAGGTGAGAGATAGGCATCCTGCATCCAGGTGAGAGATGGGCATCCCGCATCCAGGTGAGATAGGCATCCTGTATACAGTATAGGCTCCTGTATAGGCTTCCTTTTTACAGGTGAGAGATAGGCACCCTGCATCCAGGTGAGAGATAGGCATCCCACATCCAGGAGAGACATAGGGATCCTGTATCCAGATGAGAGATAGACACCCTGCATCCACGTGGGAGATAGGCATCCCACATCCAGGAGAGACATAAGGATCCTGTATTCGGATGAGAGATAGGCACCCTGCATCCAGGTGAGAGATAGGCATCCCACCTCCAGGTTTGAGATAGGCATCCCGCATTCAGTTGACAGATAGGCATCCAGTATTCAGGTGAGAGATATGCATCCCAAATTCAGATGAGTGATACGCATCCATCTTCCAGTTGAGAGATAAGCATCCAGGTGAGAGATAGGCAACCCACATCCAGGTGAGAGATAGGCATCCAGGTGAGAGATAGGCATCCTGCATCCAGGTGAGAGATGGGCATCCCACATCCAGGTGAGAGATAGGCATCCAGGTGAGAGATAGGCATCACGCATGCAGGTGAGAGATAGGCATCCCACATCCAGGTGAGAGTTAGGCATCCTGTATCCAGGTGAAAGATAGGCATCCTGCATCCAGGATGAGAGATAGGCATCCTGTATGCAGGTGAGAGATAGGCATCCAGCATCCAGGTGAGAGATAGTCATCCCCCATCCAGGTGAGAGTTAGGGCATCCTGTATCCAGGTTAAAGATACGCATCACGCATGCAGGTGAGAGGCAGGCATCCAGGTGAAAGATAGGCATCCCCCTTTCAGGTTGGAGATATACATCCAGGTGAGAGACAGGTAACCCAAATCCAGGTGATAGATAGGCATCCCGCAAACAGTTGAGAGTTAGGCATCCTGTATCCAGGTGAAAGATAGGCATCCTGCATCCAGGTGAGAGATGGGCACTCTGCATCCAGGTGATAGATAGGCATCCAGCTGAAAGATAGGCATCCCCCATTCAAGTTGTAGATATGCATCCAGGTGAGAGATAGTTAACCCAAATCCAGGTGAGAGATTGGCATCCTGCCTCCAGGTGAGAGTTAGGCATCCTGTATCCAGGTTAAAGATAGGCATCCTACATCCAGGTGAGAGATAGGCATCCAGCATCCAGGTGAGAGATAGGCATCCTGCATCCCGGTGAGAGATAGGCATCCAGCATCCAGGTAAGAGATAGGCATCCCCCATCCAGGTGAGAGTTAGGCATCCTGTATCCAGGTGAGAAATGGGCATCCCTTATCCAGGTGAGAGACTGTAATCCCGCATCCAGGTGAGAGATAGGCATCCTGTATCCAGGTGAAAGATACGCATCACGCATGCAGGTGAGAGAGAGGCATCCAGGTGAGAGATAGGCATCCAGGTGAAAGATAGCCATCCCCCATTCAGGTTGGCGATATACATCCAGGTGAGAGACAGGTAACCCAAATCCAGATGATAGACAGGCATCCCGCAAACAGTTGAGAGTTAGGCATCCTGTATCCAGGTGAAAGATAGACATACTGCATCCAGGTGAGAGATAAGCATCCAGGTGAAAGATAGGCATCCCCCATGCAGGTTGGAGATATGCATCCAGGTGTGAGATGGGTAACCCTGCATCCAGGTGAGAGATAGGCATTCTGTATTCAGGCGAAAGATAGGCATCCAGCATCCAGGTGAGAGATAGGCATCCAGGTGAGAGGTAGGCATCCAGCATCCAGGTGAGAGATAGTCATCCCCCATCCAGGTGAGAGTTAGGCATCCTGTATCCAGGTGAGAAATGGGCATCCCTTATCCAGGTGAGAGACTGACATCCCGCATCCAGCTGAGAGCTAGGCATCCTGTATCCAGGTGAAAGATACGCATCACGCATGCAGGTGAGAGATAGGCATCCCGCATCCAGGCGAGAGATAGGCATCCAGGTGAAAGATAGGTATCCCCCATTCAGTTTGGAGATATACATCCAGGGGAGAGACAGGTAACCCAAATCCAGGTGAGAAATAGGCATCCCGCAAACAGGTGAGAGTTAGGCATCCTGTATCCAGGTGAAAGATAGGCATCCTGCATCCAGGTGAGAGATAGACATACTGCATCCAGGTGATAGATGGGCATAATGCATCCAGGTGAGAGATAGGCATCCTCTATCCACATGAGAGATAGGCATCCTGCATCCAGGTGAGCGATGGGCATTCCGCATCCAGGTGAGAGATAGGCATCCCACAATCCAGGAGAGAGATAGGGATCCTGTATCCAGATGAGAGATAGACACCCTGCATCCAGGTGAGAGATAGGCATCCCACATCCAGTAGAGACATAGGGATCCTGTATCCGGATGAGAGATAGGCACCCTGCATCCAGGTGAGCGATAGGCATCCTGCATCCAGGTGAGAGATAGGCAACCCACCTCCAGGTTTGAGATAGGCATCCTGCATTCAGGTGAGAGATAGGCATCCAGAATTCAGGTGAGAGATATGCATCCCCAATTCAGATGAGTGATACGCATCCCTCTTCCAGTTGAGAGATAAGCATCCAGGTGAGAGATAGGCAACCCACATCGAGGTGAGAGATAGACATCCCACATCGAGGTGAGAGATAGGCATCCCACATCCAGGTGAGAGTTAGTCATCCCACATCCAGGTGAGAAATGGGTATCCCTCATCCAGGTGAGAGATAGGCATCACGGATCCAGGTGAGAGATAGACATCCCACATCCAGGTGAGAGATAGACATCCCACATCCAGGTGAGAGATAGGCATCCCGCATCCAGGTGAGAGATGGGTATCCCTCTTCCAGTTGTGAGATAGGCATCCCGCATCCAGGTGGGAGATGGGCATCCCACATCCAGGTGAGAGACAGGCAACCCGCATCCAGGTGAGATATAGTTATTCTGTATCCAGGTGAGATATAGGCATCCCACCACTGGGTGAGAGATAGACACCCCACATCAAGGTGAGAGATAGGCCTCCCGCATCTAGGTGAGATAGAGTCATCCCACATGCAGGTGGGAGTTAGGCATCCTGTATCCAGGTGAAAGATAGGCATCCTGCATCCAGGATGAGAGATAGGCATCCTGTATGCAGGTGAGAGATAGGCATCCAGCATCCAGGTGAGAGATAGTCATCCCCCATCCAGGTGAGAGTTAGGGCATCCTGTATCCAGGTGAAAGATACGCATCACGCATGCAGGTGAGAGGCAGGCATCCAGGTGAAAGATAGGCATCCCCCTTTCAGGTTGGAGATATACATCCAGGTGAGAGACAGGTAACCCAAATCCAGGTGATAGATAGGCATCCCGCAAACAGTTGAGAGTTAGGCATCCTGTATCCAGGTGAAAGATAGGCATCCTGCATCCAGGTGAGAGATGGGCACACTGCATCCAGGTGATAGATAGGCATCCAGCTGAAAGATAGGCATCCCCCATTCAAGTTGTAGATATGCATCCAGGTGAGAGATAGTTAACCCAAATCCAGGTGAGAGATTGGCATCCTGCCTCCAGGTGAGAGTTAGGCATCCTGTATCCAGGTGACAGATAGGCATCCTACATCCAGGTGAGAGATAGGCATCCAGCATCCAGGTGAGAGATAGGCATCCTGCATCCCGGTGAGAGATAGGCATCCAGCATCCAGGTAAGAGATAGGCATCCCCCATCCAGGTGAGAGTTAGGCATCCTGTATCCAGGTGAGAAATGGGCATCCCTTATCCAGGTGAGAGACTGTAATCCCGCATCCAGGTGAGAGATAGGCATCCTGTATCCAGGTGAAAGATACGCATCACGCATGCAGGTGAGAGAGAGGCATCCAGGTGAGAGATAGGCATCCAGGTGAAAGATAGCCATCCCCCATTCAGGTTGGCGATATACATCCAGGTGAGAGACAGGTAACCCAAATCCAGATGATAGACAGGCATCCCGCAAACAGTTGAGAGTTAGGCATCCTGTATCCAGGTGAAAGATAGACATACTGCATCCAGGTGAGAGATAAGCATCCAGGTGAAAGATAGGCATCCCCCATGCAGGTTGGAGATATGCATCCAGGTGTGAGATGGGTAACCCTGCATCCAGGTGAGAGATAGGCATTCTGTATTCAGGCGAAAGATAGGCATCCAGCATCCAGGTGAGAGATAGGCATCCAGGTGAGAGGTAGGCATCCAGCATCCAGGTGAGAGATAGTCATCCCCCATCCAGGTGAGAGTTAGGCATCCTATATCCAGGTGAGAAATGGGCATCCCTTATCCAGGTGAGAGACTGACATCCCGCATCCAGCTGAGAGCTAGGCATCCTGTATCCAGGTGAAAGATACGCATCACGCATGCAGGTGAGAGATAGGCATCCCGCATCCAGGCGAGAGATAGGCATCCAGGTGAAAGATAGGTATCCCCCATTCAGTTTGGAGATATACATCCAGGGGAGAGACAGGTAACCCAAATCCAGGTGAGAAATAGGCATCCCGCAAACAGGTGAGAGTTAGGCATCCTGTATCCAGGTGAAAGATAGGCATCCTGCATCCAGGTGAGAGATAGTCATCCCCCATCCAGGTGAGAGTTAGGCATCCTGTATCCAGGTGAGAAATGGGCATCCCTTATCCAGGTGAGAGACTGACATCCCGCATCCAGCTGAGAGCTAGGCATCCTGTATCCAGATGAAAGATATGCATCACGCATGCAGGTGAGAGATAGGCATCCCACATCCAGGTGAAAGATAGGCATCCAGGTGAAAGATCGGTATCCCCCATTCAGGTTGGAGATATACATCCAGGTGAGAATTAGGTAACCCAAATCCAGGTGAGAGATAAGCATCCCGCAAACAGGTGATAGTTAGGCATCCTGTATCCAGGTGAAAGATAGGCATCCTGCATCCAGGTGAGAGATAGACATACTGCATCCAGGTGATAGATGGGCATCATGCATCCAGGTGAGAGATAGGCATCCTCTATCCACATGAGAGATAGGCATCCTGCATCCAGGTGAGAGATAGTTTTCCTGTATACAGGTGAGAGATAGGCATCCTGTATCCAGGTGAGAGATAGTCATCCCACATCCAGGTGAGAGATAGGCATCCTGTATCCAGGTGAGAGATAGGCTTCCTGTATACAGGTGAGAGATAGGCATCCTGTATCCAGGTGAGAGATAGGCTTCCTGTAAACAGGTGAGAGATAGGAATCCTGCATCCAGGTGAGAGATAGGCATCCTGTATCCAGGTGAGAGTTAGACATCCTGTATCCAGGTGAAAGATAGGCATCCTGCATCCAGGTGAGATATAGACATTCTTCATCCAGGTCATAGATGGGCATCATGCATCCAGGTGAGAGATAGGCATCCTGTATCCAGGTGAGAGATAGGCATCCTGCATCAAGGTGAGAGATAGGCTTCCTGTATCCATGTGAGAGATAGGCTTCCTGTATCCAGGTGAGAGATAGGCTTCCTGTATACAGGTGAGAGATAGGAATCCTGCATCGAGGTGAGAGATCGGCATCCTGTATACAGGTGAGAAATAGTCATCCCTCATCCAGGTGAGCGATAGGCATCCTGTATCCAGGTGAGAGATAGGCATCGTGCATCCAGGTGAGAGATAGGCATCCTGCATCCAGGTGAGATAGGCATCCTGTATACAGTATAGGCTCCTGTATAGGCTTCCTTTTTACAGGTGAGAGATAGGCACCCTGCATTCAGGTGAGAGATAGGCATCCCACATCCAGGAGAGACATAGGGATCCTGTATCCAGATGAGAGATAGACACCCTGCATCCACGTGGGAGATAGGCATCCCACATCCAGGAGAGACATAAGGATCCTGTATCCGGATGAGAGATAGGCACCCTGCATCCAGGTGAGAGATAGGCATCCTGCATCAAGGTGATAGATAAGCATCCAGGTGAGAGATAGGCATCCCCCATTCAGGTTGTAGATATGCATCCAGGTGAGAGATAGGTAACCCAAATCTATGTGAGAGATAGGCATCCCGAATCCAGGTGAGAGATGTGCATCCAGGTGAGAGATAGACATCTCCAATTCAGGTTGGAGATATGCATCCAGCTGAGAGATAGGTAACCCAAATCCAGGTGAGAGATAGGCATCCCGCAACCAGGTGAGAGTTAGGCATCTTGTATCCAGGTGAGAGATAGGCATCCTGCATCCAGGTGAGATAGGCATCACACATGCAGGTGAGAAATAGGCATCCCCCATCCAGGTGAGAGATAGGCATACTGCATCCAGGTGAGTGATGGGTAACCCAAATCCAGGTGAGAGATAGGCATCCCACATCCAGGTGAGAGTTAGGCATCCTGTATCCAGGTGAAAAATAGGCATCCTGCATCCAGGTGAGAGATAGGCATCCAGCATCCAGGTGAGAGATAGGCATCCAGCATCCAGCTGAAAGTTAGGCATCCTGCATCCCGGTGAAAGATAGGCATCCAGCATCCAGGTGAGAGATAGTCATCCCCCATCCAGGTGAGAGTTAGGCATCCTGTATCCAGGTGAGAAATGGGCATCCCTTATCCAGGTGAGAGACTGACATCCCGCATCCAGCTGAGAGCTAGGCATCCTGTATCCAGGTGAAAGATATGCATCACGCATGCAGGTGAGAGATAGGCATCCCGCATCCAGGTGAAAGATAGGCATCCAGGTGAAAGATCGGTATCCCCCATTCAGTTTGGAGATATACATCCAGGTGAGAATTAGGTAACCCAAATCCAGGTGAGAGATAAGCATCCCGCAAACAGGTGAGAGTTAGGCATCCTGTATCCAGGTGAAAGATAGGCATCCTGCATCCAGGTGAGAGATAGACATACTGCATCCAGGTGATAGATGGGCATCATGCATCCAGGTGAGAGAAATGCATCCTCTATCCACATGAGAGATAGGCTTCCTGCATCCAGGTGAGAGATAGTTTTCCTGTTTACAGGTGAGAGATAGGCATCCTGTATCCAGGTGAGAGATAGTCATCCCACATCCAGGTGAGAGATAGGCATCCTGTATCCAGGTGAGAGATAGGCTTCCTGTATACAGGTGAGAGATAGGCATCCTGCATCCAGGTGAGAGATAGGCTTCCTGTATACCGGTGAGAGATAGTCATCCCACATCCAGGTGAGAGATAGGCATCCTGTATCCAGGTGAGAGTTAGACATCCTGTATCCAGGTGAAAGATAGGCATCCTGCATCCAGGTGAGATATAGACATTCTTCATCCAGGTCATAGATGGGCATCATGCATCCAGGTGAGAGATAGGCATCCTGTATCCAGGTGAGAGATAGGCATCCTGCATCAAGGTGAGAGATAGGCTTCCTGTATCTAGGTGAGAGATAGGCTTCCTGTATACAGGTGAGAGATAGGAATCCTGCATCCAGGTGAGAGATAGGCATCCTGTATACAGGTGAGAAATAGTCATCCCTCATCCAGGTGAGCGATAGGCATCCTGTATCCAGGTGAGAGATAGGCATCGTGCATCCAGGTGAGAGATAGGCATCCTGCATCCAGGTGAGAGATGGGCATCCCGCATCCAGGTGAGATAGGCATCCTGTATACAGTATAGGCTCCTGTATAGGCTTCCTTTTTACAGGTGAGAGATAGGCACCCTGCATCCAGGTGAGAGATAGGCATCCCACATCCAGGAGAGACATAGGGATCCTGTATCCAGATGAGAGATAGACACCCTGCATCCACGTGGGAGATAGGCATCCCACATCCAGGAGAGACATAAGGATCCTGTATTCGGATGAGAGATAGGCACCCTGCATCCAGGTGAGAGATAGGCATCCCACCTCCAGGTTTGAGATAGGCATCCCGCATTCAGTTGACAGATAGGCATCCAGTATTCAGGTGAGAGATATGCATCCCAAATTCAGATGAGTGATACGCATCCATCTTCCAGTTGAGAGATAAGCATCCAGGTGAGAGATAGGCAACCCACATCCAGGTGAGAGATAGGCATCCAGGTGAGAGATAGGCATCCTGCATCCAGGTGAGAGATGGGCATCCCACATCCAGGTGAGAGATAGGCATCCAGGTGAGAGATAGGCATCACGCATGCAGGTGAGAGATAGGCATCCCACATCCAGGTGAGAGTTAGGCATCCTGTATCCAGGTGAAAGATAGGCATCCTGCATCCAGGATGAGAGATAGGCATCCTGTATGCAGGTGAGAGATAGGCATCCAGCATCCAGGTGAGAGATAGTCATCCCCCATCCAGGTGAGAGTTAGGGCATCCTGTATCCAGGTTAAAGATACGCATCACGCATGCAGGTGAGAGGCAGGCATCCAGGTGAAAGATAGGCATCCCCCTTTCAGGTTGGAGATATACATCCAGGTGAGAGACAGGTAACCCAAATCCAGGTGATAGATAGGCATCCCGCAAACAGTTGAGAGTTAGGCATCCTGTATCCAGGTGAAAGATAGGCATCCTGCATCCAGGTGAGAGATGGGCACTCTGCATCCAGGTGATAGATAGGCATCCAGCTGAAAGATAGGCATCCCCCATTCAAGTTGTAGATATGCATCCAGGTGAGAGATTGTTAACCCAAATCCAGGTGAGAGATTGGCATCCTGCCTCCAGGTGAGAGTTAGGCATCCTGTATCCAGGTTAAAGATAGGCATCCTACATCCAGGTGAGAGATAGGCATCCAGCATCCAGGTGAGAGATAGGCATCCTGCATCCCGGTGAGAGATAGGCATCCAGCATCCAGGTAAGAGATAGGCATCCCCCATCCAGGTGAGAGTTAGGCATCCTGTATCCAGGTGAGAAATGGGCATCCCTTATCCAGGTGAGAGACTGTAATCCCGCATCCAGGTGAGAGATAGGCATCCTGTATCCAGGTGAAAGATACGCATCACGCATGCAGGTGAGAGAGAGGCATCCAGGTGAGAGATAGGCATCCAGGTGAAAGATAGCCATCCCCCATTCAGGTTGGCGATATACATCCAGGTGAGAGACAGGTAACCCAAATCCAGATGATAGACAGGCATCCCGCAAACAGTTGAGAGTTAGGCATCCTGTATCCAGGTGAAAGATAGACATACTGCATCCAGGTGAGAGATAAGCATCCAGGTGAAAGATAGGCATCCCCCATGCAGGTTGGAGATATGCATCCAGGTGTGAGATGGGTAACCCTGCATCCAGGTGAGAGATAGGCATTCTGTATTCAGGCGAAAGATAGGCATCCAGCATCCAGGTGAGAGATAGGCATCCAGGTGAGAGGTAGGCATCCAGCATCCAAGTGAGAGATAGTCATCCCCCATCCAGGTGAGAGTTAGGCATCCTGTATCCAGGTGAGAAATGGGCATCCCTTATCCAGGTGAGAGACTGACATCCCGCATCCAGCTGAGAGCTAGGCATCCTGTATCCAGGTGAAAGATACGCATCACGCATGCAGGTGAGAGATAGGCATCCCGCATCCAGGCGAGAGATAGGCATCCAGGTGAAAGATAGGTATCCCCCATTCAGTTTGGAGATATACATCCAGGGGAGAGACAGGTAACCCAAATCCAGGTGAGAAATAGGCATCCCGCAAACAGGTGAGAGTTAGGCATCCTGTATCCAGGTGAAAGATAGGCATCCTGCATCCAGGTGAGAGATAGACATACTGCATCCAGGTGATAGATGGGCATAATGCATCCAGGTGAGAGATAGGCATCCTCTATCCACATGAGAGATAGGCATCCTGCATCCAGGTGAGCGATGGGCATTCCGCATCCAGGTGAGAGATAGGCATCCCACAATCCAGGAGAGAGATAGGGATCCTGTATCCAGATGAGAGATAGACACCCTGCATCCAGGTGAGAGATAGGCATCCCACATCCAGTAGAGACATAGGGATCCTGTATCCGGATGAGAGATAGGCACCCTGCATCCAGGTGAGCGATAGGCATCCTGCATCCAGGTGAGAGATAGGCAACCCACCTCCAGGTTTGAGATAGGCATCCTGCATTCAGGTGAGAGATAGGCATCCAGAATTCAGGTGAGAGATATGCATCCCCAATTCAGATGAGTGATACGCATCCCTCTTCCAGTTGAGAGATAAGCATCCAGGTGAGAGATAGGCAACCCACATCGAGGTGAGAGATAGACATCCCACATCGAGGTGAGAGATAGGCATCCCACATCCAGGTGAGAGTTAGTCATCCCACATCCAGGTGAGAAATGGGTATCCCTCATCCAGGTGAGAGATAGGCATCACGGATCCAGGTGAGAGATAGACATCCCACATCCAGGTGAGAGATAGACATCCCACATCCAGGTGAGAGATAGGCATCCCGCATCCAGGTGAGAGATGGGTATCCCTCTTCCAGTTGTGAGATAGGCATCCCGCATCCAGGTGGGAGATGGGCATCCCACATCCAGGTGAGAGACAGGCAACCCGCATCCAGGTGAGATATAGTTATTCTGTATCCAGGTGAGATATAGGCATCCCACCACTGGGTGAGAGATAGACACCCCACATCAAGGTGAGAGATAGGCCTCCCGCATCTAGGTGAGATAGAGTCATCCCACATGCAGGTGGGAGTTAGGCATCCTGTATCCAGGTGAAAGATAGGCATCCTGCATCCAGGATGAGAGATAGGCATCCTGTATGCAGGTGAGAGATAGGCATCCAGCATCCAGGTGAGAGATAGTCATCCCCCATCCAGGTGAGAGTTAGGGCATCCTGTATCCAGGTGAAAGATACGCATCACGCATGCAGGTGAGAGGCAGGCATCCAGGTGAAAGATAGGCATCCCCCTTTCAGGTTGGAGATATACATCCAGGTGAGAGACAGGTAACCCAAATCCAGGTGATAGATAGGCATCCCGCAAACAGTTGAGAGTTAGGCATCCTGTATCCAGGTGAAAGATAGGCATCCTGCATCCAGGTGAGAGATGGGCACACTGCATCCAGGTGATAGATAGGCATCCAGCTGAAAGATAGGCATCCCCCATTCAAGTTGTAGATATGCATCCAGGTGAGAGATAGTTAACCCAAATCCAGGTGAGAGATTGGCATCCTGCCTCCAGGTGAGAGTTAGGCATCCTGTATCCAGGTGACAGATAGGCATCCTACATCCAGGTGAGAGATAGGCATCCAGCATCCAGGTGAGAGATAGGCATCCTGCATCCCGGTGAGAGATAGGCATCCAGCATCCAGGTAAGAGATAGGCATCCCCCATCCAGGTGAGAGTTAGGCATCCTGTATCCAGGTGAGAAATGGGCATCCCTTATCCAGGTGAGAGACTGTAATCCCGCATCCAGGTGAGAGATAGGCATCCTGTATCCAGGTGAAAGATACGCATCACGCATGCAGGTGAGAGAGAGGCATCCAGGTGAGAGATAGGCATCCAGGTGAAAGATAGCCATCCCCCATTCAGGTTGGCGATATACATCCAGGTGAGAGACAGGTAACCCAAATCCAGATGATAGACAGGCATCCCGCAAACAGTTGAGAGTTAGGCATCCTGTATCCAGGTGAAAGATAGACATACTGCATCCAGGTGAGAGATAAGCATCCAGGTGAAAGATAGGCATCCCCCATGCAGGTTGGAGATATGCATCCAGGTGTGAGATGGGTAACCCTGCATCCAGGTGAGAGATAGGCATTCTGTATTCAGGCGAAAGATAGGCATCCAGCATCCAGGTGAGAGATAGGCATCCAGGTGAGAGGTAGGCATCCAGCATCCAGGTGAGAGATAGTCATCCCCCATCCAGGTGAGAGTTAGGCATCCTGTATCCAGGTGAGAAATGGGCATCCCTTATCCAGGTGAGAGACTGACATCCCGCATCCAGCTGAGAGCTAGGCATCCTGTATCCAGGTGAAAGATACGCATCACGCATGCAGGTGAGAGATAGGCATCCCGCATCCAGGCGAGAGATAGGCATCCAGGTGAAAGATAGGTATCCCCCATTCAGTTTGGAGATATACATCCAGGGGAGAGACAGGTAACCCAAATCCAGGTGAGAAATAGGCATCCCGCAAACAGGTGAGAGTTAGGCATCCTGTATCCAGGTGAAAGATAGGCATCCTGCATCCAGGTGAGAGATAGACATACTGCATCCAGGTGATAGATGGGCATAATGCATCCAGGTGAGAGATAGGCATCCTCTATCCACATGAGAGATAGGCATCCTGCATCCAGGTGAGCGATGGGCATTCCGCATCCAGGTGAGAGATAGGCATCCCACATCCAGGAGAGAGATAGGGATCCTGTATCCAGATGAGAGATAGACACCCTGCATCCAGGTGAGAGATAGGCATCCCACTTCCAGTAGAGACATAGGGATCCTGTATCCGGATGAGAGATAGGCACCCTGCATCCAGGTGAGCGATAGGCATCCTGCATCCAGGTGAGAGATAGGCATCCCACCTCCAGGTTTGAGATAGGCATCCTGCATTCAGGTGAGAGATAGGCATCCAGAATTCAGGTGAGAGATATGCATCCCCAATTCAGATGAGTGATACGCATCCCTCTTCCAGTTGAGAGATAAGCATCCAGGTGAGAGATAGGCAACCCACATCGAGGTGAGAGATAGACATCCCACATCGAGGTGAGAGATAGACATCCCACATCGAGGTGAGAGATAGGCATCCCACATCCAGGTGAGAGTTAGTCATCCCACAACCAGGTGAGAAATGGGTATCCCTCATCCAGGTGAGAGATAGGCATCACGGATCCAGGTGAGAGATAGACATCCCACATCCAGGTGAGCGATAGACATCCCACATCCAGGTGAGAGATAGGCATCCCGCATCCAGGTGAGAGATGGGTATCCCTCTTCCAGTTGTGAGATAGGCATCCCACATCCAGGTGGGAGATGGGCATTCCACATCCAGGTGAGAGACAGGCAACCCGCATCCAGGTGAGATATAGTTATTCTGTATCCAGGTGAGATATAGGCATCCCACCACTGGGTGAGAGATAGACACCCCACATCGAGGTGAGAGATAGGCCTCCCGCATCTAGGTGAGATAGAGTCATCCCACATGCAGGTGGGAGTTGGGCATCCTGCATCCAGATGAGAGATAGGCTTCCAGGTGAGTGATAGGCATCCAGGTGAGCGATAGGCATCCCACATCCAGGTGAGAGATAGGCATCCCTCATCCAGGTGACATATAGTCATCCCACATCCAGGTGAGAGATAGGCATCCAGGTGAGCGATAGGCATCCCACATCCAGGTGAGAGATAGGCATCCAGGTGAGAGATAGGCATCCCGCATTCAGGTGGGAGATAGGCATCCAGGTGAGAGATAGGCATCCTGCATCCCTGTGAGAGATGGACATCCCGCATCCAGGTGAGAGATGGGTATCCCTCTTCCAGTTGTGAGATAGGCATCCCGCATCCAGGTGGGAGATGGGCATCCCACATCCAGGTGAGAGACAGGCATCCCACATCCAGGAGAGAGATAGGGATCCTGTATCCAGATGAGAGATAGACACCCTGCATCCAGGTGAGAGATAGGCATCCCACTTCCAGTAGAGACATAGGGATCCTGTATCCGGATGAGAGATAGGCACCCTGCATCCAGGTGAGCGATAGGCATCCTGCATCCAGGTGAGAGATAGGCATCCCACCTCCAGGTTTGAGATAGGCATCCTGCATTCAGGTGAGAGATAGGCATCCAGAATTCAGGTGAGAGATATGCATCCCCAATTCAGATGAGTGATACGCATCCCTCTTCCAGTTGAGAGATAAGCATCCAGGTGAGAGATAGGCAACCCACATCGAGGTGAGAGATAGACATCCCACATCGAGGTGAGAGATAGACATCCCACATCGAGGTGAGAGATAGGCATCCCACATCCAGGTGAGAGTTAGTCATCCCACAACCAGGTGAGAAATGGGTATCCCTCATCCAGGTGAGAGATAGGCATCACGGATCCAGGTGAGAGATAGACATCCCACATCCAGGTGAGAGATAGACATCCCACATCCAGGTGAGAGATAGGCATCCCGCATCCAGGTGAGAGATGGGTATCCCTCTTCCAGTTGTGAGATAGGCATCCCACATCCAGGTGGGAGATGGGCATTCCACATCCAGGTGAGAGACAGGCAACCCGCATCCAGGTGAGATATAGTTATTCTGTATCCAGGTGAGATATAGGCATCCCACCACTGGGTGAGAGATAGACACCCCACATCGAGGTGAGAGATAGGCCTCCCGCATCTAGGTGAGATAGAGTCATCCCACATGCAGGTGGGAGTTGGGCATCCTGCATCCAGATGAGAGATAGGCTTCCAGGTGAGTGATAGGCATCCAGGTGAGCGATAGGCATCCCACATCCAGGTGAGAGATAGGCATCCCTCATCCAGGTGACATATAGTCATCCCACATCCAGGTGAGAGATAGGCATCCAGGTGAGCGATAGGCATCCCACATCCAGGTGAGAGATAGGCATCCAGGTGAGAGATAGGCATCCCGCATTCAGGTGGGAGATAGGCATCCAGGTGAGAGATAGGCATCCTGCATCCCTGTGAGAGATGGACATCCCGCATCCAGGTGAGAGATGGGTATCCCTCTTCCAGTTGTGAGATAGGCATCCCGCATCCAGGTGGGAGATGGGCATCCCACATCCAGGTGAGAGACAGGCAACCCGCATCCAGGTGAGATATAGGCATCCCACCACTGGGTGAGAGATAGACACCCCACATCGAGGTGAGAGATAGGCCTCCAGAATCCAGGTGAGAGATAGGCATCCAGGTGAGAGTTAGACATCCAGCATCCAGGTGAGAGAAAGTCATCCCCCATCCAGGTGAGAGTTAGACATCCTGTTTCCAGGTGACAAATGGGCATCCCTTATCCAGGTGAGAGACTGACATCCTGCATCCAGCTGAGAGCTAGGCATCCTGTATCCAGGTGAAAGATACGCATCACGCATGCAGGAGAGAGATAGGCATCCCGCATCCAGGCGAGAGATAGGCATCCAGGTGAAAGATAGGTATCCCCCATTCAGGTTGGAGATATACATCCAGGTGAGAGATAGGTAACCCAAATCCAGTTGAGAGATAGGCATCCCGCAAACAGGTGAGAGTTAGGCATCCTGTATCCAGGTGAAAGATAGGTGTCCTGCATCCAGGTGAGAGATAGACATACTGCATTCAGGTGATAGATGGGCATCATGCATCCAGGTGAGAGATAGGCATCCTGTATACAGGTGAGAGATAGGCATCCTGCATCCAGGTGAGAGATAGGCTTCCTGTATACAGGTGAGAGATAGTCATCCCACATCCAGGTGAGAGATAGGCATCCTGTATCCAGGTGAGAGATAGGCTTCCTGCATCCAGGTGAGAGATAGGCTTCCTGTATACAGGTGAGCGATAGGCATCCCACATCCAGGTGAGAGATAGGCATCCAGGTGAGAGATAGGCATCCCGCATTCAGGTGGGAGATAGGCATCCAGGTGAGAGATAGGCATCCTGCATCCCTGTGAGAGATGGACATCCCGCATCCAGGTGAGAGATGGGTATCCCTCTTCCAGTTGTGAGATAGGCATCCCGCATCCAGGTGGGAGATGGGCATCCCACATCCAGGTGAGAGACAGGCAACCCGCATCCAGGTGAGATATAGGCATCCCACCACTGGGTGAGAGATAGACACCCCACATCGAGGTGAGAGATAGGCCTCCAGAATCCAGGTGAGAGATAGGCATCCAGGTGAGAGTTAGACATCCAGCATCCAGGTGAGAGAAAGTCATCCCCCATCCAGGTGAGAGTTAGACATCCTGTTTCCAGGTGACAAATGGGCATCCCTTATCCAGGTGAGAGACTGACATCCTGCATCCAGCTGAGAGCTAGGCATCCTGTATCCAGGTGAAAGATACGCATCACGCATGCAGGAGAGAGATAGGCATCCCGCATCCAGGCGAGAGATAGGCATCCAGGTGAAAGATAGGTATCCCCCATTCAGGTTGGAGATATACATCCAGGTGAGAGATAGGTAACCCAAATCCAGTTGAGAGATAGGCATCCCGCAAACAGGTGAGAGTTAGGCATCCTGTATCCAGGTGAAAGATAGGTGTCCTGCATCCAGGTGAGAGATAGACATACTGCATTCAGGTGATAGATGGGCATCATGCATCCAGGTGAGAGATAGGCATCCTCTATCCACATGAGAGATAGGCATCCTGCATCCAGGTGAGAGATAGGCTTCCTGTATACAGGTGAGAGATAGTCATCCCACATCCAGGTGAGAGATAGGCATCCTGTATCCAGGTGAGAGATAGGCTTCCTGTATACAGGTGAGAGATAGGCATCCTGTATCCAGGTGAGAGATAGGCTTCCTGTATACAGGTGAGAGATAGGAATCCTGCATCCAGGTGAGAGATAGGCTTCCTGTATACAGGTGAGAGATAGTCATCCCACATCCAGGTGAGAGATAGGCATCCTGTATCCAGGTGAGAGTTAGGCATCCTGTATCCAGGTGAGAGAAAGGCATCCTGCATCCAGGTGAGATATAGACATACTGCATCCAGGTGATAGATGGGCATCATGCATCCAGGTGAGAGATAGGCATCCTGTATCCAGGTGAGAGATAGGCATCCTGCATCGAGGTGAGAGATAGGTGAGATATAGACATACTGCATCCAGGTGATAGATGGGCACACTGCATCCAGGTGATAGAAAGGCATCCAGGTGAAAGATAGGCATCCCCCATTCAGGTTGGAGATATGCATCCAGGTGAGTGATAGGTAACCCTGCATCCAGGTGAGAGATAGGCATCCCGCATCCAGGTGAGAGTTAGGCATCTTGTATTCAGGTGAAAGATAGGCATCCAGCATCCAGGTGAGAGATAGGCATCCAGGTGAGGGTTAGGCATCCAGCATCCAGGTGAGAGATAGTCATCCCCCATCCAGGTGAGAGTTAGGCATCCTGTATCCAGGTGAGAAATGGGCATCCCTTATCCAGGTGAGAGACAGGCATCCAGGTGAAAGATAGGCATCCCCCATTCAGTTTGGAGATATACATCCAGGTGAGAGACAGGTAACCCAAATCCAGGTGATAGATAGGCATCCTGCCAACAATTGAGAGTTAGGCATCCTGCATCCAGGTGAGAGATAGGCATCCAGGTGAAAGATAGGTATCCCCCATTCAGGTTAGAGATATACATCCAGGTTAGAGATAGGTAACCCAAATCCAGGTGAGAGATAGTCATCCCCCATCCAGGTGAGACTTAGGCATCCTGTATCCAGGTGAAAGATAGGCATCCTGCATCCGGGTGAGATATAGACATACTGCATCCAGATGATAGATGGGCATCATGCATCCTGGTGAGAGATAGGCATCCTGTATCCAGGTGAGAGATAGGCATCCTGCATCGAGGTGAGAGATAGGCTTCCTGTATCCAGGTGAGAGATAGGCTTCCTGTATACAGGTGAGAGATAGTCATCCCACATCCAGGTGAGAGATAGGCATCCTGTATCCAGGTGAGAGATAGGCTTCCTGTATACAGGTGAGAGATAGGCATCCTGCATCCAGGTGAGAGATAGGCTTCCTGTATACAGGTAAGAGATAGTCATCCCACATCCAGGTGAGCGATAGGCATCCTGTATCCAGGTGAGAGATAGGCATCCTGCATCCAGGTGAAAGATAGGCATCCCACATCCAGGAGAGACATAGGGATCCTGTATCCGGATGAGAGATAGGCACCCTGCATCCAGGTGAGAGATAGGCCTCCCACCTCCAGGTTTGAGATAGGCATCCCGCATCCAGGTGAGAAATGGGCATCCCGCATTCAGGTTGGAGATATGCATCCAGGTGAGAGATATGTAACCCAAATCCACGTGAGCGTTAGGCATCCTGCATCCAGGTGAGAGATAGGCATCCTGCATCCAGGTGAGAGATAGGCATCACACATGCAGGTGAGAGATAGGCATCCCGCATCCAGGTGAGAGATAGGCATCCTGCATCCAGGTGAGAGATAGGCATCCTGCATCCAGGTGAGAGATAGGCATCCTGCATCCAGGTGAGAGATAGGCATCCTGCATCCAGGTGAGAGATAGGCATCCAGGTGAAAGATAGGCATCCCCCATTCAGGTTGGAGATATGCATCCAGGTGAGAGATAGGTAACCCAAATCCAGGTGAGAGATAGGCATCCCGCATCCAGGTGAGAGTTAGGCATCCTGTATCCAGGTGAAAGATAGGCATCCTGCATCCAGGTGAGAGATAGGCTTCCTGTATGCAGGTGAGAGATAGGCATCCAGCATCCAGCTGAAAGATAGGCATCCTGCATCCAGGTGAGAGATAGGCATCCACCATCCAGGTGAGAGTTAGGGCATCCTGTATCCAGGTGAAAGATACGCATCACGCATGCAAGTGAGAGACAGGCATTCAGGTGAAAGATAGGCATCCCCCATTCAGGTTGGAGATATACATCCAGGTGAGAGACAGGTAACCCAAATCCAGGTGATAGATAGGCATCCTGCCAACAGTTGAGAGTTAGGCATCCTGTATCCAGGTGATAGATAGGCATCCTGCATCCGGTGAGAGATGGGCACACTGCATCCAGGTGATAGATAGGCATCCAGGTGAAAGATAGGCATCCCCCATTCAGGTTGGAGATATGCATCCAGGTGAGTCATAGGTAACCATGCATCCAGGTGAGAGATAGGCATCCCGCATCCAGGTGAGAGTTAGGCATCCTGTATTCAGGTGAAAGATAGGCATCCAGCATCCAGGTGAGAGATAGGCATCCAGGTGAGAGTTAGGCATCCAGCATCCAGGTGAGAGATAGTCATCCCCCATCCAGGTGAGAGTTAGGCATCCTGTATCCAGGTGAGAAATGGGCATCCCTTATCCAGGTGAGAGACTGACATCCCGCATCCAGTTGAGAGTTAGGCATCCTGTATCCAGGTGAAAGATATGCATCACGCATGCAGATGAGAGATAGGCATCCTGCATCCAGGTGAGAGACAGGCATCCAGGTGAAAGATAGGTATCCCCCATTCAGGTTGGAGATATGCATCCAGGTGAGTGATAGGTAACCCTGCATCCAGGTGAGAGATAGGCATCCCGCATCCAGGTGAGAGTTAGGCATCCTGTATTCAGGTGAAAGATAGGCATCCAGCATCCAGGTGAGAGATAGGCATCCAGGTGAGAGTTAGGCATCCAGCATACAGGTGTGAGATAGTCATCCCCCATCCAGGTGAGAATTAGGCATCCTGTATCCAGGTGATAGATAGGTATCCTGCATCCAGGTGAGAAATGGGCACACTGCATCCTGGTGATAGAAAGGCATCCAGGTGAAAGATAGGCATCCCCCATTCAGGTTGGAGATATGCATCCAGGTGAGTGATAGGTAACCCTGCATCCAGGTGAGAGATAGGCATCCCGCATCCAGGTGAGAGTTAGGCATCCTGTATTCAGGTGAAAGATAGGCATCCAGCATCCAGGTGAGAGATAGGCATCCAGGTGAGAGTTAGGCATCCAGCATCCAGGTGAGAGATAGTCATCCCCCATCCAGGTGAGAGTTAGGCATCCTGTATCCAGGTGAGAAATTGGCATCCCTTATCCAGGTGAGAGACAGGCATCCAGGTGAAAGATAGGCATCCCCCATTCAGTTTGGAGATATACATCCAGGTGAGAGACAGGTAACCCAAATCCAGGTGATAGATAGGCATCCTGCCAACAGTTGAGAGTTAGGCATCCTGTATCCAGGTGAGAAATGGGCATCCCTTATCCAGGTGAGAGACTGACATCACGCATCCAGCTGAGAGCTAGGCATCCTGTATCCAAGTGAAAGATATGCATCACGCATGCAGATGAGAGATAGGCATCCTGCATCCAGGTGAGAGATAGGCATCCAGGTGAAAGATAGGTATCCCCCATTCAGGTTGGAGATATACATCTAGGTTAGAGATAGGTAACCCAAATCCAGGTGAGAGATAGGCTTCCTGTATACAGGTGAGAGATAGTCATCCCACATCCAGGTGAGCGATAGGCATCCTGTATCCAGGTGAGAGATAGGCATCCTGCATCCAGGTGAAAGATAGGCATCCCACATCCAGGAGAGACATAGGGATCCTGTATCCAGATGAGAGATAGACACCCTGCATCCAGGTGAGAGATAAGCATCCCACATCCAGGAGAGACATAGGGATCCTGTATCCGGATGAGAGATAGGCACCCTGCATCCAGGTGAGAGATAGGCCTCCCACCTCCAGGTTTGAGATAGGCATCCCGCATCCAGGTGAGAAATGGGCATCCCGCATTCGGGTTGGAGATATGCATCCAGGTGAGAGATATGTAACCCAAATCCACGTGAGCGTTAGGCATCCTGCATCCAGGTGAGAGATAGGCATCACACATGCAGGTGAGAGATAGGCATCCCGCATCCAGGTGAGAGATAGGCATCCTGCATCCAGGTGAGAGATAGGCATCCTGCATCCAGGTGATAGATAGGCATCACGCATGCAGGTGAGAGATAGGCATCCTGCATCCAGGTGAGAGATAGGCATCCAGGTGAAAGATAGGCATCCCCCATTCAGGTTGGAGATATGCATCCAGGTGAGAGATAGGTAACCCAAATCCAGGTGAGAGATAGGCATCCCGCATCCAGGTGAGAGTTAGGCATCCTGTATCCAGGTGAAAGATAGGCATCCTGCATCCAGGTGAGAGATAGGCTTCCTGTATGCAGGTGAGAGATAGGCATCCAGCATCCAGCTGAAAGATAGGCATCCTGCATCCAGGTGAGAGATAGGCATCACACATGCAGGTGAGAGATAGGCATCCCGCATCCAGGTGAGAGATAGGCATCCTGCATCCAGGTGAGAGATAGGCATCCTGCATCCAGGTGAGAGATAGGCATCACGCATGCAGGTGAGAGATAGGCATCCTGCATCCAGGTGAGAGACAGGCATCCAGGTGAAAGATAGGCATCCCCCATTCAGGTTGGAGATATACATCCAGGTGAGAGACAGGTAACCAAAATCCAGGTGAGAGATAGGCATCCCGCATCCAGGTGAGAGTTAGGCATCCTGTATTCAGGTGAAAGATAGGCATCCAGCATCCAGGTGAGAGATAGGCATCCAGGTGAGAGTTAGGCATCCAGCATCCAGGTGAGAGATAATCATCCCCCATCCAGGTGAGAGTTAGGCATCCTGTATCCAGGTGAGAAATGGGCATCCCTTATCCAGGTGAGAGACTGACATCCCGCATCCAGCTGAGAGCTAGGCATCCTGTATCCAGGTGAAAGATATGCATCACGCATGCAGATGAGAGATAGGCATCCTGCATCCAGGTGAGAGATAGGCAACCAGGTGAAAGATAGGTATCCCCCATTCAGGTTGGAGATATACATCCACGTTAGAGATAGGTAACCCCAATCCAGGTGAGAGATAGGCATCCCGCAAACAGGTGAGAGATAGGCATCCTGCATCCAGGTGAGAGATAGGGTTCCTGTATACAGGTGAGAGATAGGCATCCTGCATCCAGGTGAAAGATGGGCATCCCACATCCAGGTGAGAGATAGGCTTCCTGTATACAGGTGAGAGATAGGCATCCTGCATCCAGCTGAGAGATAGGCATCCCACATCCAGGAGAGACATAGGGATCCTGTATCCAGATGAGAGATAGACACACTGCATCCAGATGAGAGATAAGCATCCCACATCCAGGAGAGACATAGGGATCCTGTATCCGGATGAGAGATAGGCACCCTGCATCCAGGTGAGAGATAGGCATCCCGCATCCAGGTGAGAAATGGGCATCCCGCATTCAGGTTGGAGATATGCATCCAGGTGAGAGATATGTAACCCAAATCCACGTCAGCGTTAGGCATCCTGCATCCAGGTGAGAGATAGGCATCACACATGCAGGTGAGAGATAGGCATCCCGCATCCAGGTGAGAGATAGGCATCCTGCATCCAGGTGAGAAATAGGCATCCTGCATCCAGGTGAGAGATAGGTATCATGCATGCAGGTGAGAGACAGGCATCCAGGTGAAAGATAGGCATCCCCCATTCAGGTTGGAGATATACATCCAGGTGAGAGACAGGTAACCCAAATCCAGGTGATAGATAGGCATCCTGCAAACAGTTGAGAGTTAGGCATCCTGTATCCAGGTGATAGATAGGCATCTTGCATTCAGGTGAGAGATGGGCACACTGCATCCAGGTGATAGATAGGCATCCAGGTAAAAGATAGGCATCCCCCATTCAGGTTGGAGATATGCATCCAGGTGAGTCATAGGTAACCCTGCATCCAGGTGAGAGATAGGCATCCCGCATCCAGGTGAGAGTTAGGCATCCTGTATTCAGGTGAAAGATAGGCATCCAGCATCCAGGTGAGAGATAGGCATCCAGGTGAGAGTTAGGCATCCAGTATCCAGGTGAGAGATAGTCATCCCCCATCCAGGTGAGAGTTAGGCATCCTGTATCCAGGTGAAAGATAGGCATCCTGCATCCGGGTGAGATATAGCCATACTGCATCCAGGTGATAGATGGGCATCATGCATCCTGGTGAGAGATAGGCATCCTGTATACAGGTGAGATAGGCATCCTGCATCGAGGTGAGAGATAGGCTTCCTGTATCCAGGTGAGAGATAGGCATCCTGCATCCAGGTGAAAGATAGGCATCCCACATCCAGGAGAGACATAGGGATCCTGTATCCAGATGAGAGATAGACACCCTGCATGCAGGTGAGAGATAAGCATCCCACATCCAGGAGAGACATAGAGATCCTGTATCCGGATGAGAGATAGGCACCCTGCATCCAGGTGAGAGATAGGCAACCCACCTCCAGGTTTGAGATAGGCATCCCGCATCCAGGTGAGAAATGGGCATCCCACATACGGGTTGGAGATATGCATCCAGGTGAGAGATATGTAACCCAAATCCACGTGAGCGTTAGGCATCCTGCATCCAGGTGAGAGATAGGAATCACACATGCAGGTGAGAGATAGGCATCCCGCATCCAGGTGAGAGATAGGCATCCTGCATCCAGATGAGAGATAGGCATCCTGCATCCAGGTGAGAGATAGGCATCACGCATGCAGGTGAGAGATAGGCATCCTGCATCCAGGTGAGAGATAGGCATCCAGGTGAAAGATAGGCATCCCCCATTCAGGTTGGAGATATACATCCAGGTGAGAGACAGGTAACCCAAATCCAGGTGATAGATAGGCATCCTGCAAACAGTTGAGAGTTAGGCATCCTGTATCCAGGTGATAGATAGGCATCTTGCATTCAGGTGAGAGATGGGCACACTGCATCCAGGTGATAGATAGGCATCCAGGTGAAAGATAGGCATCCCCCATTCAGGTTGGAGATATACATCCAGGTGAGAGACAGGTAACCCAAATCCAGGTGATAGATAGGCATCCTGCAAACAGTTGAGAGTTAGGCATCCTGTATCCAGGTGATAGATAGGCATCTTGCATTCAGGTGAGAGATGGGCACACTGCATCCAGGTGATAGATAGGCATCCAGGTGAAAGATAGGCATCCCCCATTCAGGTTGGAGATATGCATCCAGGTGAGTCATAGGTAACCCTGCATCCAGGTGAGAGATAGGCATCCCGCATCCAGGTGAGAGTTAGGCATCCTGTATTCAGGTGAAAGATAGGCATCCAGCATCCAGGTGAGAGATAGGCATCCAGGTGAGAGTTAGGCATCCAGTATCCAGGTGAGAGATAGTCATCCCCCATCCAGGTGAGAGTTAGGCATCCTGTATCCAGGTGAAAGATAGGCATCCTGCATCCGGGTGAGATATAGCCATACTGCATCCAGGTGATAGATGGGCATCATGCATCCTGGTGAGAGATAGGCATCCTGTATACAGGTGAGATAGGCATCCTGCATCGAGGTGAGAGATAGGCTTCCTGTATCCAGGTGAGAGATAGGCATCCTGCATCCAGGTGAAAGATAGGCATCCCACATCCAGGAGAGACATAGGGATCCTGTATCCAGATGAGAGATAGACACCCTGCATGCAGGTGAGAGATAAGCATCCCACATCCAGGAGAGACATAGAGATCCTGTATCCGGATGAGAGATAGGCACCCTGCATCCAGGTGAGAGATAGGCAACCCACCTCCAGGTTTGAGATAGGCATCCCGCATCCAGGTGAGAAATGGGCATCCCACATTCGGGTTGGAGATATGCATCCAGGTGAGAGATATGTAACCCAAATCCACGTGAGCGTTAGGCATCCTGCATCCAGGTGAGAGATAGGAATCACACATGCAGGTGAGAGATAGGCATCCCGCATCCAGGTGAGAGATAGGCATCCTGCATCCAGGTGAGAGATAGGCATCCTGCATCCAGGTGAGAGATAGGCATCACGCATGCAGGTGAGAGATAGGCATCCTGCATCCAGGTGAGAGATAGGCATCCAGGTGAAAGATAGGCATCCCCCATTCAGGTTGGAGATATACATCCAGGTGAGAGACAGGTAACCCAAATCCAGGTGATAGATAGGCATCCTGCAAACAGTTGAGAGTTAGGCATCCTGTATCCAGGTGATAGATAGGTATCCTGCATCCAGGTGAGAGATGGGCACACTGCATCCAGGTGATAGATAGGCATCCAGGTGAAAGATAGGCATCCCCCATTCAGGTTGGAGATATGCATCCAGGTGAGTGATAGGTAACCCTGCATCCAGGTGAGAGATAGGCAACCCGCATCCAGGTGAGAGTTAGGCATCCTGTATTCAGGTGAAAGTTTGGCATCCAGCATCCAGGTGAGAGATAGGCATCCAGGTGAGAGTTAGGCATCCAGCATCCAGGTGAGAGATAGTCATCCCCCATCCAGGTGAGAGTTAGGCATCCTGTATCCAGGTGAGAAATGGGCATCCCTTATCCAGGTGAGAGACTGACATCCCGCATCCAGGTGAGAGCTAGGCATCCTGTATCCAGGTGAAAGATATGCATCATGCATGCAGGTGAGAGATAGGCATCCTGCATCCAGGTGAGAGATAGGCATCCAGGTGAAAGATAGATATCCCCCATTCAGGTTGGAGATATACATCCAGGTTAGAGATATGTAACCCAAATCCAGGTGAGAGATAGGCATCCCACAAACAGGTGAGAGATAGGCATCCTGTATCCAGGTGAAAGATAGACATACTGCATCCAGGTGATAGATGGGCATCATGCATCCAGGTGAGAGATAGGCATCCTGTATCCACATGAGATATAGGCAACCTGAATCCAGGTGAGGGATAGGCATTTTGTATCCAGGTGAGTGATAGGCTTCCTGTATACAGGTGAGAGATAGTCATCCCGCATCCAGGTGTGAGATAGGCATCCTGTATCCAGGTGATAGATAGGCTTCCTGTATACAGGTGAGAGATAGGCATCCTGTATCCAGGTGAGAGTTAGGCTTCCTGTATACAGGTGAGAATAGGAATTCTGCATCCAGGTGAGAGATAGGCTTCCTGTATACAGGTGAGAGATAGTCATCCCACATCCAGTTGAGAGATAGGCATCCTGTATCCAGGTGAGAGATAGGCATCCTGCATCCAGGTGAGATATAGGCATCCTGCATCCAGGTGAGAGATGGGCATCCCGCATCCAGGTGAGAGATAGGCTTCCTGTATACAGGTGAGTGATAGGCACCCTGCATCCAGGTGAGAGATAGTCATCCCACATCCAGGAGAGACATAGGGATCCTGTATCCGGATGAGAGATAGGCACCCTGCATCCAGGTGAGAGATAGGCATCCCACCTCCAGGTTTGAGATAGGCATCCCTCATTCAGTTCAGAGATAGGCATCCAGTATTCAGGTGAGAGATATGCATCCCTAATTCAGATGAGTGATACGCATCCCTCTTCCAGTTGAGAGATAAGCATCCAGGTGAGAGATTAGCAACCCACATCCAGGTGAGAGATAGACATCCCACATCGAGGTGAGAGATAGACATCCCACGTCGAGGTGAGAGGTAGGCATCGCACATCCAGGTGAGAGTTAGTCATCCCATATCGAGGTGAGAAATGGGTATCCCTCATCCAGGTGAGAGATAGGCCTCCCGTATCCAGGTGGGAGTTGGGCATCCCACATCCAGGTGAGCCATAGACATCCAGGTGAGAGATAGACATCCCACGTCCAGGTAAGAAATAGACATCCCACATCCAGGTGAGAGATAGACATCCCACGTCCAGGTGAGAGATAGGCATCCCATATCCAGGTGAGAGATAGGCATCCCGCATTCAGGTGAGAGATAGGCATCCAGGTGAGAGATAGGCAACTCATATCCAGGTGGGAGAAAGGCATCCCACATCCAGGTGAGAGATAGGCATCTGGCATCCAGGTGAGAGATAGGCATCACGGATCCAGGTGAGAGATAGGCATCCCACATCCAGTTGAGAGATATGCATCCCATATCCAGGTGAGAGATAGGCATCCAGGTGAGACTTAGGCATCCTGTATGCAGGTGAGAGCTAGGCATCCCACATCCAGGTGAGAGATAGGCTTCCTGCATCCAGGTGAGAGATAGACATCCCGTATCCAGGTGAGTGATTGGCATCCTGTGTCCAGGTGATAGATCGGCATCCCTCCTGCAGCCTTCCCCCTGGCTCCACGATCGCGAGTCTGTGATTAGCTGCCTCAAGGTGGAGCTTTTGTGGAATGTCTGAGCTGCCCATCGTGTCAGGAGTTAGTCACCCAGTAGCTGAACCATCAGGGGGAGCTCAAGAATTACCAATCACCCAGAGCCTTTGTTTCATTTTAGCTGGGATTTTTCACTTTGCTCTGTCTTTATTTTTAACCAGAACATGTGCATTCCAGTATCATCAGGGAGTTCTCAGGCTGTCTCGTGGCTGATAGGAAGATGACCAACTTGTTTATTGAGAACCGGCTGTGATCTAAAGGCCTCTTTTCCTCTCACATTAACCAACCTTGTGATTTGTCCAATGTGGCCCACGAGCTGATTAAACATCAGCAACAATCCCTAACCCAGATCTCAGGAAAAACAACACACCTTACAGCCTCCCCACAACGATAGGAGTCACAGATTCACCACCCACCTCCAGTTTAAAACGAGGCATGTAGAAGTTACAACATGGAGACAGAGCATACGATCCACCCAGTCTGAGTTGGCAATTACCACCCCCACCCCCACCCAACAAACAGCCCTGATCATATTTAGCCACCCCCTTCCCATATCAACCCTTTTCCTTCACCCCTGTTCAATCCAACCTTAAATTTTGATGTAATTTCTGCTTCAGTCACCACTACATTTACATGTCACCTTTAACCCGCCACTTAGTTGGATTGTAATCAGACAATGTAAGGTGTCGAACTATCCGAGGGGATATTAGGACATGCGGTCAAAGATTTGATTCTATGTAGTGTTTTCAAGGAGGAAAGTGAGAGGCGGAGTGGTTTAGGGACAGAATTCCCGAGCTCCAGGCCTATAGGCTGCTGGAGGCATGGCTGGAGTGATTAAAATCAGGGATGGTGGAGAGATAGCAAACACAGGTGGGTGTATGGCTGGAGGATGTTAGAAGTCGGGAGAGGTGAGACCATGAAGGGATTGAACACAAGGATGAGAATTTTAACATTGAAGCATTGCTGCTGCTGGAAGCCAGTGCAGGTCAGTGAGCACAGAGGTGATGGGTGAATGAGGTTTGGTGTGGGCGAGGATACAGGCAGCAGAGTTTATGGAGGCTGGGAGATGGGAAGTCAGCCCGGGGAACTTTGGAATAATCAGACCTATAGATAGCACGTGAACACTGAGAGTGAATCCCACAGCCTCACAGC
Organism: Isurus oxyrinchus; assembly: GCA_026770705.1. NCBI lineage: Eukaryota > Metazoa > Chordata > Chondrichthyes > Lamniformes > Lamnidae > Isurus > Isurus oxyrinchus. Next base: position 5,962,460 of record JANJGN010000007.1, on the reverse strand, counting down.
TCCCAGTGTGAAGAATTTTCTCCTGTCCTCAGTTCAAATTCTATCACATTTAATCTTCTACCTTTGGCCCCTCGTTCCTGAACCCCCCTGTGTACAGGAAGCAGTCTGCTTCTATCTGTCATACCCTGTTCTTGCATCATTTTAAACACTTCCATTGTATTGTCTTGCAATCTAGAATAAAAACAGAAAATGCGGGAAACATCCAGCAGGTCCAGCGGCATCTGCGGAGGGAGGAACAGAGTTAATGTTTCAGGTCCTGTGGCAGCTTGTCAGGAAATGTTGACGTTTTAACAGGTTTTAAGCAAGCGCCGGAGCAGGGAAAGGGGGGAGGGGAGGGGAGGAAGGAGCAAAAGGGAAGCTCTGTGATTGGGGGAAGGCACCAGAGACGAAATGACAAAAGGAATGATGACGTGAGGCTCGAGGGAGTGTTAAAGGGACAAGCCTCACAGTATTCTGCTCTTGTCTCATAATCTAAGTTGTTTGAACAAAAAGGATTTACCACCTCCTTACCTTATTATCTTTGATGGGATGCGGGTGTCGCTGACAAGGCCAGCATTTGTTTACCATCCCTAATTACCCCTTGGACTGAGTGGCCTTGCTCGGTCATTTCAGAGGGGCAGTTAAGAGTCAACCACATTGCTGTAGATCTGAAGTCACATGTAGGCCCAGACCAGGTAAGGACAGAAGATTTCCTTCCCTAAAGGACATTTGTGAACCAGATGGGATTTTACAACAATAGATGGTAATTTCATGGTCACTATTACTGAGACTAGCTTTATATTCCAGATTTATTGACTGAATTAAAATTCCACCAGCTGCCGTGGTGCGATTTGTACCCATGCCCCCAGACCATTAGCCTGGGCCTCAGAATTACTAGTCCAGTGACATTACCATTATGTCTTGTATTTGTATTTCCTTGCTTTCATCAGCAGCCTGCAGAATCTCTGGATTCTCTGTATCCTTCCCATTGTGTAGAGCTCAATATTGTACACAACCCTGCAACCTAGCCCTTACTAAGGTTTTATATTTGTTCATAATTATCTCTTGGCTTTTATATTCTGCACCTCTTGAGATCAAACCTAGGATTCTATTAGCTTTATTAACCTGAGATGATGCTTTTAATGTTCAGTGAACATCCATCCCTACATCTCTCTGCTATTTCACAACAACCTGCCCACTTGCAGTGTTAGTGCTGCTGTTAAGTGTTTATCAAAATGTGTCATCTCACATTTCCTGACATTAAGTTCCATCTGTCTCTTTTTAACACGTTTCTCCATCTTGAATCTTGCTCTGTACAAGTTGGATGCCGCGCTTCTACAACAATGGCAAAGGCTCTTCATTGGTTGTGAAGCACTTTGGGCCATCCTGAGATCACGAAAGGTGCTATAGAAATGCAAATCTTGTTTTCCCTGTATTCTGTCACTGCCTTGTGTTGTCTTTATATAATGAGCCTTTCGCAATCTCAGGCTGATGTGAAGCGTTTCAGAACGGGTGAGGAACCTCTGAAGAGTAATTGCAGCAAAATACAGCTTCCAGTTTGATGCCCAAAATCCCACAAACGGAAATGAGTTTAAATGACCAGTCGACCTGCACTGGAAGTGTCGCTAATCTTCTCCCATTGCCCTTTCTTGCCTCCTTGGATCTGTCACTCAGATTGTTGGTGGAAGATGGTTGGGCCAAAACCCTGGATCTCCCTTCCTAACAGCACTGTGGATGTACCTATGGCACATTTAAAAAAATTCTTTTACAGGATGTGGGCGTCGCTGGCTGGGCCCAGCATTTATTGCCCATCCCTAAATTCCCCTTGGGAAGGTGGTTGGTGAGCTGCCTTCTTGATCCGCTGCAGCCCATGTGGTGTAGGTACACCCACCGTGCTGTTAGGGAGGGAGTTCCAGGATTTTGACCCAGCGACAGTGAAGGAACGGTGATATATTTCCAAGTCAGGATGGTGAGTGACTTGGAGGGGAACTTCCAGGTGATGGTGTTCCCATCTATCTGCTGCCCTTGTCCTTCTAAATGGTTGAAGTCACGGGTTTGGAGGGACTGTAGCGGTTCATGAAGGCAGCTCACCATCACCATCTCAAGGATAATTAGGGATGGGGAATAACTGTTGACCTCACCAATGTCCCGTGACCAAAATAATAAGAAAAAACAACTTTTCCCAGCTCCAGGATTCATCCAACATGGGGGATTCCCAACATCCCAGAAAACCAGCAGGATTGCTCACATTGGCGTGTGGAATTTTAACTGCTGAGATTCATTCCTTATTGGGTGGGACAGGAGCTGCCAGGGCAGGGGGATGTGGGAGAGGGGAGCAGGAACGAGACAAGGAGAGGGAGGGGAGAGGGGTGAGGAAGGAACGCGAGTAGGAATGCGGGAGTTTGGGAGAGGGGATGCGGGGGAGAGATGAAGGAGAAGATGTTAGAGTGGTGAACGGGAGGAGGTGAAAGTGTGAGGAGGAGAGAAGGTGGGGGAGAAGGAGGGAAGGGGGGGAGATGGGGTGCAGGAGGAAGAGACAGCGACAGGAGAGAGGGTGGGGAAGGGGAAGTAGATGGAAGAGAGAACGGGGAAAGGGAGAGGGTGGGATAGGGTAAGGCAGGAGAGACGATGGGGGAGGGAGGGAGGAGACGGGTGCACCGCGATGGCTGCAAGATATGTCCAAGCAAAGGGAGCTCGTAGGTCGAGGCAAAGAAAAGGAAGATTTGCATTTCTTTAGCTCCTTTCACAACCTCAACATGTCACAAAGCACTTTACAGCCAATGAAGTAACTTTTTGAAGTGTAATCACGGTTGTAGCATAGGAAACGTGACACACAGCAAGATTCCACAAACAGAAATATGATTTATTACACACAGGCAATCCATATTTAGCCCTGTGCTGTCCCTGTCCTGGGAGTGTTCGATGGGGACAGTGTAGAGGGAGCTTTACTCTGTGCCTAACCCTGTGCTGTACCTGTCCTGGGAGTGTTTGATGGGGACAGTGTAGAAGGAGATTTACTCTGTATCTAACCCCGTGCTGTACCTGTCCTGGGAGTGTTTGATGGGGACAGTGTAGAGGGAGCTTTACTCTATATCTAACCCCGTGCTGTATCTGTCCTGAGAGTTTTTGTTGGGGACAGTGTAGAGGGAGCTTTACTCTGTATCTAACCCCGTGCTGTATCTGTCCTGGGAGTGTTTAATTCTGACAGGGAGGTCTGAAGAAGATATCTAATCTAGGATTCAATCTCCTTCACTTTAATTTGCATGAATTTAACAAAACTAATTAGGAACCTCAGAACAGGAGGAGGCCATTCAGCCTCTTGAGCCTGTTCTGCCATTCAATGAGATCATGGCTGATTTGCGATCAAACTCCATATACCCACCTTAGAAATCCTTTAATACTATTGGTTAACAAAAGTCTCTCAATCTCAGATTGAAAATTCACAATTGTTCTGGTATCAATTGGAATTTGTGGAAGAGCATTCCAAACTTCTACCCTCTTCCTGTTCCCTCATTTCACTGAAATGTTTGCCTCTAATCTTTAGACTATGCCCTCCCTTGTCCGAGACTTCCCAACCAGGGAAAATAATTCTCTCTCCACCCTATCTGTTCCCCTTAATATCTGGGAAACTTTGATCAAATTACCCTTGAACCTTCTAAAAACCGAGGCCAATGTAGCCTTCCTAAGGAATGGTTCCCAGGACTGCTCACGGTGATCCAGGTGTGGTCTAACCAGGACTTTGTGTGGCTGAAGCAGGAATTCTACCCACTTGTATTCTAGTCCTCCAGATACAAAGAGCAGCATTCCATTAGCCTTTCTGATTACTTCCAGTACCTGTTCATGACATTTTAATAATCTATGCACCTGGATTCCTCTTTGGGCCTCTATTGTTTCAAGCTTTTCACCATTTAGAAAGCCCTTAGTTTTATTCTTTTTAGACCCAAATTGAATGACCTCACAATTGCCTATTTTGAAATCTATTTGCCACAGCTTTGCTCATTCACTTAATCTATCAACATCTCTTTGTGATTTTAAGATTCCATCTACACTGTGCACAATGCTGTCTATCTTTGTATTATCAGAAAATTCGGGCTTGTGGCTTCCTATCCCATCATGCAACTTGTTAACGAATAAGATAAATAGTTGGGGGCCTCACACAGATTCACTATGATTCACATTCTGCAAGTTAGAGTATCCATCTGTTATCCCCACTGTCTGCCTCCTACCACTCAGCCAATTCCCTAACCTGGTCAATGACTTTCTCTCAATTCCATGGGCTTTAACTTTAACAGACAGCCACTGATGAGGGACTTTATCAAATTCCTTCTGGAAGCCCATATAAATAACGTTCTGGCTACATGACTAGCTCAACTCAGTTGTGGCTGTCTCAAAATGGTGTGAACGCTTGGCATGACAGCTTAGGTGAGCACCTCAGGGTCTGGTATTTTGACCTGCCACCTGATCTCCAGAAGCTTCCAAAAGCAGCTCAAGTGAAAGTGGTTGAACTTCTTGGCATAACGATCGTGCACAGTCTGAGTCTCACATGTGTAGCGCAGAGTGGGCAGGACTATTGCTCCACAGTTTGGAGGGGAGACTGACTCCTCTTCATTCCCAGACTCAAGCTTGAAGTCTGCCAAAAGCTCCACTTGCTTTGGCAACTCTTGCATGCGTCTCGTTGTCAATGTAGACAGCTGGAGAGAGAGAGTGTGCTGCCGAGATAAGTGAACTTAGCCGCTGATGGGTTCTGGCCGTGGACTGAAACCTTGGGCTTGAGTTAGGGATTCCCCGAAGATTCAAAGCTGCTGAAGATCAGATGGCAGCGCATTGTTATCTTGGCCGCAAAGGATGAACAGGGAAGGCGAAATAACACCAAGAGACATTCTTGAGTCCTCGAACTTTAACACCTTTTCAAACAATGCATATGGTTTTGTTAGATATGACCTATCTTTAAAATTCCACGTGGCCTCTCTCTCATCGTTTTCCAGATGTTCAGTCATTCTATCATTAATTATAATTTAATAAAATTATAATAGTTTAGTAATTTCCTGACAACAGATGTTAGGCCAATGGTGTAATATCCCTTGGTTTCTGTCTCCTGACTTCCTTAAATTGGGGAGCTTTTTTTCATTCATTGATGAGGGACAGAATTTTACCCCCCGTTGGTGGTGGTGGTGGTGGGTGTTGGGGTGGGGGGGGGTGGGGTGGCGGGGTGGGGGGGGAAGTTGATGGGTGAATGTGTGCGGAAACTCAGAGCTCAAGCATCTGCAGCTGGTGGCACTTCCTGCACACGTGTGGTCAGTCAGAGTGCAAGTAGTGTTTTGGACTTCCCACATGTTGCAGGCAGTACATAACAGGAGCCTGAGTTGCCCTGCTGTGCCTCTAGTTGAAGAAAAACCCCTTGCTTTAAGTTAAATACAGTAAAAAAAAAATAAATCATTTATGTACTTTAAATAAAAAGCTAGAACTCTTACCTTTCCTTAGCTTAATCTATATTAAACTGGAGGAAAAAAAACTGGAGAAAAACACCTACCCACTACTCACCAATCAGCTCTCACCTTTGTACTGACATTGCTTTTTAAAGCTTCCCTGCACTCACGCTGGTTCTGATTGGCAGTGAGCTGACATATAATTTTACAATCTAAGCGAACAGTTCCTGAATCAAGGGAACTTTGGAAGACCTTTTGTTGTTTTACTGGTGAACAGATTTTCCCACTTTGCTGTAGACGTTCTCTGACTCATCCTGTTGAGATCAGCCTTACCCGTGGCTGCCTCTGGTCTCTTCGTTCAAAACAAAACAGTTATTGAGCAAGACCAGTGGGAGTGGTGATTGGGCCCAAGTAAAGGAACGAAGAATGTAAAAACAAAACACTGCGGATGCTGGAAATTTGAAACAAAAACAGAAAATGCCAGAAAAACTCAGCAGGTCTGACAGCATCTGTGGAGAGAGGGAAACAAAGTTAACGTTTTGAGTCCGTATGACCCTTCTTCAGAGCTGAAGAGAAGCGGATATGTGATGGCACTTTTTACTGTTTAAGTGGGGTGGAGCAGGTGAAGCTGGATAGAAGGCCAGAGATAGGGTGGGGCAAAGGAGATATTGACAAAGATGTCATGAACTGAAGAACAATGGGTGTGTTAATGGTAGCAGTAAGGGCCAAAAAAATGTGCTGATAGTGGCATATGGGTAAGAAAGCAGAACATGATGATAGCAGAACAAGGGTAGAATTGTGTGAAAGAATAACATGGAACAAGAAACAGATGACCCTTTTAGGAATGGGGTGAAGGGAGGAGGACATAGAGGGGGAAGGATAAAAAATGGGATAGGAGGGGAGATAATGAAGGGGATAAAACCATGGATAAATGAATAAAAATAAAAATAAAGTGGATAAATAATAGAAATGAATGTAGAGAAAAGGGGATTTAAAAAAAGGGTGAGGATAGAGGAGAGAGTTCATGGTCTGAAGTTGTTGAACTCAATGTTAAGTCCGGAAGGCTGTAAAGTGCCTAGTCAGAAGATGAGGTGCTGTTCCTCCAGTTTACGTTGGGTTTCACTGGAACAATGTAGCAGGCCAAGGACAGATGTGTGGGCCTGAGAGCAGGGTGGTGTGTTGAAATGGCAAGTGACAGGGAGGCCTGGGTCATGCTTGTGGACAGACCGAATGTGTTTTGCAATGCGGTCACCCAGTCTGCGTTTGGTCTCTCCAATGTAGAGGAAACCGCATTGGGATCAGCGAATGCAGTAGACCAAATTGAAGGAGGTACAAGTGAAATGCTGCTTCACCTGAAAGACTGTTTGGGCCCTTGGATGGTGAGGAGGGAGGAGGTAAAGGTACAGGTGCTGTACTTTCTGCAATTGCATGGGAAGGTGCCGTGGGAGGGTGTGAGGTGTTGGGGGTGATGGAGGAGTGGACCAGGGTGTGTCAGAGTGAATGGTCCCTATGGAAAGCTGACGGAGGTGAGGAGAAGATGTGTTTGGTGGTGGCATCATGCTGGAGTTGGCGGAAATGGCGGATGATGATTCTTTGAATGTGGAGGCTGGTGGGGTGAAAATTGAGGACAAGGGGGACCCTATCATGGTTCTGGGAGGAAGAGGAAGGTGTGAGGGCAGAGGCGTGGGAGATGGGCTGGACACGGTTGAGGGTCCTGTCAACCACAGTGAGAGGGAAACAAGCAATGTATCTGGAGGAGGTGTGAATGGCAAAATGATGAACAGCCCTGATGTTGTTTTGATCACACGTTTCTCTCACCTGGTTTAATTACATCTTTTAGTTTTCCTGTTACCCATGGTGCCTAAATCACAATTTCTGACTGTTACTCTAATCTCCTCCCTTTCATTAATTTCTGTATTATTATTATTTATCAGGCCTTTTCCACCTGAACCTAAATTGTCCCAATAATATCTATGTCAGGATCACCTTATTGAATAGCTGTTTATAAGAATAGCAATTGGAAGATTGACTCCTAAATCTGATTTGTGGTAAGTTTAATTGCATTGAACAGTTGGGACCAAACTCAGTGACTATTTTCAGTCCCTGAACATATAGATTGATGTTTCTATTTCAATGTCGCTGCTCAAGCAATTATGAAGTTCCCTAGAGCTCTGCAAGTTAATTTCCTGAGAGAATAATGAGTCCAATTAATTATTTCAGTCTGTTAATCAGGTCTGCTCTTTTCTTCTCCTGGTTGTTTTAATATTATCATAGAATATCAGACAATACTTTTCTTTTATGTGGAGAGACTGGAGAAGCTGGGATTGTTTTCCTTAGAGCAGAGGGGGCCAAAGAGAGATTTGTTAGAGGTGCTCAAAATCAGTGAGGGGTTTCCATAGACCAAATAAGGAGAAATGACTTCCAGTGGCAGAAGGGTCGGGAACCAGAGGGAGACAGATTTAAGATGGTTGGCCGGAGGCCCAGATGAGGGAACATTTTTCTTTATACTGTGATCTGGAAGGCGCTGCCTGAAAGGGCGGTGGAAGCAGATTCGATAATAACTTTCAAAAGGGAACTGGATAAACACTTGTAAAGAAAAAAATGCATGCAGGGCTATGGAGAAAGAGGTGGGTGGAGAGTGGAACTAATGAGATAGACCTTTCAAAGTACTGGTATAGAATAGCCTCCTTCTGGGTTCCATCATTCTTTGGTTATCGACTCTACTTAAACCCTTCATTATTTTGAGCACGTTTATCAAATCTCCTCTTAACTCAGGGACACAAGAAGTACGAGCAGGAGTCGACACACGGCCCATCGAGCCTCCTCCGACATTCAATACGATCGTGGCTGATCTTGGACTTCAACCCCACTTTCCCGTCCATTCCCCACATCCCTTAAATTCTTGAGAGACCAAAAATCTGTCTATCCCAGCCTCAAATGTCTTCAGCGATGGAGCATCCACAGCACCCCCTGGGGTCGAGGATTCCAAAGGTTCACAGCCCTTTGAGTGAAGAAATTTCTCCTCGTCTCAGTCCTAAGTGATCAGCCCCTTATCCGGAGACCGTGCCTCCCCCGCCACCGCCCCCCACCCCCGTGTTTTAGATACCCCCACCAGAGTCTTTCAGTGAGGTAACAGCGTGGTGGGCTGGTCGCCAGCGAGATAGTATGTTTCCTGTGGCTGCATAATCAATGAGGTGGGAGCGGGAAAACCCGCCATTGCGGCCGACAGGGTAAAACATGCTTTTTCCCGCCCATTACCACACTTTGGGCAAATCTGGGACGATTGGCTGTAAAGAGCTTGGGGTGTCCTGATGGTTTGAAAGGCGCTATAGAAAGGTTACAAAAGCAAAAAACTGCGGATGCTGGAAATCCAAAACAAAAACAAAAATACCTGGAAAAACTCAGCAGGTCTGACAGCATCTGCAGAGAGGGACACAGTTTAACGTTTCGAGTCCGTATGACTCTTCATCAGAACTAAGTAAAAATAGAAAAGAAGTGAAATATAAGCTGGTTTAAGGAGGTGGGTGGGACAAGAAGAGCTGGATAGAGGGCCAGTGATAGGTGGAGATAACCAAAAGATGTCACAGACAAAAGGACAAAGAGGTGTTGAAGGTGGTGATATTATCTAAAGGAATGCCCTAGTGGGGGTGGGGTGGGGTGAAGGAATCAAAAATGGCTAAAAGGCAGAGATAAAACAATGGATGGAAATACATTTAAAAATAATGGAAATAGGTGGGAAAAGAAAAATCTATATAAATTATTGGGAAAAAAAGGGGGGATTGGAAAGGGGGTGGGCACGGAGGAGAAAGTTCTTGATCTAAAATTGTTGAACTCAATATTCAGACCGGAAGGCTGTAAGGTGCCTAGTCGGAAGATGAGGTGCTGTTCCTCCAGTTTGCGTTGGGCTTCACTGGAACAATGCAACAAGCCAAGGGCGGACATGTGGGCATGAGAGCAGGGTGGAGTGTTGAAATGGCAAGCGACAGGGAGGTCTGGGTAATGCTTGCGGACAGACCGAAGGTGTTCCACAAAGCGGTCACCCAGTCTGCGTTTGGTCTCTCCAATGTAGAGGAGACCACATTGGGAGCAACGAATGCAGTAGACTAGGTTGAGGGAAGTGCAAGTGAAATGCTGCTTCACTTGAAATGAGTGTTTGGGCCCTTAGACGGTGGGGAGAGGGGAAGTAAAGGGGCAGGTGTTGCATCTTCTGAGGTTGCATGGGAAGGTGCCATGGGAGGGGGTTGAGGTGTAGGGGAAGATGGAGGAGTGGACCAGGGTGTCACAGAGGGAATGATTCCTACCCATATTTCCTTCCTCAGTGACTGTCTCCGTCCCCAACTTACCCCACGTGGATTTCAACTGAAGTTCCATCCCTCATGTTTCAAACCCACCCAGGATTGCAGGTATCTCCGGGACATACAATGCTCCTTGGACTGCTGTTCCCATCACATTCTGAGATCCACACTCAGTGCCATGCGCCGACATATGAACACACTCGACCTCTCCCTCCAGCAGCACCGCCGTACCCTTTTTCAAAGCTGCGCGTGCCCCCAGTTTCATTTCATTCTTCGTTTCATGCGATGCCTCAACAAGAAACTTTGTCTCTTTCTTTCAGGTGAAATGGAACACAAGCTCCAACAACTCATCGACACCAACACCCATTCAGGACCCTCCACCGCTGCCTGTCCCTCCGTCCCCACCCCATCTTCCAATCCCAGCCCCAGCCGTGTATTCACTATACCCCCTGACCTTCCCCTCTCCGATGCTGAACGTTCAGTGCTCAGCAAAGGACTTAGTTTCATACCCTTACGCCCTCACCTCAATGAATTTCGGGCTCGGCATGATGCTGAACTCTTCTTCTGCTGTCTTCGTCTCCGGACTCACTTCTTTGGGCAGGAGTCCTCTCTCCATTCAACGGATCCTTTCACCCACCTGCAATATTCTCCCTCCACCTGGACCTGTCCCTCTGGATTCTTACCTTCTCTTGATCTTTTCATTGAGAACTGTCGGCGCGACATTAGTCGTCTCAATTTCTCTGCTCCTCTCACCCACTCTAACCTGTCTCTCTCTGAACTTACTGCACTCCATTCTCTCAGGTCCAACCCTGACATTGTCATCAAACTCGCTGACAAGGGTGGTGCTGTTGTTGTCTGGCGCACTGACCTCTACCTCGCAGAGGCTGAGCGTCAACTCGCAGACACTTCCTCCTACCTCTCCCTGGACCATGACCCCACCACTGAACATCAAGCCATTGTTTCCAGGACTGTCACTGACCTCATCTCCTCTGGGGATCTCCCTCCCACAGCTTCCAACCTGATAGTCTCCCAACCTCGGACGGCCCGCTTCTACCTCCTACCCAAAATCCACAAACAGAACTGTCCCGGTAGACCGATCGTGTCAGCTTGCTCCTGCCCCACGGAACTCATTTCTTGCTATCTTGACTCCGTTCTCTCTCCCCTTGTCCAGTCCCTTCCCACCTACATCCATGATTCCTCTGACACCCTACATCATATCAACATTTTCCAGTTCCCTGGCCCCAACCGCCTCTTCTTCACCATGGACGTCCAATCCCACTACACCTCCATCCCCCACCAGGATGGTCTGAGGGCCCTTAGCTTCTTCCTCGAACAGAGGCCCGAACAATCCCCATCCACCACTACTCTCCTCCATCTGGCTGAACTTGTTCTCACACTGAACAATTTCTCCTTCAACTCCTCTCACTTCCTCCAAATAAAAGGTGTGGCTATGGGTACCCGCATGGGCCCCAGCTATGCCTGTCTCTTTATGGGGTATGTGGAACATTCCTTGTTGCAGTCCTACTCCGGCCCCCTTCCACAACTCTTTCTCCAGTACATCGATGATTGCTTCGGTGCTGCTTCATGCTCTCGTCGGGACCTGGAAAAATTTATTAATTTTGCTTCCAATTTCCACCCCTCCATCATTTTCACGTTGTCCATCTCTGACACTTCCCTTCCCTTCCTTGACCTCTCTGTCTCAATCTCTGGTGATAGACTGTCCACCAATATCCATTACAAACCCACCGACTCCCACAGCTACCTCGACTACAGCTCCTCACACCCCGCTTCCTGTAAGGACTCCATCCCATTCTCTCAGTTCCTTCGCCTCCGTCGCATCTGTTCCGATGATGCTACCTTCAAAAACAGTTCCTCTGACATGTCCTCCTTCTTCCTTAACCGAGGTTTTCCACCCACGGTCGTTGACAGGGCCCTCAACCTTGTCTGGCCCATCTCCCGCACATCCGCCCTCACGCCTTCCTCTCCCTCCTAGAACCATGATAGGGTCCCCATTGTCCTCACTTATCACCCCACCAGCCTCCGCATTCAAAGGATCATCCTCCGCCATTTCTGCCAACTCCAGCATGATGCCACCACCAAACACATCTTCCCTTCACTCCCCCTGTCGGCATTCCGTAGGGATCATTTCCTCCGGGACACCCTGGTCCACTCCTTCATCACCCCTTACATCTCAACCCCCTCCCATGGCACCTTCTCATGCAACATCAGAAGATGCAACACCTGCCCCTTTACTTCCCCTCTCCTCACCAAGGGCCCAAACACTCCTTTCAAGTGAAGCAGCATTTCACCTGTACTTCCCCCAACTTAGTCTACTGCATTAGTTGCTCCCAATGCGGTCTCCTCTACATTGGAGAGACCAAACGTAAACTGGGCGACCGCTTTGCAGAACACCTTCGGTCGGTCTGCAAGCATTACCCAGACCTCCCTGTCGCTTGCCATTTCAACTCTCCAACCTGCTCTCTTGCCCACATGTCTGTCCTTGGCTTGCTGCATTGTTCCAGTGAAGCCCAACGCAAACTGGAGGAACAACACCTCATCTTCCGACTAGGCACCTTACAGCCTTCCGGACTGAAAACTGAGTTCAACAATTTTAGTTCATGAACTCTCTCCTCCATCCCCACCCCCTTTCCGATTCCCCCCTCCTTTTTGTTTTTTCCAATAATTTATATAGATTTTTCTTTTCCCGCCTATTTCCATTATTTTTAAATGTATTTCCATCCATTGCTTTATCTCTACCTTTTAGCCTATTTCGATCCCTTCCCACCACCCCACCCCCACTAGGGCTATCTGTACCTTGCTCAACCTGCTTTCTACCCTTAATTATCACATTCCTTAGATAGTATCACCACCTTCAACACCTCTTTGTCCTTTTGCCTGTGACATCTTTTGGTTATCTCCACCTATCACCGGCCCTCTATCCAGCTCTACCTGTCCCAACCACCCCCCCCTTAAACCAGCTTATATTCCACCTCTTTTATATTTTTCCTTAGTTCTGATGAAGAGTCATAGGGACTCGAAACGTTAACTGTGTTCCTCTCTGCAGGTGCTGCCAGACCTGCTGAGTTTTTCCAGGTATTTTTGTTTTTTTTTAGAAAGGTTATGTTCTTTTCCAATCCAAGTTGACACCGTTGTTTCCTGATACCCTCGAGGGGCAACTATAGACTGGCAACAAATGCAGCTTTGTCAGCAATGCCCACATAATAATAACCTTTTAATAACAGTTGGAAATGTATTTCTGCCACATCCAGTTTGCTCAGGACAATGGGTTAAAATTCTTCTTGCTTTCTATATATGCACTAATGACTTGTGACTGCAATGCTCCAGAAAGCTATAAATATTTTCATGTTCAGAGTTACAGACGGATTTCATTATGTGTTTATTGGGTGCAGGTTCGTGGAATTCAGTTTCCTTTTCAGTCCTATCTTTTTGGCCAGGTCATGACACTTTAGAATGTGGAATAACTTTAACTGTATCTATTCTAGAATGAAGGGGATGGATGTTCCTCATATGACAGAATCGACACAAACTCCTTTGGCATAAGTCAGTCAGCGGTGGTATTAGCGGGAGGGGCTGTGCCCATGAATATCTTCAAAGCATTTCTGAAACTCAGTGAACTTTAGGTGTTATCTACAGACAGTAAATAATTGCCTGTGACAAGTCATTGTGTGCTGATGAGATTAGGGTAAATAATTTACCACAATAGGATCTGGAGCCAATAACTCGACTCAGATAGAAGATCCAGAATAGAAAGTTGAGTTACCGCCTTGCTGTTTGGTCTAGGTACTTGAGGCAGATAGTGAGGTAGATAAGACAGTGCCTATGGACTTTATCTTAATGGATTTCCAGGAGTTATATGATAAAGGATTCACACAAGAGATGGGGTGGAATTGTCCCAGATTTGCACTAAGTGCAGGAGTGGGCAGGAAAAGGAATGTTGCACCCGTCAGCCGCAATGACGGCTTTCCACGCTGTATCGCCCCATTCCCGCTTCATCAGCCGTGCATTCCCAGCAAACGCCCTGTTTTGATGGCGGGCGGGCTCTCGTTTTACTGTCACCTCGCCGCTTCCTCAAGCCAAGCGCCACAGTTAAAGTGCAGCCACGCGCACACCTCTCGCTGCTTCCAGCTCAGGACTGCTGCATGGAAGACATGGCCCCGAAAGGCAAGAAGACTACAGCCCTCCCACAGCCACCCCCTCACCACCACCACCCCCCCGCCCCCACCCCCCCCCACCCCCAACCTCCGATTCAGTGGCACCTTCTGGATGTCATGGGGGCTCAGCCTGATGTCTTCCACCCCCGCTCTGGGTGAGGGACGGCGAGCAAGGTCATGAATCCCACTTGGGAGGCGGTGGCAGTGGTGGTCAGTGCCAACACCCTGCAAAAGAGGACAGCTGCCTAGTGCCACTGCAGGATGACAATATGCTGCACCCGAACACAGTTGCTCAATCTACGTGCGGCTCAATTGAAGGGAATCGTTAATCAATGCCAGCATTTCATGCCAATTTAGATTGTCATTGGTCACAGATGTAGAAGAAACGTTCGCTGCCATTTTCTTTTTACCTTTCCGCCAGGGTAACTCACTCTTCTCATCGCTCTCAACTCACACACTCCCAAACCCATCACACACCCACAGGGATCTCACACCTCAAGGGACAGCACCACTAACTCTCACACACACCCTCACATCTCCGTCAGCCTCATATCCCCTCGAGCTCCCAACCTCATCCTGTCTATGGTCTCTCTCAACACACAAACATTCCACCCAGTGCCATGTGTTCCTGCCCACTCCCTGTCCACCTGTGTTCATGCAGGAGAAGCTGGCTCACATCAGCAGAGAGAGGTCCCAGACCGGGGGTGGAATGGTCCACATTAGGCCCCCAACTCCCTTTGAGGTGTGTGCCAACGTGCTGACTGGTGAGGGTGTGGGTCGTGCCTGTGGTGATGGTGAGATCGGCGGCGAACACCCACCTGAGGATCCTGCACCACATCATCCCTCCCTCAACACAACTGCGAGTGTCTCTCTCTCCTGCTTTTGACTCTGCTGCCACGCGCTAATTATCCCTACCTCGGTTCACAGGGAGCTCTGCCGAGGGACTGACACCCTCAGCCAGCCAGTCCCTCAGCTCCATCCAAGTCCTCACCTCCAGCCAAAAGGGCACCTCCTACCAGTGAAGAGCTGGAAATAAGCAGCCTGGAAGACTTGTCACAGTGTTTACCCACACCCTCCACCAGTGCAGAGACACACACCTCAGGGGGATCTATATCTAGAGCAGGCTCGGGTTCACATTCTGGTGGTCACCACACAAACACACGTCCACAGCAGGAGGAGGCAGGTTCAGCCGAGCTTCCCGGCACTCAGAGGACTGATGGGGAAGAGGCTTCTGTGAGATCTGAACCAGATGACGCGCTCCTGGATTCGGCCTCCCAACTCATCATGAAGAGTCAGCAGAAGGTGAGGGAACACTCTCAGAGCTATTGGAAGCCCTCAACAGAGTGGCACACGAGTTGGAGGAGTGCATCCACCTGCTCTCTGATGAAGTGGTGCCCACATGTGTGCATATGGAGGCCTCCATGGGAAGGATGACGGGTGCAATGGGGACGCTGGTCCAGCAGAACGTGGAGATGCACGTAGGCCTGCGCTCCCATTGTGGTAGCCATGGGTGAGTTCCTGCAATGCAAGAGGCAAACATCGATGTCCCTCCAGGTGCTCCTTCCTCTTAAGTAGTCAGGCCAGGATCCTCAGGCACCCAAAGTGGGGGAGGAATGGCAGCTGGACACCCCTGGGTCATCCACTCAGGAATCTCAGAGGTTGTCCTCTTCCTCCAAGTCTCCTTTGCCTGTGAGGGCCTTAACCCACAGGGGGCCACAGGCAGAGCAAGTCAGGGCCCTCAAGGCCTCAATTCTCCAGAGGATAGATGCTAATGTTATCAGAGCCAACCAATGCACAGGCTGTCTCCACCCCTGCTGCAAATGTCAGGGGCAAGTACCTAGAAGTTTTTTTTATTCATGGGATGTGGGTGTCACTGGACAGACCAGCATTTATTGCTCATCCCTAATTGTCCTTATTCAGAGGCATTTAAGAGTCAACCACATTGCTGTGGGTCTGGAGTCAAATGTAGGCCCAGACCAGGTAAGGATGGCAGATTTCCTTCCCTAAAGGGCGTTAGTGAACCAGATGGGTTTTTATGACAATTGGCAATGGTTTCATCAGTGGACTCTGAATTCCAGAATTTCATTGAATTCAAATTCCACCATCTGCTGTGGCTGGATTCGAACCCTGGTCCCCAAAGCATTACCCTGGGTCTCTGGATTACCAGTAACCAAACCGCTACTCTACCACCTCCCAGAAATTCTGATCGCAGTTGGTTCCACAGGTGAACACAGTTTGTCTCTTTATAATCTGGAAATATATTCACTTTCACTGAATATTGTGTAATAGTGTCTTTCAGCTTCATTGACAGACTTCCCGAGTCCTCTCCCTGCATCCCCCCCACATCCCCCCTCTGCCCCCACATCCCCCCCACATCCCCCCACCACCCCCACATCCCCCCCACTGCCCCCATATCCCCCCACCAACCCCACATCCCCCCACCAACCCCGCATCCCCCCACCAACCCCACATCCCCCCACCACCCCCACATCCCCCCACCACCCCCACATCCCCCCACCAACCCCACATCCCCCCACCAACCCCACATCCCCCCACCAACCCCACATCCGCCCACCAACCCCACATCCCCCCCACCACCCCCACATCCCCCCACCAACCCCACATCCCCCCACCAACCCCCACATCCCCCCACCACCCCCACATCCCCCCACCACCCCCACATCCCCCCACCAACCCCACATCCCCCCACCAACCCCACATCCGCCCACCAACCCCACATCCCGCACCAACCCCACATCCCCCACCAACCCCACATCCCCCACCAACCCCACATCCCCCCACCAACCCCACATCCCCCCACCACCCCCACATCCCCCCACCAACCCCACATCCCCCCACTGCCCCCATATCCCCCCACCAACCCCACATCCCCCCACCAACCCCACATCCCCCCCACCGCCCCCACATCCCCCCACCAACCCCACATCCCCCCCCACTGCCCCCATATCCCCCCACCAACCCCACATCCCCCCACCAACCCCACATCCCCCCCACCGCCCCCACATCCCCCCACCAACCCCACATCCCCCCCACCGCCCCCATATCCCCCCACCAACCCCACATCCCCCCCCACTGCCCCCATATCCCCCCACCAACCCCACATCCCCCTACCGCCCCCACATCCCACCCACTAGCTGTTCAGCTGCACACAGCTGGCCCACCAGTGATTCTGGAGGGAGAGGTGTGTGTGTGTGTGTGTGTGTGTGTGTGTCGGGGCCTTTCAGAGCCTTGTGCCAGCCTCTCGCACACACACACGGAGCCTTCCTCCATCACACTCATCCCAACGTCCCCAGCATTTTCAATGCCGCCTGCCGGGATTCTCTTTCAGTTGTCTATCTGAGCCGACCTGCATCTCCACCCACCCACTGACCGTCCAACACAAGTCTGCTTTCACTTTCGGATTTGCAAGCCTGGTGCGTTTAACGTTCTTGTTCAGCTCCCCCACCCTCCCCCATCCCCCAGTCACCCATGTCCTTCCCCCCATCACTGTCGACCTCCCTGACATCACCTTCCAACTCCCCACCGTCACCTACCAACCGGAACCCTTTTCCTTCTGGGATTTCCAGGTGAACGTGTATGTTCCCTATCGCCCCCGGGAATCCCAACCCCAACCACATTGACCTCCCCGACCTCCTCCATTCCACCCCCAGGGACTGTCTGCTTCTGTGTCCCACCAACTGCCCTCGCCATCCCTTCTACCGATACCATTGCACCCTAAATCTCCCATCCTACCACCTCACTCTGTCCTTTGTTATTCTCACCATTCCCTCCTACATGCCCACCCTCATGGGGCCTTTCAGAGCCTTGTGCCAGCCTCTCGCACACACACACGGAGCCTTCCTCCATCACACTCATCCCAACGTCCCCAGCATTTTCAATGCCGCCTGCCGGGATTCTCTTTCAGTTGTCTATCTGAGCCGACCTGCATCTCCACCCACCCACTGACCGTCCAACACAAGTCTGCTTTCACTTTCGGATTTGCAAGCCTGGTGCGTTTAACGTTCTTGTTCAGCTCCCCCAGGAGGCAGTCATCAACTCTAGAGCCCCCTCCCTTGCATGTTCACCTGGACATCCCCCCCACCCTCTGCACTCCTTCCCCCCCTTGGAACTCCTCCCCCCACAGAAATTCCTTGCCCCCCCACCCCAGACTCCTTCCGCCCCTGGACTCCGTCCCCCCACAACTTAGTCCTTTCCACCTTACTGCCTTCTTCCTCCACCCTTATTCATTCCCCTCTCTGGACTCCTTCCTCCCCCCCCCCCAAGGCTCCTTCCTCCCCCCCTTACACATACCTCCCCAGTTGCTGTATTCTCCCCTGTTACCCCCCTCCTCCACCCGTACTACCTCCCCCCTCCCACCTTCACCACCCTGACACCTTCGTCCTCCCCTCCCACTCTCACCCCCCCACCCCTCCTCTCTCACTCACAGCCGGACTTCCCCATCCACCCCCTCGATGGTTGCCCACGCAGACCAGGGCCAAGAGTCACTGATGTCCCGAAGCAAACCCTCAACGGCGATTTCCCACCCTCAGTGAGCTGCTCCGCAGCGGAACCATACCCATGAGAATCCACCCAGCTTGCCATCCGGTAGCTGCCGGGCTCCAGCATCTCCTGCTCCTCGGACGTCCGTGGTGTGCGCAAGGACCCTGGCGGTGAGTCTCAGCCTCTGCACGTCACACTTGTCAAGATGCGTTCTGCACGGGAGCATTTTCCTGCCGATGTGGGTGGTCAGTGTGATGTCGGAGGGGTGGGGGGGGCAGATGTGATTCCATCGATGATGATTATAATGATGTGCGGCTATATTAAAATGAAGTGCCTGATGTCTGGGCGGTGGGAAATGCGGCCAGGCTGAGTGAACGATTGCAAATGGGTGGGAAATCGATGTTTGGTCTTCCCACCGGATTGTCCGCTGATGCCCGCCACAATACCCAATGCCAGCGGGCACGGAAAATTCCACCCATTCTTACCAAATGTTAGAAATTAAGGATAACGTTTTGTGGCGCTCGAGCATTTTCCAGCATTTGATTAGATGATGTCTGACCTGCGCATCTCTATTTACCCACCTCTACCATGTTCTTGCCCACTCCCTCACCCTGCCTATATCCAACTGCTTCCTCGCTGCAGCCTCTTTCCCCAGCTTTGTAACATCAGCAGATTTACGCTGCACTCTGCCCCTTCGTCTAAGTCATTAATATAGATTGTAAATAGCTGGAGATCCGGCACTGATCCTTATGGCATTCCAGCCTGGCAATCTGACAATGATCTCTTTATTCCTATACTCTGTTTATTTGTCCATGAACTAATCCTCAATCCATGCTAATACAGTGCCCTAATTCCATGGACCCTAATTTTGTGAAATAATCCCTTGTGAGGCACTTCATTGAATGTTGTTTTGAAAATCCGAGTACACCACATCCACTCGTTTCCCTCACCTACCCAGCTAGTTACATCCTCAGAAAGTTCCAACTGATTGGTCAAACGTGACTTCCCTTTCCAAAATCTGTGTTGACTTCACGGTGTCATTGTCCTTGTTAGTGGACTCAGATTCCAGAGACCCAGTGTATGGGTTTGAATCCCGCCAGGGCAGATGGTGGAATTTGAATTCAATAAAATTCTGGAATTAAACGTCCACTGATGAAACCATTGTCGATTGTTGTAAAAACCCCATCTGGGTCACTAATGTCCTTTAGGGAAGGAAGTCTGCCACCCTTACCCGGTCTGGCCCTACATGTGACTCCAGACCCACAGCAATGTGGTTAACTCTTAAACGCCCGCTGAACAAGGGCAATTAGGGATGGGCAATAAACGTTGGCCTAGCCAGTGATATCCACATCCTGTGAATGACTAAAAAAAAACTCTGCCCAATCATGTTACGATTTTCTAAGTGTCCAGTTACCACCCTCCATAATAATAGATTTCAGCTCTTTCCTGAAAACTCATAACAGGCTAACTCCTGTTTCCTGTCTCCCTCCCCTCTTCAGCGTTGGAGTTACCTTTACTCCCTTCCAATCCATGGGAGCTGCTCCAGAATGTGGAATTTAGGAAGATTAAAAGCAATGGACCCACTCTTGCTGCACCCTGCTCCCCCCACCACCTGCCATCCACCCCCCCAACCTTTAAAAGCCTGGATGTGGGTCATTAGGCTGTGGGGGACTTTTAAGTTTCATAAACTTCTCCAGTGTTAGTTTTTGCTAATACTGATTTCGTTAAGTTCCTCATTCTCCCTTCCTTCTCTGCTATTTTGGGAGTTATTATTTGTGTCTTCTACTGTGAAGGCAGACACAGAGTCATGTGTTTAACGTCTCTACCATTTCTTTATTCTGCATTGTAATTTCTGTTCTTTCTGCCTCAGGGAGGATTACTTAAATTAATCTGTCCGCAGCCTGCCTGCTCCCTGAGGTGTGGCGCCCAGAGCTGAGTGCTGTCCTCCAGGTGACCTCAAGGCTCTCATATGACTGAGGCATCACTTCCTCATTCTGTATTCTGAACGTGTTGAGGTGAGAACCAACTTTCAACCATCTCTTTCTTTTTCTAGCGCCCGTTGCATTATGGCAGCGGCAGGCGACCTGTGACAGCCCCCCCCCACCCAGGGCTCTGAGTGCAGCCTGCGAGACCCTCGCACGGCAGGCCGGCCAGATTCCGCAGGTTTCCCTCCGCGTGGCTTTTACTAAAGTGATGCGTACACAAAGCGAGGGCGTGTGAAGCGCGGCGCGTGCCGATTGCACGGAACATTGACTGTGAGAGCCCGTGCGCTCCCTCGGCGTCCAGTCAAAGCTCTGCTACGGCTCAATCGGCGGTCCCCGCAAATTCTTATTCACGGGGTCATGGTTAGTTCACATCCCCGATTTCAGTCCTGCGGCTCACTGAGAGGGACGAGGGCCACTCACGCGGCCCACTCTCTAGCCCAGGCTGCCCGTCACTGCGTTATGGTGGACAACTGAGGTGTGAGGGCCGATCGCTTGGGAACATCGCTCATCACATTCCACCAGTGATCAATCAGAGAACATTAACAGAATTACCTGGAAAAACTCAGCAGGTCTGGCAGCATCGGCGGAGAAGAAAAGAGTTGACGTTTCGAGTCCTCATGACCCTTCGACAGGACTTCAGTTCTGTCGAAGGGTCATGAGGACTCGAAACGTCAACTCTTTTCTTCTCCGCCGATGCTGCCAGACCTGCTGAGTTTTTCCAGGTAATTCTGTTTTTGTTTTGGATTTCCAGCATCCACAGTTTTTTGTTTCTGTTTTAATCAGAGAACATTCCCTACCTCCTGTCTCCTAACTCCCAAACAATGACTGACATTTATCGCAGGGTTACCTCCAATACCACGCACTCTCACTCTTGCTAATATTCCCTTGCGTTTGTCGCTGGACTGAATACGCAAGGGCATCATTTCAGAAGCTGCAGATGAACTCAAGAATGTAATAAACAGTTAGGAGAGCAGAAAGAGACTTCAGGAGCATAGGGAGAGACTGCAGAAATGGCTAGAGACGTGGCAGGTAAAAGTTAACACGGAGAAGGGTGAAGAGCATTTCAGAAGGAATAATGAAGAGGCAATCTAACCTCAGATAGAAGCAAAAAACTGCGGATGCTGCAAATCCAAAACAAAAATAAAAATACCTGGATAAACAATTTCCAGTTCCCTGGCCCCAACCGCCTCTTCTTCACCATGGACGTCCAATCCCTCTACACCTCCGTCCCCCACCAGGATGGTCTGAGGGCCCTTACCTTCTTCCTCGAACAGAGGCCCGAACAATCCCCATCCACCACTACTCTCCTCCGTCTGGCTGAACTTGTTCTCACGCTGAACAATTTCTCCTTCAACTCCTCTCACTTCCTCCAAATAAAAGGTGTGGCTATGGGTACCCGCATGGGCCCCAGCTATGCCTGTCTCTTTATGGGGTATGTGGAACATTCCTTGTTCCAGTCCTACCCCGGCCCCCTCCCACAACGCTTTCTCCAGTACATCGATGATTACTTCGGTGCCGCTTCATGCTCTTGTCGGGACTTGGAAAAATTTATTAAGTTTGCTTCCAATCTCCACCCCTCCATCATTTTCACATGGTCCATCTCTGACACTTCCCTTCCCTTCCTTGACCACTCTGTCTCAATCTCTGGTGATAGACTGTCCACTAATATCCATTACAAACCCACCGACTCCCACAGCTACCTCGACTACAGCTCCTCACACCCCGCTTCCTGTAAGGACTCCATCCCATTCCCTCAGTTCCTTCGCCTCCATCGCATCTGTTCCGATGATGCTACCTTCAAAAACAGTTACTCTGACATGTCCTCCTTCTTCCTTAACCGAGGTTTTCCACCCACGGTCATTGACAGGGCCCTCAACCGTGTCCGGCCCATCTCCCGCGCATCCGCCCTCACGCCTTCTCCTCCCTCTCAGAAACATGATAGGGTCCCCCTTGTCCTCACTTATCACCCCACCAGCCTCCGCATTCAAAGGATCATCCTCCGCCATTTCCGCCAACTCCAGCATGATGCCACCACCAAACACATCTTCCCTTCACCCCCCTTATTGGCATTCCGTAGGGATCGCTCCCTCCGGGACACCCTGGCCCACTCATCCATCACCCCCTACTCCTCAACCCCCTCCCACGGCACCTTCCCATGCAACCGTAGAAGGTGCAACACCTGCCCCTTCACTTCCTCTCTCCTCACCGTCCAAGGGCCCAAACACTCCTTTCAAGTGAAGCAGCATTTCAATTGCATTTCCCCCAACTTAGTCTACTGCATTCATTGCTCCCAATGTGGTCTCCTCTACATTGGAGAGACCAAACGCAGACTGGGTGACTGCTTTGCAGAACACCTTCGGTCTGTCCGCAAGAATGACCCAGACCTCCCTGTCGCTTGCCATTTCAACACTCCACCCTGCTCTCTTGCCCACATGTCTGTCCTTGGCCTGCTGTATTGTTCCAGTGAAGCCCAACACAAACTGGAGGAACAACACCTCATCTTCCGACTAGGCACTTTACAGCCTTCCGGACAGAATATTGAGTTCAACAATTTTAGCTCATGAACTCTCTCCTCCATCCCCACCCTCTTTCTGTTCCCCCCTCTTTTTTTTCCAATATCCCATGTATTTCCATTATTTTTAAATGTATTTCCATCCATTGTTTTATCTCTGCCTTTTAGCCTATTTTGATTCCTGTACCTTGCTTGTCCTGCTTTCTACCCCTAATTAGCACATTCCTTAGATAATATCACCACCTTCAACACCTCTTTGTCCTTTTGTCTGTGACATCTTTTGGTTATCTCCACCTATCACTGGCCCTCTATCCAGCTTTACCCATCCCACCCCCACCCCCCTTAAACCAGCTTATATTTCACCTCTTTTCTATTTTTACCTAGTTCTGTTGAAGAGTCATACGGACTCGAAACGTTAACTGTGTTCCTCTCCGCAGATGCTGCCAGACCTGCTGAGTTTTTCCAGGCAATCTAACCTAATTGTTGCAATTTTAGAGGGGGCAGGAACAGAGAAACATGGGGGTGTAAAATCTTTGGAGGGGACAGGACAATTTGGGAAGGCTGGTAAAAAGCTAAGTCTCATTGGTTTTATAAATTGAGGCATACAAGCGAGTAGTTTATACTAACACTCAGTAAATCACTGGCTTGACCTCAGCTGGAGTATTGTGCCAATTCTGGGCACTGCGCTGTAGAAAGGATGTCAGGCCCTGGAGAGTGTGCAGACCAGATTCACCAGAATGGCAACTTCGGTTACTTGGACGGATTGGAGAAGCTGGGATTGTCTTCCTTTGAGCTGAGGTCAAGGGCAAATTTGATGGAGGGGTTCAAAACCATGCAAGGTTGGGTGGTAACCAGAGGGACACAGATTTGAGGAGATTGGCAAAAGTACCAGAGGCAAGATGAGAATTAGTTTTACGCAGCAAGTTGTTGTGATTTGGAAGGCGCTGCCTGAAAAGCCGGTGGAAGCAGATTCAATAACTTTCAAAAGGGAATTGAATAACTGCTTGAAGGGGAAAGCATTGCAGGACTATGGGGGGAGTGGGACTAATTAGAGAGCTCTTTCAAATTTTACCCACATGCGCTTGTGTCTTTCCTCTAAGTCATTGCTCCTCAATTGTAATGTCTAATTTCCCTGTCCTTTTTGAAGATCCTATTGCCTCAAAGATTCTGCTCCAGTTTGTGCCCAGCCACATCTGTACAATGGCTCCTACAGGTTTCCTACTCTTTCATGGGATGTGGACATTGCTGGCTGGGCCAGTATTTATTGCCCATCCCTAGTTGCCCTTGAGAAGGTGGTCTTGAGCTGCCTTCTTGAGCCGCTGCAGTCCATGTGGTGTAGGTACATCCACTATGCTGTTAGGGAGGGAGTTCCAGGATTTTGACCCAGCGACAGTGAAGGAACGGCTGATATATTTCCAAGTCAGGATGGTGAGTGACTTGGAGGGGAACTCCCTGGTGGTGGTGTTCCCATCTATCTGCTGCCCTTGTCCTTCTAGATGGTGGTGGTCGTGGGTTTGGAAGGTGCTGTCTAAGAAAATCATTGCCCTACAAGCTGATTTGAGTTTTCCAACACATTTATTTTATTTCTTATCTATTTGTACCCAGAACTCTTATCTTGGGAACTATCTCCACCCTGTATGTACATATTATGTGTTCGGTATTTTTCATGCTTTTAGTCACTGATGTTAGGTAAACACTGGTGACTTAATATGTTATAATTTTTAACACGCCTGCTTTATTAATAGCATCTTTATTATTTCTTGTTGCAACTGGTTCCTGTTGTATTTATATTACCCTTATCTCCTTTTGTACTTTGACCTTTGTTCCAACCTCTCTCTCCTTATCTTTAGGTTATTTTTATGTTCATTAGGAACCTCCCCTCTTTTTATTGGTTTAGCATCAGCTCTACTGCCCTATTTAGCCTCCCTGCGAGGACCTTGGCGTCAGCCTTGTTCAGGTGCGGGCTGCCCAAACAGGGCAGCTCCCTCTTGTCCCAGCACTCGTGCCAGAATCCCTTTGTCCCTTCATTCCCACACCAGGCTTTTCAGTCACACATTCACTCTCCTGACCTGACTGTCCCCACGGCAATTAGTGTGTGGTTGAGTTTACTTTTGCAGGCCTGGTTTTTAGCTTAGCTCCAATACTTCCTCAGGGCACAGTTCCTACTGTCCTTTCTGATGTCCTTGGTTCTCTGATGTCAATTGGATCTTCACCCTCCCTTTCCCAGTAGTTCTCCAGCCACATCGAGACAGGGGAATGTCGATTTTGGACTTCCAGAAGGCATTTGATAAAGTTGCTCCTGAGAGGCTGTTTGCAAAACTTTGGAACTCCTGAAACTGAAGGCAAAACATAGACACGTTTAGGAAATTAGCAGCAGATGGGGAGATGGGAGAATTGGCAGGATGTGACTGGTAGAGGGAGAGAGAGTGAGAGAGTTGGGGGGGGGGGGGAAAGAGAGGGGGAGCTGGAGAGAGAGAGAGTGGGGGAAGAAAGAGACAGAGGGGAGAGAGAGGTAGAGGGAGGGAGGGGGCGCAAAAGAGAGAGAGGGGGAAGACAGAAGGGAAAGGGACAGAGAGGGACAGAGAGAAAGAGGGGGAAAGAGAGGGTGAAAGAGAGGGAGAGAGAAGGTGAAAGAGAGGGAGAAAGAAAGAGAGGGAGAGAGGAAAAGAGAGAGAGGAAGGTTGGGAGAGAGGGGGGATGGGGCAAACAGAGAGACGGGCAAAGAAAGAGACAGGGAGGGAGAGGGCGATATAGAGAGGGAGAGGGAACTAGGGTGAGGGGGAAAGATCGGGAGAGAAAGAGGGAGAGTGGGGAAGATAGAGAGAGGGAGAGAGAAGGGGCAAAGAGAGAGAGAGGGAAAGAAAAGGAGAGGGGGAAGAGAGAGAGAGAGGGAGAACAAGAGAGGGAGTGAGAGAGGGAGAGGCAAAGGGAGCAAGGGTGAGAGAGAGGGAGAAAGAGAGAGAGGGAGGCAGAGAGAGGGGGAAAGAGAGAGTGAGAGAGAGAGAGGGAGAGAGAGGGAGAGAGGGGACAGAGAGGGGGAAAGAGAGAGGGGGAGGCAGAGAGAAAGAGAGAGGGGGGAAGCCAAAGGGGGGAGAGAAAGAGATAAGGAGAGAGAGGGGGAAAGAGAGAGAGAGGGGGAAAGCAAGGGGGGCGGAAGAGAGAGGGGGAGGGAAAGAGAGCGGGAGGGGTAAGAGTGACAGAGAAGGTGAAAGAGACAGAGTGGGAAAGAGAGGGAGATGGAAAGAGAGATGGATAGAAGGAGAGGGGGAAGAGAGAGAGGTGGGGAGAGAGGTGGGGGCTAAGGGAAAGGGAGAGAGGGAGAGAGAGAGGGGGAGAGGGAAAGGGAAAGAGGGAGAGAGGTGGAGAGAGAGGGGGAGCAGAGAGAGAGAGGGAGAGAGAGAGAGAGACAAAGGGAGAGAGAGAGAGTGATGGGGAGAGAGAGGTGGAGGGGGAGAGAGAAAGGAAGAGGAGGAAAGAGAGAGAGAGTGGGGAAGAGAGAGTGAGGGAGAGAGGGGGAGAGAGGGGGATAGAGCGAGGAAGATGGAGACAGAGGGGGAAAGAGAGAGAGAGAGGTCAGGAGAGAGTGAGAGAGAGAGGGTGGAGCAAAGGGAGAGAGGGGGGAAACAGAGAGAGAGTGGGGAAACGGAGAGAAAGGGAGAGAGAGAGAGGAAGAGGGAAAGGGAAAGAGAGAGGGGAGAGAGAGAGAGGGAGGCAGAGAGAGAAAGAGAGAGGGAGGGAGTGAGGGAGGGAGGCAGGGCGAGAGAGGGGGAAAGAGAGAGGGAGGGTGAGAGAGAGAGGCATGGAGAGAAAAAGGGGGAGAGGGGGAAAAGAGAGAAAGAAAGGGAAAGAGAGAGGGAAAGAGGGAGAAGGAGGCAGGGAGAGAGAGGGGGAAGAGAGAGAGGGATAGAGGGAGAGAGAGAGAGAGGGAGGAAGAGGGGGGCAAAGAGAGAGAGAAAGGGAAGGAGAGAGGGAGAGAGGGAAAGGGGGGCAAAGAGAGAGAAAGGGAAAGAGAGAGGGAAAGAAGGAGAGGGAGGGAGAGAGGGAGGCAGGGTGAGAGAGGTGGGAAGAGAGAGAGGGGGGGAATAGGGGGGAGAAAGAGAGAAAGATGGAGAGGGAGAGAGGGGGGGAGAGAGTGTGAGTGAGGGGGGAGACGGTTGGGTGGAAGAGAGAGGCAGAGAGAGAAAGATAGAGAGAGGGAGAGAGGGAGGGTAGAAAGAGGGAGAGAGAGATAGGGGGAGGGGGATGGAGAGAAAGAAGGGAGATGGAAAATGAGAGAGAAAGAAAGCATGAGGGAGGGAGAGTCAGCAGGAGAAAGGGAGAGGGAAAGTGAGAGAGAGCGAGGGAGGTATTGAGGGAGAGGGGAGGAGAGATAGTGAAAGAGAGGGAGGAAGAAAGACAGAACTGAGGGGAAGAGGGAGAGCGGGAGTGCACCTCTAGATGAAGGTAACCGATGAAGGTTTCTCACTACAGCTGTGATTGATACTGGCCACAATTACCAGACTGCTACTCTCGTGTGGAACTCCCCTCCCCACCCCACAGGGAAAGCCACAGCCATCTCATAGGCATGGCCAGACTGGGGGCCGCTGGTTAAAATAGTTCTTTGGAACACTGGGCCTCTGGTCTGTCACCCTCCAGACACTGATGGGAATTCAGTCGCTGTGCTGGGGGGGTGGAGTGCAGCGGTAGTAGGTGTCTTGAGGGCTTTTGGTTGGTTATCCACCCCTTGTGGGTGGGGAGTTGTCACCATGTTTAAAATGGGCCAGAGGCAGCAGCTTCCTGATAAAGCAGAGCGGCCCACACCAACCCTCCAACCCTTCCACCTCCGGTTCTGTCTCCAATCAATCGAGAATTCTGCCCGCGGTGTCTCACAAGGATCTGGGTTTGGGACTCAACTGATCACCTTCTTTATTAGCAAGTGTAGTAGCTGTGGGTATAGCCCCTCCTGCTGTCTATCGGGGTCACGTGATGTTCTATGAGGCTCCGACCAATGAGTCCTAAGTTCCGGCAAACTGTGGGGGGTTGGGGGCGGGGCTTCCCGACGAGGGTCCTGATCGAACATGGAGCACCTGAAAGGCTCCCTGTAATAAAGTTTATCTGTTTCTTGTTGAAGCCTGTCCAGTACGTCAAGTCATGACATTTGGTGATGAGGGTAAAGTATCTCCCAACTCTGCACCTCGCCCTGTTACTGTGGGTGCTTCGAATGTTGAGATAACAGAAAAGGCTACTCACCTGTCATGCTGCTCTTTGGCAGAATCGGTCCTTACGATGTGACGATGGAAGACTGGAGCCAGTATGTGGACAACCTTGGGCCGTATTTCGTAGCCAATGAAGTTACCGCGGAGGGGAAACAGAAAGCCACCCTTCTGTGTGGGACATACATCTGCAACCTGACAGCCCCGAGCGTGCCCAATTCCATGTCCTATAATAAATTAGTGAACCTCGTGAAACGTATTTTCAGCCGAAGCCATTTGTAATAAAGCTACGGTTTAAATTTAATTCCAGAGTTAGGGACCCGGGAGAGTCCATCGCAGCCTGTGTGGTGAAACTGAAGCAGTTCACAGAGCACTGGGACTTCGGGGACGCATTAAATGAGATGCTGCGGGACTGATGAGTTTGTGGAGCTCAGGACAACACCGTACGGTGCTGTTTACTCACAGAGGCCGACATCAACGTGAAGCGCACCCTAGAAATCCCCCTCGCCATGGAAGGTGCTGCGTGAGACTCACAGGCTTTGCAACACATACAACACGGCTCCATTCTTCATGTGGAGCAGGAGCCTACCACTGAGCGTGGTGTGAAAACCAGAGACACAGCATCGCAGCCAGAGGCTATATCCACCGTTAGAAACATGAAAAGGCCTAGTAAGAACACTTCAGCAGCGCCTCCGAGATTAAGATGTTTTCGATGTGGGGGGTGACCACAGACCAGACACCTGTAGATTCAAGGAGGCAGAATGTCGTTACTGCTTCTGTGAGAAAGATCACGTGGTAAGTCAAAGCCGTAAAGCAATAAACCAACACCATTGAATTAAAGAATACAGCAGAACCTGAAGCTGCCGACACCGGTCTTTATTCCCTGTATAACGTCACCGCTGTAAAAACCAAACCAAAACTGTCACAATCCAAGTTAATGAGAAGCCATTAATAATGGAGGTGGATGCAGGAGCCTCAGTGGTGGGAGAGCATACTTTCAATACCTTAATGAAGATAGACAGCCAATAAACCTGGAGCAGATAACCACTAATTTAAAGACATACACTGGCGAATCTATTCAGGTAAAAGGCATCGCCACAGTATCAGTGTCTTACAGGCAGCAGACAGCCCAGCTTCCTGTGTTAATAGTGACAGGAGAAAGACCCAGTCTCTTAGGCGGAGACTGGTTACAGAAAATCAAGCTTGACTGGTCTGAGATATCTCACCTGAAAACAGGAAGAGTTCTTGAACTGCTAAGGAAATATGATGAGGTATTTTGGGGTGAATTAGGGAAGTTAAAATGTGTGCCGGCCAAGATATATGTGGATCCTCAGGTGACACCACATTTCTTTGAGGCTAGACCTGTGCCTGATGTGTTGAAGGAGAAGGCGGATGTAGAACTGTGCCGGTTAGAAAATCTGGACATCATCATCCAGCCTGTCCAATTATCGGAGCGGGCAGCACCAGTGGTTAAGCATGACCAGACCATATGCATTTGTGAGGACTATAAACTGACCATAAACAAGGCAGCAAAACTAGACAAGTACCCATTCCAAGTATAGACAACTTATATGCAAAGCCTGCCAACAATTAGAACTGGGCAGCCCATCGAGAGAATACGTGACCATTAACATTCACAAGGGTCTTTATCAGTCCACTCGTCCACCATCTGGACTATTGTCTGCATGCGCTATCTTCCAAAGAACAACGGAGAGTCTTTTGCAAGGACTCCCTTGGAGCGGTAGTCTACCTAGATGATGTTCTGATCACAGGGTCAACCGAGACTGAACCCTTGGCCCAGCTGGAGGAGGTGCTAAGAAGGTTCATGAAAGCTGGTGGTACAGTTAAGAAGGAAAATTGCACATTTCAAGCGTTAGAAGTTACTTACCTGGGTCACAGGGTGGACGCCATGAGTTTGCATCTGGTAGAAGAGAAAGTTTGGGCAATAAAAGATGTAGCCTCACCATCCAATGTAATCAAGTCCTTCCTGTGCTTGATCAACTACTATAGCCACTTCTTGCTGAAATGATCAACTGTGTTAGCATCATTACACTTGCTATTAAAAAAGAATCATCATTGGTTGTGGAATTCACAACAGGAAGAAGCCTCTGTGAAAGTAAAGAAACTGTTGTTTTCATCATATTTACTGATACACTATGACCCAGCGAAAGAGTTGGTATTAACATGTGATGCTTCTCCTCATGGTGTAGGAGCTGTGTTATCACATTGAGTGGAAAATGGATCAGAAAGGCCCATTGGCTATGTCTCAAGAACCCTCTCCACAGCCAAGAAGGGTTGTTGCCAGCTGGAAAAGGAAGGTTAATCAGTGATGTTCAGAGTGAAGAAATTGCACCAGTCTCTACATGGACGACATGTCACCATTGTGTCAGACCATAAACCATTAATGGGTTTACTCAATGAGGATGAGACCATTCCATACCAGAAACACAGAGTTAAGCTGTCAAGGTGGAATTTTGTTGTGGGGATCAAGAGTTGTCGTCCTATCACAAGGAAGAGAACCACTCCTGACAGAGCATCCAGGCATATTGAAGATGAAAACACTTGTGCGAAGCTATGTCTGGCTGTCAGTCATTGACAGACATTGAAAGCATGGTCAAGAACTGTCTCCACTGTCAGCAACAACAGAAGTTTTTTTTACTCATTCACGGGATGTGGGCGTCGCTGGCTGGGCCAGTATTTATTGCCCATCCCTAATTGCCCCTTGAGAAGGTGGGGGTGAGCTCCCTTCTTCAACCGCTGCAGTCCATGTGGTGTAGGTTCACCCACAGTGCTGTTAGGGAGGGAGTTCCAGGATTTTGACCCAGCGACAGTGAAGGAACGGCGATATATTTCCAAGTCAGGATGGGGAGTGACTTGGAGGGGAACTTCCAGGTGGTGGTGTTCCCATCTACCTGCTGCCCTTGTCCTTCTAGATGGTAGTGGTCATGGATATGGAAGGTGCTGTCGAAGGAGCCTTGGTGAGTTCCTGCAGTGCATCTTGTAGATGGTACACACTGCTGCTACTGTGCGTTGGTGGTGGAGGGTGTGAATGTTTGTGGATGGGGTGTCAATTAAGCAGACGGCTTTATCCTTGACTGTGTCAAGCTTCTTGAGTGTTGTGGGAGCTGCACTCATCCAGGCAAGTGGAGAGTATTCCATCACACTCATGACCTGTGTCTTTCTGATGGTGGACAGGCTTTGGGGAGTCAGGAGGTGAGTTACTCACTGCAGGATTCCTAGCCTCTGACCTGCTCTTGTAGCTACAGTATTTATATGGCTAGTCCAATTCAGTTTCTGGTCAATGGTAACCCCCAGGATGTTGATAGTGGGGGATTCAGTGATGGTAATGCCAATGAACATCAAGGATGATGCTTGGATTCTCTCTTGTTGGAGATGGTCATTGCCTGGCACTTGTGTGGCATGAATGTTACTTGCCACTTGTCAGCCCAAACCTGGATATTGTCCAGGTCTTGCTGCATTTGGACATGGACTGTTTCAGTATCTGAGGAGTCACGATTGGTGCTGAACATTGTGCAATCATCAGCGAACATCCCCACTTCTGACCTTATGATGGAAGGAAGGTCACTGATGAAGCAGCTGAAGGTGTTTGGGCTGAGGGCACTACTATGGCACCCACAGTGAGGAAGCACTGATTTTATGGCGCGGTGGGAAAATCTGAGCCTGCCCACCAGCGTTCCGGAGTGTTCCCTGTGAATGAGGTATTAATGAGATGGGATGCTCCAGGAATGTGAGGACACGGCGCAGAAACCTCTCATCGCGGCCGGCCGGTGAAGCGACTCTTTTCAAGCCCACCGATGCACTCAGCGCAAATCTGGAACAATTCTACCCTAAGTTTCAGGATAAGGGGCCAATCATTAGGGCTGAGATGAGGAGAAGTTACTTCAAAGTCTTGGTGACACACTGGAATTTTCTACCTGAGGGGCTTTTGGAGGCTCCATTGTTGAATATATCGAAGGCTGGAATAGACAGATTTTTGGCCTCTCAGGGGATTAAGGGATATGGTGAGCGGGAGGGAAAATGGAGTCAAAGCCCAAGATCAGCCATGATGGGGTTGAATGGTGGAGCAGGGTCAATGGGCTGAATGGCCTTCTCCTCTCCTATTTCCTGTGGTCTTGTCTAATTCCAAGTCGGACAGCCAAGTCCCAGCCGTGTCTGTGTGTGTTGTTAGGTGAGTTGTTAGGTGGAACCTCCAGCAAGTTTTCGAAGGCCGGTCCATCCACAAAGGCAGTGAAGAGTCGGATCCGGGTGACTACAAATCGCAAGCTGGGGCTGCCCTTGAAATTCCTTGTGTGGAGGAGGGGGTGTGCCGCCCTTGCCTGGAGAGTGTGGCTCCTGTTGAGTGCAGATCAATATTTTGGAGGGAGGTTGAGCCCTGGAGGCCCCTCCTGTCAGATCACTCATCAGCTCTTTGTTGGCAATGATGGTGTCAGCCCTGCAGCTGTGCCATTTGGCCTTTCATTAAAACCTGCATCACTCAAAGCGATCGCCGAGTCCCAGAAAGGTTTGCTTGCTATGAGTCATATATTTAGTCAGCTCCGAAAATTTCCATGGACATTTCTAGGTCGGCTGTGATGTGGTCAAATTCTTTCAATGTTTTTGCATTCCAGCACACATCAGGAGGTGAAATATTGGACGGGATTGGGAACCACTGAACATCTGCAGCTCCGCTATTACAGCTTGTTCAATAATACTCCTTGAAGACAAGGAGCCCTTAACAAAGGTCAGAGGTGACCAAGTATCCCACACAGGGATTGCCATGGAAACTACCTCAGTGGAATGTGGGAGTGGGGGGGGGTGGGATTTGAAAGCTGTAGTTTGTTGTGGTCACTCTGATATCCGGTAATTAAATCCAGGTTATTACATAAGAGATTGTTCTATGTCTCCGCAGGCTTTCCAACTCCCTGAAGAGAATTAATAAGTTGTATATAATCCCTGACATTGCAGGATGTAAATTGGGAAGGAATTGGCTGCCAGAGGGAGAGAGAGAAGTCAGAGCGATTTAACAAGTGAGATTACCTTCTCTTATGGTGACGTAGTGTACACACTGTGGGCTGGATTTTCCCATAGCTTTCAGGACCCCCAGCATCAGGACCAAATGGGGGTCCCAAGACCAAACGTTGCAGGGGCAAGAGCAGCTCAGGATATTCCCACAGGCTCACAGGCCGCCTTCAAGCTTGGTGGGTGGGTCCTCGACGCTGGGGCCCAGTCACAGGGCCAACAGCTCTAGAGCCTCGCCAGCCCACAAGGAGAACTGGGCACTGCTGAGGCAGGCCGGTGATCACAAGGGCCTTGCCGGGGGGGCTGCACACACACATGAGCGGCATCCTCACCAGTGTGTCGTAGGGTGGAGGAGCAACTCTCCCACTGGATTGGTCTTGGCCACAACTGCAGTCTTTTCTAATCTCCGAGAAGCAGGGGACGTCCAGCTCCTACCCACCCCGATCAGCCACGGGGGAGATGGTGGCTGCACATGGGCAGGGGTCCCGCTCCTCTGTTGGGGTAAAAGAAAACGCCCCTTTGGGGAGGCCATAACAATGTGAATTTGGTGCCCGCCTCTCCATCGGATGTGGCCAATCCCAGCACCACAGGGCCAGGAGAATTCAGCCATGTTGCTGATCCTCTCTCTTGGCCTAATTTGGATCATTCCATTCTTCCCAAAGAGGGAGGAGGAGTGAAAACTGCTGGAGCTTTTTAATCAACTTGTTTAATGGTTCCTTCTACTCAGGATGCTGAGGTAAACTCCCCTTCCGAAAACATTTCAACTTATGATGCCAGCAGTCCTGCTAAGTTCAGGTACAGCTATGTGAATCTCAACAAAAAGAAACATTTCTATAGTGACTTTCCCAACCTCAGGATATCCCAGACTGCCTCATAGCCAATAGTTACTTTGGAACTGTTCTAACGTAGGAAACAGGACATCCAACTTGCACACAGCAAGATCCCATGTGATAATTTATTTTTCAGTGATGTTAGTTGAAGTACTAGGGAAAGTGACATGCCTCTTCTTCTGACAGAGCTCATATGATCTTCCACATTCAACTGACATAGCAGAGCCTCAGCTTAACAGCTCACCTGAAAGACAGCCCTCCCTCAGTACTGACCCTCTGACAGTGCAGCACTCCCTCAGTACTGATTCTCTGACAGTGCA
Source organism: Isurus oxyrinchus (assembly GCA_026770705.1). Taxonomy (NCBI): domain Eukaryota; kingdom Metazoa; phylum Chordata; class Chondrichthyes; order Lamniformes; family Lamnidae; genus Isurus; species Isurus oxyrinchus. Next base: position 5,928,230 of record JANJGN010000007.1, on the reverse strand, counting down.
GCACTCCCTCAGTACTGACCCTCTGACAGTGCAGCACTCCCTCAGCACTGACCCTCCGACAGTGCAGCACTCCCTCAGTACTGACCCTCTGACAATGTAGCACTGCCTCAGTACTGACCCTCTGACAGTGCAGCACTGCCTCAGTACCGACCCTCTGACAGTGCAGCACTCCCTCAGTACTGACCCTCTGACAGTGCAGCACTCCCTCAGTACTGACCCTCTGACAGTGCAGCACTCCCTCAGTACTGATCCTCTGACAGTGCAGCACTCCCTCAGTACTGACCCTCTGACAGTGCAGCACTCCCTCAGTACTGCACTGGGTGTATTATCCTGGATTTTCTGCTCACCTCTCTGAGTTGGGATGTGAATTGATGGGAGAGTGAGACTGTGACCCTGTCAGTTATGGCTGAACATGCCTCACAAACAAGAAACGAATGAAGAATGAAACTTCCAGTGAAAACTGTAAACATTTATTCATTTTTTTTAAACTTGTTTTATTTTTCCACACGGTACAAGATCAACATTTCTAATACAATTCTCGAACCATCACCTAAGAAAGCACAGGACACTTGGATATACGGTATAATATAAATACATATCTTTATATCTTTTCTTTCCTTCTAAAAAAATGCAAACGGCTAAAAATGGAACGTTTAATCTCGTTCCACAACAGCACAAAACGTCCAAGAGAGGAATGGACAGGGGTCACTCATCCATGACCTGTTAACAGCACAAGAGGGGGGAGAAAACCACACAGCACTTCAGTCTTGCTCCCCGAATATACTCATCTGAAACCCCTCTTCCACTTTAAGGGAGGGGTGGGAGTGGGAGAGAGAGAGAGAGAGAAGTGGGGAGGGAGAGAGAGAGAGAGAAGTGGGGAGGGAGAGAGCAAAATGGAAGGAATGGGGTAAGGGAGGGTAGGAAAGAACAGTTGAGACCAGTGCTCTTATTTCCCAGTTCTTACTGTTCCTTTTGTTCTGGGAGGGAGGGAGGGAGGGGTGAAAGAAATGCGGAGAGGGAAGGGGGAGAGGAGGGGAGGGGAGGGGAGCGAATGAGGAACATTCTTTCAGGTAAGGAAGAATGGATTTCAAATGCCTGGGGGTCTGAAGTGTGGGTGGAGAATCAGGAAAGGCTCCCCCTCCCCCGTGCTGTTAGTTCAAGCCTAACGCCTGGAAGGTCAGGGGTGAAAGTTCCTGCCAGCTAAATCAAAATGAATCTACAAAAAAAGATAGAGAATTACCAGCTTGTACATGTTGAATTAGGAGACACACTCCTTCTCAAAAGTTTTAAAAATAAAAAAAATACACATTGTTTTTTTTCCAAAAGCTTATTCACTATTAAAAGTGTAGCTTAATACCTATGTTCATGATGCGTAGTTTTTTGACACAAAAAAGCCAGAGTAATGATGAAATGTGATTGTGAAGTTCCGGGCTGGTCAATATTTACAGATGGAGGAATAAGTCAACAGTTTCTGAGATTTCTTTCTGCCCAAGTCAGATTCACATTGCCAACTTCAGTCAGGGTATTTGAGTCAATGAAACCAAAATATGAAACACAGCAGCACCACAAGGGTGATGAAGCTTCAGTTAATACACTAGTTACCTTCAACATTAATTAAAGCAGCCAATTCCTTTATAACACTGTATGATTCACTGTAGTGCACACTACACTAGGGCCACACACTGCCCGAGATCCTCATGGGGTTGAAGCCAGTGCAGTTTGCATGGCACACAATGATTTCTGTCTCTCTCTCTCTCTTTGTGAGTGTGAGTGTGTGTGAGAGAGTGTGTGTGTGTGTGAGTGTGTGTGAGTGTGTGAGTGTGAGTGTGTGAGTGTGAGTGTGAGTGTGTGAGTGTGTGTGTGAGTGTGAGTGAGTGTGAGTGAGTGTGAGTGAGTGTGTGTGAGAGTGTGTGTGTGTGTGTGTGTGTGTGAGTGTGAGTGTGAGTGAGCACCTGGCCCAGTCCTCCCCAAAAAAACTTCCACTTGCTTCAATCTGCACGGGCCCTTTCATTGATCAGTTCCCTGCTTGCAGCCCAACTCCAGACCCTAAACCCAACCCTAATACAAGGCTGGCAGAGAAAACTATAACCCACGCAAAGAAAAAAAGTCTGCCCCTCGACCCACCCTGTGCCCCACGATAACGTCTGGAGGGGGGGTGGTGGGGCTGGGAATTTCACTGCAACAAGTTCCCTCACCATTTTGGTGTCAAGCCAAGTGCTTTAATAGCTTGGCTTCGTAATGTGTGTTTAACTCTCTGAAGCAATGTTTTCTGATCGATCAAACTGAAAAAGACCCCCTCAAGTCAAAAACAACTTTTAACATGGGCTTCTCCTTTGTGAAATGTTCTCTGAATCAGGTCCAGCTTCTCAAAGCGGCCAATAAATACAGTGTGCGGTGAGAGGGGGGGTGGGTCAGGATTTTATTGAGCTGTGAAATGTTTCCTTGTCAAAACACTGGAGTTGAGGCTGGGAGGAGAGCCAGGGTCGTGTGAGGCTGTGGGACAGAGCCTGGGGTGGGGGAGGAGGAGGAAGAGGTGGGAATCTGTGGCATTCAACACCCTGTGACTCCCAGGGAGCAATCAGGATGGGGGTGGGTGGGTGGGGGGGGGGGGGGGGGGGGAGAGAGATCAGGTCCCTGATCCCCAGCTCTGACCGGGCCTCCTGGAGGCTTAGCCAAATAAGCAGCTGACCCACCCAGCAAACTGCCCAACACCCCCATCTTTGACACTCTTACCATTTTTAACAAATGCCGAAAGAAAACGAAGAAACACAATTTTATTGTCTCTGCTTTTCTTTGCCAACAGATTTGCTCAAGTGTGGACTCCCTGTCAGTTTAATCATTCACTTGTCAGTTTGAAAGAGTCAATATAAAAGTCCTGGAGCTCAGAGCCACTCATTCATTATTATCTCACTGTTCTAACTGCCGACACTGACCCACCTTTCGTCAGTGATCACACCCCCATAATATTGCTCTGCCTCATGAGCTTGAGGACTTGGACAGAATGTAAATTGCTGCGGTGAGAAATCTTTATGCTTTGTACACCGGGGACTGAAACTGCCGTTAACATAAATCGGAAAGAACATACCCTCCCTCACCTCCTACAACCTCCAGATTAAAGCACCACAGCAAAGCAGTCATAATAACTCCTTTCCCCACCCCATCCCACTCACCACCAGCACCCCCCCCACCCCCACAGCTAACCCTGGTGTCCTGCGCTGCACACTCTCAGTCTAGTTTCTCACGAACAAGAGAATATTCATTTAGATTGTGTGGAGAGAGCTCGTCTATCAGATGGATGCAATTCTGGACAGGTTGTCGGAGTTGGGGGGGGTGGGGGGCAGACATGGGGTGGGTGGGAGTGAGAGCAGAGTCAGGTTATGGGAGCGTCATCTAAAGGAGATGGGCCATGTGATATTACCAGTGTGCTGGGCTCTTGGAGCGATGTCTCATGGTTACAGCACTGGTCTTGATCAACTGGCTAGAGTGAGTGGAAAACTTAATTTTTTATACATTTGTAGGCATCGCTGGCTAGACCAACAGTTATTGCCCATCCCTAATTGCCCTGGAGGAGATGTTGGTCAGCTACCACCTTGACTACAACTGCATGTCTCGCTTGGCCATTTCAGGGAGCAGTTAAATATTAGCCACACTGGTGTGGAGACTACAGTCACATTTAGGCCCAGACTGGGCAAAGAGAACAGGCTTCAACTCATTCAGCTAGTGCGATAGGAACGGAGTTCAGTGATTTGCGGGATCAGATGGAAGGTTAGGGGCACAAACCATCTCCAGCCAACAGAACAGGCAGTCAGAGCGCTGAATTAACCAGATAACCAAAAGTACTTCAATAGGTACCGTGGTCTGGTCTAGAAAATGGGGTTTGTCTCTGATGGTTGAGTTGGATGCCATGTTTTGGAGGTTTGAGGAATTCTCTTTAGGACAGTTTGGGGGGTGTTTAGCTGTGAATTTCCCTCTGAGGAGATTGATTGTTTTTTTTTAAAAAAAGTGTGCCCTCGGGCATTTATCACCTGTCCCTAGCTACCCCTCAGGAAGGTGCAAGTGGGTCTACTATCTCCGAGTCCTATCGTGAGAGAGTGGAAAAGGCAGGACGGATGGGTTGAATTATTGACACACTCTAGTCTGAAAGCTAAATCACTGCCCCACCCTTCAAAAGACTTCCTTTCTCATATTAAAACTGCAGAGCCATTGGCCTCCGTCTGGATCGGGTGTGAGGTGTGAGTGTGGGTGTGAATGGGGGGGGGGGGGGGGTGGTGGGGAAATGAGAGGGGCTGGAGATTATTTGGTTAGTTACTAACACAGGGATAAGGACGGAAACATTTCACCCCCCCCCCGCCTCCCCCACACTCTTTTCCATTCTACTTTCTCAGGTCATTTAAAACAAAAATTTTTTTTAAAAAATCAATGTTTTATTTTTAAAAAACGGTTTAAAAACAGGCCAATGATTCGAAAGGAACGGGATCAGTCATCAGTCCTTTTAAAACCATTGTTACAACAAATGCAGTGTGTGATAGAGAGAGAGAGAGAGAGAGAGAGTGTTTCTCTACACTCTCCTGCCTTGTTTATATATTCAGTGATACAGACTAGAAGTAACGTGTTGCTGGAACATTGGCAACACTTTGCATAATAATAAAAGCCTATAACAAGGGGATTACAGATTGAAAAATAGGCTTCATACGAAAAAAGAACAAGGGTTAGAAAATCTTCATTGGACTCCCTATAACATTGAACTGAAATCATCAGTATTGTTATATACACAATGATTGTAGTTTAAAAAAAAAGCCACAGGTACAATGTCATATTATTTCTTTTACCACACACACACACACACGCACACACACACACACAAAAAAAACTTAAAACATTGTGCAACATTTTTTTTTAAGCTTTTTGTAAATCTATCAACTGCAAGTTATTCACAAAATAGCTCCCTGCTGTTAATAACCCAGTCCACTGTGGTTTGGTCCAGTGCCTTGTGGGATCAGGCCTCTCACCTTGACCGCAGGGAGAGGGAGGAGGGTGGGGGGGGGATGGAGAGGGGGAGGGGAATGGTAGGTGGAGAGGGAGGGAGGGGAGTGAGGAGTGGTAGGTGCAGAGGGAGGAGAGGGATGGAGAGGGGGAGGGGAATGGTAGGTGGAGAGGGAGGGAGGGGAGTGAGGAGTGGTGGGTGGAGAGAGAGGAGAGGGATGGAAGGGGGAGGGGAATGGTAGGTGGAGAGGGAGGGAGGGGAGTGAGGAGTGGTAGGTGCAGAGGGAGGAGAGGGATGGAGAGGGGGAGGGGAATGGTAGGTGGACAGGGAGGGAGGGGAGTGAGGAGTGGTAGGTGGAGAGGGATGGAGGGGGAGGGGAATGGTAGGCGGAGAGGGAGGGAGAGGATTGAGGAGTGGTAGGTGGAGAGGGAGGAGAGGGATGGAGGGGGAGGGGAATGGTAGGTGGAGAGGAAGAAGGGGGTTAGGGAGGGGGGAATGGGAGGTAAAGGGGGGGGGAGGAGGGGGAGGGAGCAGACTCCTACAATGCAACAGTGTTTTGAACTGAATTCCTGTTTCTTGAATATTTTACCTTAAAAAAAAAACGAATTGGGGGGGGGGGGGGGTCGCGTAGGGGAAAATGTGGGGGAGAAGGGAAAGGATGAGAAAGAAATCGGAATTCCAATGGTTCTGCTCCAAGCTTCATCACCTGATCACACCACCAAAGCGATCAAGGGAGCCTCTCAGACCTGCCTGCAACACTTGCGGGTCTGCACATCAGAATATTGTGTTGAAGTTCATGATGAGGAGGTGGGGATGAAGAAGGGAACTGAGCAAAAATAAAGAATAACCTCCAGAGGGTCACCTTAATGTTGGGAAGACAGTTAGCGTCTTCATGCAAGGATCAGGAAGCAAGACCTAGCCTTCAGATTGGAGTGAACGGTGTTCGAAACGCTTGCTAGTGATTGCTTGAATAAGATAACGTAGGTTAGTTGCTTCCATTGTTTTATTTAATGTGAACTCTGAGGGGGTTAACCATTGAGTTTAGACCTAGGTCTAGGATGAGCACAGCTTTAGGGTATGGGGATATCTGGTCCTAGAAAGGCTAGAGTTTATGTCAAAAAAAGCACAATTTTAGTCTCTCATAGAGAGCTTACATCGCAGTCTCTATTATTATCTGTGTGGGTTTTCCGACATCATTTCCTGCAGTCCCATTGGGACTGAGTGGAACTGTGGCCTCAGCATCCAAAGCTAGGTCTTTTGGTTTTCTTCCTTCTCCTTTGGGTGCAGTGAGCATCTTTATCCGCTGGTGGGGGAGATCAGAGAGGACACACAATTAGAACCGATAGCAACAAAATACAGACAAAATCACAGCACTGAGAAACAACTATTCGGGATAGAATTGACAGATGGAAAAATGTGGGTTGCTTCGGAAGAGCCGGCATGGATTCATTGAGAGAAAATTCTATGTAAACAAGTCGCTGGAGTTTTTCTTTTGAAGAGGTAATAGATAGGGTTGATGAGGGTAATGTTGTTGATGTGGTGCACATAGACTTGCAAAGAGCAATTGATACAGTGCCACATAATAGACTTGAGAGACAAGTTATAGCTCATGGAATAAAAGGGACAACAGTAACATGGATACAAAATTGGCGGGAAACAGCAAGTAATGATTAATGGATATTTTTGGGGGCTGAAGGAAGGTTGCAGTTAATAAGGCATACAGTAGCCTAGGCTATATTAATAGAGGCATAGAGTACAAGAGCAGTGAGGTTATGCTGAACTCATATAGGACACTAGTTAGGCCTCAGCGGGAGTATTGTGTACAGTTTTGGGTGCCTCACTTTAGGAAGGATGTGAACACATTGGAGAGAGTGCAGAAGAGGTTTACAAAAATGGTTCCAGGAATGAGAAACTTGAGTTATGAAGTTGGTTGGGGCGGGGGGGGTGGGGGGGGGTGTTGGGACTGTTCTTCTTGGACAGGAGAAGGCTAAGAGGAGATTTGTTAGAGATGTTCAAAATCATGAGGGGGCTGGACAGAGTTGACAGGGAGAAGCTGTTCCCACTCGTAAATGGATCAAGAATGAGAGGGCACAGATTTAAAGTGTTTTGCAAAAGAGGCAAATGTGATGTGAGAAAAAAACTTTTTCACACAACAAGTGGTTCAGGGCTGGAATGCACTGTCTGGAAGTGTGGTGGAGGCAGGTTCAGTTGAGGCATTCAAGAGGACATTAGACATTTGAATAGAAACAATGCGCAGGGGTACAGGGAACAGGCAAAAGAATGGCACTGAGTCATAATGCACTTTTTGGAGAGCCAGAGCAGACACGATGGGCCGAATGGACTCCTTCTGCACCATGATTATTGTGGAATGGGAGGAGGCCACTCAGCCCCTCCAGCCTATCCCACCATTCAATTAGATCATGGCTGATTTGTATCTTAACTTCATCCACCCACATTGATTCCATAACCTTGTCAAAGAAACAATCGATCAATCTCAATGCTGACATTTTCAATTGATCTCCAGTCTCAGTAGCCTTTTCTGGGGGGGGGTGTGGGGGAAGAGTTCCACATTTCCACTCCCCTTTGTGTGAGGGAGTGCTTTCTGACATCAACCCCCAACAGCCGAGCTCCAATTTTAAGGTTCTGCCCCCTTGTTCTGACACACCGCTCCACCCCACCAGATGAAATACTTTCTCTTTATCGACCCTATTACGCACCCCTTATACATACGGAGTCATACATCCTGAGGTTGTGAAAGGCGCTAAACAAATGTAACTTCTTTCTTTCATGCACTGGATGCAGAAAATCTTCCTGAGCTGCGATGCTCAGAACATAGCACAGCACTCTGAGTGGAGTCTGACTGCAGCTTTAAATAACTGTAATATAACTACCAACCATTATTAGGGGCTGGGAGGAGGCCTGAACGGAGCATAAACGCCAGCAAATCAGTCAAATGGCCTGTTTCTGTGCCGTAGATTCTATCCAGTTCTAAAAGCCTGAAAAGTATTCTATTTGGATTCCATTCTATGAACAGGTGGGAACATAGTCTGCATTGGTCAATGGAACTAGCGGAATAATATTTCGGCACAGACTAGAAGGGCCGATGACCTGTTTTCTGTGCTGTAGTGTTCTATGGTTTAAGTGTCAGGTCTAAACATCTAGCATCCACTAAAACCTTACCTCAATTATTGGCCCATCCAATTGAATAATCTTGACAACCACTACCAGTGGGATGCATATCATGGAGGACAGAGCCAATAACCAACCCAAACCTTCTGCCCAGTGAGGGAACTTGTAGATTTTGTTGTAGGTCAATGGCGTGTACTTGGCAAGAGAGAAGACAAAACAGGCCTATAAGGGAGAAAGGAAATAAACTGTCACGTTGAAAACTCTGGTGCAACCAAAGCAAAAAAAGCTCCCTCTACACTGTCCCCATCAAACACTCCCAGGATAGGTACAGCACGGGGTTAGATACAGAGTAAAGCTCCCTCTACACTGTCCCCATCAAACACTCCCAGGACAGGTACAGCACGGGGTTAGATACAGAGTAAAGCTCCCTCTACACTGTCCCCATCAAACACTCCCAGGATAGGTACAGCACGGGGTTAGATACAGAGCAAAGCTCCCTCTACACTGTCCCCATCAAACACTCCCAGGACAGGTACAGCACGGGGTTACATACAGAGTAAAGCTCCCTCTACACTGTCCCCATCAAACACTCCCAGGACAGGTACAGCACGGGGTTAGATACAGAGTAAAGCTCCCTCTACACTGACCCCATCAAACACTCCCAGGACAGGTACAGCATGGGGTTAGATACAGAGTAAAGTTCCCTCTACACTGTCCCCATCAAACACTCCCAGGACAGGTACAGCACAGGGTTAGATACAGAGTAAAGTTCCCTCTACACTGTGCCCATCAAACACTCCCAGGACAGGTACAGCACTGGGTTAGATACAGAGTAAAGCTCCCTCTACACCGTCCCCATCAAACACTCCCAGGACAGGTACAGCACGGGGTTAGATATAGAGTAAAGCTCCCTCTACACTGTCCCCATCAAACACTCCCAGGACAGTTACAGCACGGGGTTAGATACAGAGTAAAGCTCCCTCTACACCGTCCCCATCAAACACTCCCAGGACAGGTACAGCACGGGGTTAGATACAGTGTTAACTTCCCTCTACACTGTCCCCATCAAACACTCCCAGGACAGGCACAGCACGGTGTTAGATATAGAGTAAAGTTCCCTTTATTTCACCCTGTTCTCCGTCTAGGAAAGTTTTTCTGCTCTACAATGTGAACTGTTTACAGAAATGAGGTAGCTTCTGGGCATAACTGAGTCATGTTGTGTTGTGGAGCCAACACTTACTCATAACTGGATTGAGAAGAATCCAAATGTATTTCTTTGCAAGGCTAAAAGCCAGAGGGAACACGTTTGTGTCTCAGCAGCAGTCTGGTCTGGATCAACCCCCGGAGTTGAGCGCTGAGGGGATTTGGTGTTTGACTCACACCGGTGGCCATGGAAACATTGAGCAAAGTGTGTAGATTGCTCCATCTTTACTGCTAAGCAACATTTTCTCAAAGCTGAACAGTGATAGCTAAGCTGAGGGATGAATTAGTGCAGAAGGATGGAGATTTCTACTCCCCTCTCATTCTCTCCTGAGCATGGGAGTTGAAGTTATTGCTAATCTTTGCTCCTTCCTTCCCACTTTGTGTCATAGTGGCTCTGACCAGCTCACTCACTTTGGACTGATGCTTCTTACCAGTGTCAACGGGTAACACGCTAACCTCTGTGTCAGAAACAAGCCGGTTTGTGTCCCAGTCCAGAAATTCAACCCCTAATCCAGTCCGATAACTGCTGTGCGGTACTGAGGGAATGCTGCCTTGCCAGAGGCGCCATCTTTCAGATGAGATGTCAAACAAAGGCCCCATGCATCCTCTTAAGGTGGAGGGATGCTAAAGTTCCCATGATCCCTATTGGAAGTCAAGCAGGGGCGTTTCCCCTGATGTCCTGGCCAATACTTATCCCAAACCAACATCACTTAAACGCATTACCTGGTCATTTATCACATTGCTTTTGGTGGGATCTTGCTGTGCACAAATTGACTGCTGAATTTCCTACCCTACAACAGCAACTATGTGTGAACAGTACTTCTTTGTCTGTAAAATGCATTGAAATGTCCTGAGGATGGGACAGGCATTATAGAAATGCAAGTTCCATCTTTCTTCCTGGCAGTGCATTCAGGCGATTGAATGACAGTGGATTGAGATTCTGAACTCACCATGCACAGCAGTGGAGTGATTACAGTCCAACTCCACTTCATCCAAATCCCAGGCCTGTAGCCAATCATGTCTTCAATTGCATCATAGAAATCATCAGCTCCTGTTGTGGTTGGAAAGGAGATACATTATTCGCCTATGAGACAAAGTCACACACGCGGCTTCAACCTCATGTTGCCTGACCACCTGTGTCCCATGTCAGCTCTGACCACCCGCCCACTGGATCACTACAATCCCTATGACCAAACACAATTAGACTGGGCAGCTCAGTCAAAGTTCAATCAACAATAACTTGCGCTGAGAGTCCTGTTGCCATTTTGTTCCCCTTCTCTCGGCTGATTTTTGGTTTTAGTCTCGTCTTTGCTTTAGGGACAGCAGTGGCTCATCACCCGGCCCAGCTGCACCTCCTCCAGGCACATCTTTTTGGTCCTTCACATGTCCCATCACCACTCCCTTTAGAGTCTGGGCCATCAACCCATCTGTGATTTAATCTCTCCTGTCACATTTCTAACGGAGCCCAGTTCTGATGAAAGGTCAGTGATCTGAAACGTTGGGCTGGGTTTCTTTGTGGGCTACCAGGCCCCAATGTTTGGACCCTTTGGGGATCCTAAGCCTGGTTCTGGCTGGCTGACTGCAGTGAAACATCCCAGAGGCAGCTGTAGGGTGGACCCTCAATGTTAAGGCCCAGTTACAGTGCCTCTAACACAATAAAACATCCCAGGGCGCTTCAGGAGCATTAATCAAACAAAATTTGACACTGAACCACACAAGGGGATATTTGTTCAGGCAACCAGAAAGAGACAGTTTTAAAGGAGGAGGGGGTAGGTAGCGGAGGGGGGGAGACGGTTAAAGGGTGAAGGTCTGATATTAAGCCATTCAAAAGCTTTTACTCCAGCTGATATTTTTTCCTCTCTCACGAAGCTGCAGACTCAAGGTTGGTGAAACGGATCACCTGAATGTCACCACGCGACTGCTGGTGGGATCTTGCTGTGCACAAATTGGCCGCCGCGTTCCCTACATTACAACTGTTCAAAAGTGTTTCATTTGCTGTAAAGGGATGTCCTGAGGTCACAAAAGGGGGCTATGGAAAGGCAAGTTCTCGCTTTCTTTCCTGTCAGGGGACAGGATTGGAGTAGGCCATTCTGCCCCTCAAGTTCTCCAACCAAGCGATATGGCGCCACTTGGGACCTCAGCGGTGTGGCTGCTCTTCTCGAGGACATGTCCGTATGGGAGACGAGACCCCCCCCATGGACAAGCTGGCTTTCCCCTGCCTCTGGGCCACAGAATTCAGGTGCAGGGGGTTCCCAAGCCCTGAATCGCTGGGCTCTGTACATGGACAGTACCATCACCCTCCGAGTTATTCGAGGAGCAGGTATGTTGAAGCTCAACACTTGCTTTCAGCATCCAGAAGGACTAATGGATTACCCAGGCAGTCCGTATGAGTTCATAAACCCCAGAATGCAGTCTTTCCAGTTTCGTGCTAAAGAGGGATGTCTCGTTCTCTGGAGAGAGTGTCCGCTAGAGGATCCTGGGATTGCCCTTTGGGTTATACAATTCCTAAAACAAGGCACAGGAGCAGAAGGATCTCGGGGCACAGATTCACCAACCACTAAAAGTAGCATGTGCAGGTTAGGCCATAAGTAAATGCTAACAAAGCACTAGGGTTTGTAATCCAGAGGGGACTGGACTGAAAAGCAGGGAGGTTATGTTAAACTTGTATCAATCTTCAGTTAGACCACACTTAGAGCGCTGTGCTTATTTCTGGCCTCCAATGTTATAAAAGGGATATAGAGGCACTGGAGAAGGTGCAAAAAAATATTTATTAGGATAGTACCAGAACTGAGAGGTTATAGCTATCAGGAAGGACAGAACAGGCTGGGGCTCTTAAAATAACGAAGTGGTTTGATAGGAGGGTTAACGTGGAGAAGGTGTTTCCACTTGTGCAGGATCGTCCAAAACTAGGGGCCATAAATATAAGACAGTCCAATGGGGAATTCAGGAGAAACGTCACCACCCAGTGAGCGGGGAGAATGTGGAACTCGCTCCCACAGAGAGTGGTCAAGGGAAGCTGGATAAACACATGAGGGAGAAGAGAATATAAGGATATGCTAAGAGGGTGAGGTGAAGAAGAGGAGTGAGAGGAGGCTTATGTGGAGTATAAATAATGGCACAGACCTGATGGGCTGAATGGCCTGTTTCTGTGCTGTAAAACTCTACATAACCATCCTTTAATAACCAACATTTCGTCAACATTAACAACAACACCCTCAGTGCAATGACTTAAGTGTTCACTAAAAAATTAAATTGCTCTCTCCCAAGACTTGCACCCAGTCAAGCCTTTCGGTGTGATAGGGATCTTTAAAAGGGAACATGAAACTCAGCCAGAGTGTCGTAAAGGCTGGAAATGGGCAGGAGGAGCAGCTGCAAGTCTGAGATAAAAAACTATTCAAATTCAGCTAACCTTATTTTACCTTACATCACAGGACAAACAAATGGAACAGCACTCATGTAAATTAAAAAACAGAATAAGCTGATTCACACAGTGAACGGGATTACAGGGAGGAGGATTCTGCACAATGGAGACCTTTCTCTAAGGGTCATAGAACCAGTGGCCGTTTTCACCCTGATAAGAAAATCAAAATACTGCAGGCGCTGGAAATCCAAACTAAAAATGGAAAATGCAGGAGACACTCAGGCGGCATCTGTGGCGAGAGAAAGAGAGTTAACGTTTCAGGTTGATTGGTCATTAACCTGAAACATTTCTCTCTCCGCAGAAGCTCTCTGACCTGCTGAGTATTTCCTGCATTTTCCGGTTTTAACCAGGCTCCAGTGTGTGATTACTGCGCAGGGACCATGAAAGGTTATTGGAAGACGGTTTACTCTCTGGAGGGTGGGTGTATAGGGGCCAGAGCTCGAACATGCAGGCACCACCCCCCCCAACCAGGGGATCGCCAGCCGATCACAGGCTCTCCCTAAATTCTGTCCTTAACGCTGCTGTTCGGCTATTAGCAGCTGATCGGGAATGGAGACTTCAGGATACAGGCAGCAGCGGTGGTTGCAGGGAGTGAATGACAGCAGTGATGACACACAGATTTCACTTACGCGGCCTGTGTGAACTTTATGTAGAATTACATACAGATAGAGTTTACAGCACAGAAATTGTGCTCCACACGAGCCTCCTCCCACTCCTTTTCATCTCAGCCCATCCCCATATCCTTCCTTTCCTTTCTCCCTCATGTGTTTATCCAGCGTTTCCTTAAATGTATCGAAACCGATCACCTCCGCCACTCCCTGTGGGAGTGAGTTCCACATTCTCCCCACTCTCTGGGTAAAGAGGTTTCTCCCCAAATTCCCGAGTGGGTTTATTATGGACTGTCCTATATTGCTGGCCCCAAATTCTGGTGTCGCACCCCACCCCACCCCACACAACATGGGGACATCTATCTCTACACTCTCGTAATTTTAAAGACTTCCAGTTTCGGTTTTCTGAAGAGACACAGACTGTCCTTACTGATATATGTATATAACCTCACAGGACTGGCATCAATCCAGTGAAACTGTGGCAATTCAACTGTCAAAAATATCCTGCATAAGTCTAGATATGCTACTTCAAACATCATAATAGGGTGCAGGTCTGTCACTGTATAACACTGGGGTACAGTACTGGTGGGGACGGGTCTGTCACTGTATAACACTGGGGTACAGTACTGGTGGGGACAGGTCAGTCAGTGTATAACACTGGGGTACAGTACTGGTGGGGACGGGTCTGTCACTGTATAACACTGGGGTACAGTACTGGTGGGGACAGGTCAGTCACTGTATAACACTGGGGTACAGTACTGGTGGGGACAGGTCTGTCAGTGTATAACACTGGGGTACAGTACCGGTGAGGACAGGTCTGTCGCTGTATAACACTGGGGTACAGTACTGGTGGGGACAGGTCTGTCGGTGTATAACACTGGGGTACAGTACTGGTGGGGACAGGTGTGTATAACACTGGGGTACAGTACTGGTGGGGATGGGTCTGTCGGTGTATAACACTGGGGTACAGTACTGGTGGGGACGGGTCCGTCACTGTATAACACTGGGGTACAGTACTGGTGGGGACAGGTGTGTATAACACTGGGGTACAGTACTGGTGGGGACAGGTCTGTCGGTGTATAACACTGGGGTACAGTACAGGTGGGGACAGGTCTGTCGGTGTATAACACTGGGGCACAGTACTGGTGGGGACAGGTCTGTCGGTGTATAACACTGGGGTACAGTACTGGTGGGGACAGGTGTGCCGGTGTATAACACTGGGGTACAGTACTGGTGGGGACAGGTGTGTATAACACTGGGGTACAGTACTGGGGACAGGTGTGTATAACACTGGGGTACAGTACTGGTGGGGACAGGTGTGTGTAACACTGGGGTACAGCACAGGTGGGGACAGGTCTGTCGGTGTATAACACTGGGGTACAGTACTGGTGGGGACAGGTGTGTCGGTGTATAACACTGGGGTACAGTACTGGTGGGGACAGGTGTGTATAACACTGGGGTACAGTACTGGTGGGGACAGGTGTGTATAACACTGGGGTACAGTACTGGTGGGGACAGGTGTGTATAACACTGGGGTACAGTACTGGTGGGGACAGGTGTGTATAACACTGGGGTACAGTACTGGTGGGGACAGGTGTGTATAACACTGGGGTACAGTACTGGTGGGGACAGGTGTGTATAACACTGGGGTACAGTACTGGTGGGGACAGGTGTGTATAACACTGGGGTACAGTACTGGTGGGGACAGGTGTGTATAACACTGGGGTACAGTACTGGTGGGGACAGGTGTGTATAACACTGGGGTACAGTACTGGTGGGGACAGGTGTGTATAACACTGGGGTACAGTACTGGTGGGGACAGGTGTGTATAACACTGGGGTACAGTACTGGTGGGGACAGGTGTGTATAACACTGGGGTACAGTACTGGTGGGGACAGGTGTGTATAACACTGGGGTACAGTACTGGTGGGGACAGGTGTGTATAACACTGGGGTACAGTACAGGTGGGGACAGGTCTGTCGGTGTATAACACTGGGGTACAGTACAGGTGGGGACAGGTCTGTCGGTGTATAACACTGGGGTACAGTACTGGTGGGGACAGGTGTGTATAACACTGGGGTACAGTACTGGTACGGACAGGTGTGTCGGTGTATAACACTGGGGTACAGTACTGGTGGGGACAGGTGTGTATAACACTGGGGTACAGTACTGGTGCGGACAGGTGTGTATAACACTGGGGTACAGTACTGGTGGGGACAGGTGTGTATAACACTGGGGTACAGTACTGGTGGGGACAGGTGTGTATAACACTGGGGTACAGCACAGGTGGGGACAGGTCTGTCGGTGTATAACACTGGGGTACAGTACTGGTGGGGACAGGTGTGTATAACACTGGGGTACAGTACTGATGGGAACAGGTCTGTCACTGTATAACACTGGGGTACAGTACTGGTGGGGACAGGTCTGTCGGTGTATAACACTGGGGTACAGTACTGGTGGGGACAGGTGTGTATAACACTGGGGTACAGTACTGGTGGGGACAGGTGTGTATAACACTGGGGTACAGTACTGATGGGAACAGGTCTGTCACTGTATAACACTGGGGTACAGTACTGGTGGGGACAGGTCTGTCACTGTATAACACTGGGGTACAGTACTGGTGGGGACAGGTGTGTATAACACTGGGGTACAGTACTGGGGACAGGTGTGTATAACACTGGGGTACTGTACTGGTGGGGACAGGTGTGTATAACACTGGGGTACAGTACTGGTGGGGACAGGTGTATATAACACTGGGGTACAGTACTGGTGGGGACAGGTGTGTGTAACACTGGGGTACAGCACAGGTGGGGACAGGTCTGTCGGTGTATAACACTGGGGTACATTACTGGTGGGGACAGGTGTGTCGGTGTATAACACTGGGGTACAGTACTGGTGGGGACAGGTGTGTATAACACTGGGGTACAGTACTGGTGGGGACAGGTGTGTATAACACTGGGGTACAGTACTGGTGGGGACAGGTCTGTCACTGTATAACACTGGGGTACAGTACTGGTGGGGACAGGTCTGTCACTGTATAACACTGGGGTACAGTACTGGTGGGGACAGGTCTGTCACTGTATAACACTGGGGTACAGTACTGGTGGGGACAGGTCTTTCACTGTATAACACTGGGGTACAGTACTGGTGGAGACGGGTCTGTCACTGTATAACACTGGGGTACAGTACTGGTGGGGACAGGTCTGTCACTGTATAACACTGGGGTACAGTACTGGTGGGGACAGGTGTGTATAACACTTAGGTACAGTACTGGGGACAGGTGTGTATAACACTGGGGTACAGTACTGGTGGGGACAGGTGTGTATAACACTGGGGTACAGTACTGGTGGGGACAGGTGTATATAACACTGGGGTACAGTACTGGTGGGGACAGGTGTGTGTAACACTGGGGTACAGCACAGGTGGGGACAGGTCTGTCGCTGTATAACACTGGGGTACATTACTGGTGGGGACAGGTATGTCGGTGTATAACACTGGGGTACAGTACTGGTGGGGACAGGTGTGTATAACACTGGGGTACAGTACTGGTGGGGACAGGTGTGTATAACACTGGGGTACAGTACTGGTGGGGACAGGTCTGTCACTGTATAACACTGGGGTACAGTACTGGTGGGGACAGGTCTGTCACTGTATAACACTGGGGTACAGTACTGGTGGGGACAGGTCTGTCAGTGTATAACACTGGGGTACAGTACTGGTGGAGACAGGTCTGTCACTGTATAACACTGGGGTACAGTACTGGTGGGGACAGGTCTGTCACTGTGTAACACTGGGGTACAGTACAGGTGGGGACAGATCTGTCACTGTATAACACTGGGGTACAGTACTGGTGGGGACAGGTGTGTATAACACTGGGGTACAGTACTGGTGGGGACAGGTCTGTCGGTGTATAACACTGGTGTACAGTACTGGTGGGGACAGGTCTGTCGGTGTATAACACTGGGGTACAGTACTGGTGGGGACAGGTCTGTCGGTGTATAACACTGGGGTACAGTACTGGTGGGGACAGGTGTGTATAACACTGGGGTACAGTACTGGTGGGGACAGGTGTGTATAACACTGCGGTACAGTACTGGTGGGGACAGGTGTGTATAACACTGGGGTACAGTACTGGTGGGGACAGGTGTGTATAACACTGGGGTACAGTACAGGTGGGGACAGGTCTGTCGGTGTATAACACTGGGGTACAGTACTGGTGGGGACAGGTCTGTCACTGTATAACACTGGGGTACAGTACTGGTGGGGACAGGTGTGTATAACACTGGGGTACAGTACAGGTGGGGACAGGTCTGTCGGTGTATAACACTGGGGTACAGTACTGGTGGGGACAGGTGTGTCACTGTATAACACTGGGGTGCAGTACTGGTGGGGACAGGTGTGTATAACACTGGGGTGCAGTACTGGTGGGGACAGGTGTGTATAACACTGGGGTACAGTACTGGTGGGGACAGGTGTGTCACTGTATAACACTGGGGTGCAGTACTGGTGGGGACAGGTGTGTATAACACTGGGGTACAGTACTGGTGGGGACAGGTGTGTATAACACTGGGGTACAGTACTGGTGGGGACAGGTGTGTATAACACTGGGGTACAGTACTGGTGCGGACAGGTGTGTATAACACTGGGGTACAGTACTGGTGGGGACAGGTGTGTATAACACTGGGGTACAGTACTGGTGGGGACAGGTGTGTATAACACTGGGGTACAGTACTGGTGGGGACAGGTGTGTATAACACTGGGGTACAGTACTGGTGGGGACAGGTGTGTATAACACTGGGGTACAGTACTGGTGGGGACAGGTGTGTATAACACTAGGGTACAGTACTGGTGGGGACAGGTGTGTATAACACTGGGGTACAGTACTGGTGGGGACAGGTGTGTATAACACTAGGGTACAGTACTGGTGGGGACAGGTGTGTATAACACTGGGGTACAGTACTGGTGGGGACAGGTCTGTCACTGTATAACACTGGGGTACAGTACTGGTGGGGACAGGTGTGTATAACACTGGGGTACAGTACTGGTGGGGACAGGTCTGTCACTGTATAACACTGGGGTACAGTACTGGTGGGGACAGGTCTGTCACTGTATAACACTGGGGTACAGTACTGGTGGGGACAGGTGTGTATAACACTGGGGTGCAGTACTGGTGGGGACAGGTGTGTATAACACTGGGGTACAGTACTGGTGGGGACAGGTGTGTATAACACTGGGGTTACAGCCTCCCTATGAGGGTTCATAGTCATCATGTAAACTTGTCCTTTTTGGGTTTGTGATGAAAGGAGAACGATCACTTACCATACACCCAAGCTATTGCAATACATTCAAAGAATGCCACCCAGAGAAGGCACATGCCGCTGGCTGCATAGTAGTCAAACAGCTGGAACACATACAACCCACCCTGTAAAGAAACAGAGAACATAACATCACTCAGAATAGAGAGAACAGGCCCTCCACTGCTGCTCTCCCTCCAACTCCTTAAAATGAGGGCCAAGCTGTTCAGGGGTGATGTCAGGAGGCAATTGTTCCCAAAAGGGGGAGTTGAAATCTGGAACTCCCTCCCTCAGAGAGCTCTTCAGGCTGGGGGGAGGGGATGGTCAATGGAAAATATGGAAACTGCGGAACGATAGATTTTAGTTGGGTTGTTGGGTAAGGGGATTAAAGTTTCTGAATGGAGCTCAGATACAACGATCTGAACGAATGGAGGACCAGCTTCAAGGGGTGGAATGCCGCTTGCGCACGCTCCTTACCCCATCGCTGCCGGTGGGATCTTGCTGTGCACAGGTGGTCTGCTGCGTTTTTCAAGCATTACGGCAGTGACTCCGCTTTAAAGCGCTTCGGGACATCCTAAGGTGGTGCAGGGCGCTACAGAAATGCAAGTCCTCTCTTTCTAAGGTGGGGCACCTCTTGCTGAGTACGCTTGCGCACAGCAGCAGGGTCTACGTGAGCTGCTGCTGATGGCGGCTGCGCCTTTTTGCTGCAGTTTAATGAGCCCTGATCAGAGCCGGCGACATGAAGAGCCCTCAAAAACCAATCCGATGGGGTTGGGAACGCAGGGCACTGTGGCAATGGGTGACCATCGACGGGTGGGTGAAAGCGGGGCGCCCCGAGGACGGGAGTGTCGCACGACCGATGGCGAGAGCGTTGGGGGTGGGGCTGGCAGAAGCAGGAGGGCCATCTGAAGAAACCCTCCCCAGGAATGCCGCGGCCTCAGTTGGCAACCCTAAGACCAGGTTTCAAGAAGGGTTTTGGCGTTTGTTTTAAGCCTGGCTTCTCGCTAACAGTCGCGGACATACAAAAGGAAGCTGGAGCTGCTTTGAGGCACTTCAGAGAGGGACACGCTGTATGGAAGAAAGTTTAATTTCATTGCACCTTCCGTAATTTTCAAGTCAAAATGTTTTGCCGTGTACTCTTTTTTTTTTAAACAAAATTTACGAACAAAGTGTATTTTTTAAGAGAACGTAAAAGTTCAAAGATGGGAGAAGAAAAGTCCCGTCCAATACTTACTTCAGTCACCATAACCAGCCCCAGCAAGTAACTGAATGAGCACGTTATAGCTATGAAGATTTCCCGTCTGTAACCCTTCCTTAGGAAGGATGGGTAAAGATCAACGAGAGAAGTAATCTGCCCTTCAACCTCAACGAACTGTTGGAAAACAAGTCAAAGACAAGACAAAAACATCAGGCTTTACGGTGTCAATCACATTCCCGACATTCACACTTTCCCAGGTTCCCCTGTGTCTAATCATGTCTGTCACTCCTTCAGGAATAATCAAATGGATAACACAGATCTGATCCTGTGTGAGTGAACAGCAAACTCTTAATCAACGAGAATGCTTAACTCTGGGTGCACGATGTACAGCCTGAGGGTCTATAATTAATCCCTCTTGATCTCCCTCTCACCGTGGACTAAATGTCCCTCAGCAATCAGTCATTCTGGCAATCATGGCCCAACCACCCACCATCAAAGCCCAGCCACCGAGAGTTGGCGCAGTTAGCAGCTGCGGTGAGGGGTCAGAGTAAAAACCCACACCTGCAGACACCTGATGTCCACGTGTGCAGTCGCTGTCGGGACCACTGAATGGAACCCAGTCCATTAGGAAGTGAGGAGAGAAGTATGGAGAGAAGAGGGGGAGGGAGGAGTGAAGGAGAGGAGGGGAGACAGAGGAGTGGACGAGAGGAGAGGGGAGGATGGGGGACCAAGGGAGTGTGTGCAGAGGGAGGAGTAAGTGGGGGCTTTCTCTCAGGTTTAACAGGCTGCCTGTGAGGAACCGTCAAGGACTGGACTCCATTCAGGTACAACAAGCACAACAGGAGTCACTTCATCTTAAATTGAAGGATTTAACATTAACAAATCTGCAAGCCCAATGGAATTAATAAATTGCAAAAAAGTGACAGTTAAATTTAATTTCATTAACAACTGTTTCATTTAATCTCTTTATCATCCAAGTGAGGTACCTCAGTGGTGGGAATGGTTATAACACGGGGTTAGATACAGAGTAAAGCTCCCTCTACACTGTCCCCATCAAACACTGCCAGGACAGGTACAGCACGGGTTAGATACAGAGTAAAGCTCCCTCTACACCGTCTCCATCAAACACTCCCAGGAGAGGTACAGCACGGAGTTAGATACAGAGTAAAGCTCCCTCTACACTGTCCCCAACAAATACTCCCAGGACAGGTACAGCACGGGGTTAGATACAGAGTAAAGCTCCCTCTACACTGTCTGCATCAAACACTCCCAGGACAGGTATAGCACGGGGTTAGATACAGAGTAAAGCTCCCTCTACACTGTCCCCATCAAACACTCCCAGGACAGGTACAGCATAGGGTTAGATACAGAGTAAAGCTCCCTCTACACTGTCCCCATCAAACACTCCCAGGACAGGTACAGCACGGGGTTAGATACAGAGTAAAGCTCCCTCTACACTGTCCCCATCAAACACTCCCAGGACAGGTACAGCACGGGGTTAGATACAGAGTAAATCACCCTCTACACTGTCCCCATCAAACACTCCCAGGACAGGTACAGCACGGGGTTAGATACAGAGTAAAGCTCCCTCTACACTGTCCCCATCAAACACTCCCAGGACAGGTACAGCATGGGGTTAGATACAGAGTAAAGCTCCCTCTACACTGTCCCCATCAAACACTCCCAGGGCAGGTACAGCACAGGGTTAGATACAGAGTAAAGCTCCCTCTACACTGTCCCCATCAAACACTCCCAGGACAGGTACAGCACGGATTTAGATACAGAGTAAAGCTCCCTCTACACTGTCCCCATCAAACACTCCCAGGACAGGTACAGCACGGGGTTAGATACAGAGTAAAGCTCCCTCTACACTGACCCCATCAAACACTCCCAGGACAGGTACAGCACGGGGTTAGATACAGAGTAAAGCTCCCTCTACACTGTTCCAACCTCAAAAAGCCATACCCAATGCACTGTTGCTGATTTTTCAGTTTCCCAGAGCAGACTGAGGATCCAAACCCATTAAAACACGACTCTGACACCCAGCAGGATTGGCTCCAAGGCCAAGTGTCAAAGGTTAGAAGTTAGAGTTGGAATTAACCAGTCGTGTTTGTGTTGAATGCTCAATAAACTTAGCATTAAGGTGCAACAGGTATTCCTGGCTGATTTGTGTTTTATCAAAGTTACACCTTTAGGTAAATATTATTCACAGCATGTGATTTAGTACCATTTGCTTCTTTGATGTTTGAGGTCAGTGGGAGGATGTATAAAGTCTGAACTGTAGTCCCACCTGATCATAGGTAAACACTGGGGTGAGTTGTATCTGGAGCTCTCTATCCAGCACCTGTTCTTGGTACGCCTCGGGAGAAGATTACGACAGAGCACAGTGAGACTGGCTGCCCGTTACAGGCGGCTTGGGAGGGGGTGGGTCTGAGGTTTAATCACCTCCCCTCTGCTCCCGAGAGCACCCTCCTTCGTTTGGGGTAACGGGTACCCAGGAGGTCCTGGCTGCCCATTCGACATGTCGCCAACTGTTGCTCCGATGAGGTGAGCCTGGAAGCCATGGGGGACGGGCAGGGGACGGACTATTTGGCTGTAAACATTACCGCAGGTGAGCCTTTCCCATCCAGGCCACATTCTAACCCGTGCTCCCTGCCGGATGAGCAGTCCAAGGGCAGATAAAAATCAGCTCCAGGTACAAACACCACCCAAGGCAGCCCCACCCTCAAAAAACAAAGAACAAACAAGCTAACAATCACTTACCTGTCCACATACATTAAACAGGATGTGATGTACAATCATTAACTCATATGTCAAGCCTCTCGGCCAATTGCCAGGAGCCTCTATGCAAAAATGTTCAGGCCTCCCAGATTGGCAAAAAAAAAAAAACCACACAGAGCTTTCATTGTATTTTTACTTTAAACACTGGTAATAGTCCCAATCTAAGTTCATAACATTCCGTCTCCCTTCGCCTTCCCAGAAGCCGAGATAAGGCACTCGTTTGGACAAGGCACTAAAATGCTTACTGTTCCCTCATCATAAAAGAACCTCCCTTTGAAAACAGGATGAATTTTTCCCTCGCATGTCTCCTCCCAAGGCAGTGGAGGGTGGGAAGAGGGGTTCTGATCTGATCTGGTCTTTATTTATTTATTTGCCATTGGTTTTGTTGAGAAGAAATAAAAATAAAAACCTCACAATGGAGGCAGTGAGCAAGAGGGAACTTGAAGCCATGTGTGATTTAACTGACCAAGCCATGTGTGTTTGATGTTTGTGAGCAGAGGCGGTCCTGTGTGGAGGCATGTTACACCTATTTCGCACTGACGGGATCAGAAGCACACACACGTAGAGCTAACCGCATACACACGTGTGTCCAAATGCACGCGCATGCACATATGAACCTATGAAGGACATCCAGGAGCACCTGGGCAGGTATGTGTGTGTGCGTGGGCACATGACGACCCAGAGACATGTGTGTGGGCACACGCCAAACCAGGCACGCGTGTGGGAACACACACGGCCCAGAGAAACGCGGGAGAGCACACGCTAACTCAGAGACACGTGCGTGGGCACACGGCGGCCCAGAGAAACGTGTATGGGCACACGCCAAACCAGACACGCGTGTGGGAACACACACGATCCAGAGAAACGCGCGAGAGCACACGCTGACTCAGAGATATGCGCGTGGGCATATGAAGACCCAGAGATGTGCGTGTGAGCACACGCCAAACCAGAAACGTGTGTGGGAACACACACGACCCAGAGAAACGCGGGAAAGCACACGCAGACCCAGAGACACGTGTGCAGGAACACACAGATGCAAAGACACGCGTGTGGGCGCCGCCAAACCAGACACGTGTGCGGGAACACACACACACACACACACGACCCAGAGAAACACGTGTGAGCACACGCAGAGCCAGAGAAACACGCGTGATGGACACGGTGCATCCCCAATCTGTCGGTCTAGTTGCGACAATCAACGGGACAAGATTCGTGACCAGCGCTCCTGCGTCTGGTGCATGGTAAGCAGCCCCCCAATACACTGGCAGCAGATGGCACAGTTTTATGGTGCTGGTGGGGGAGAGGGATGGTGCCTGGAGGGGTTTTGCAACATCCCTGAGTGAGCTGATGGGCTGGGGAGGGGTGGGTGTTGGTGGCGGTGGAATCACAGCCTCTACACTGCAACGTAAGCCCCTGGTTATCCCACCGATTTGGTTCAATGGCAAAAATGAGGGTGTATGAAATGCTGGGACAGGTTCTCCATTCCCCCACCCCCCCACCCCAAAACCCCGGTAAGGAAAACAGAGCCAAGGAAAGTTACATGGCAGAAAAAAATCCACAACGAGAGAGACGGCTGGAGGGTGGGGGTTGTGGTGGGGGGAGTGGTGGTGGGTGAAGTGCAAAACGCTCTCAAAACCAGATCGGAATTCTCTCTCTCCTTTTTTTTTTAAAACGAGTGGAGAGAGAGAGAGAGAGAGAGAGAGAGAGAGGAGAGAGAGGGGAGAGAGAGGGGAGAGAGAAGCTGAGCCCTCTCTCACCAAAAACCCCGCCGCTTCCCCCCCAAGCTAACCACGGAGAGCCGGTTATTGCTCGTGACTTAAGACACATGACCCCCCCCCCCCCACTACGAGTTCAGACTGACCTGACTGTCCAATCCGAGGAGCAGGAGCATTACGAAAAACAAGATAGCCCAGAATGTAGGCCATGGCATCATGCTCACTGCTTTAGGGTAAGCGATGAATGCCAAACCGGGACCTAGAAGGAGGCAAATGCAGAGAGATGGGGGTGGGGGAGGGGTGGGGGAGGTGGGGGGTTGGGTTGGTGGGGGTTTTGGAGGGAGAAATAAGGGGGAGGGGGGGGGAGAGGGGGGGGGGGAGAAAGGTGAGGAAAGGAGGGGGTTACAAGAGGCACCAAATGATCATGTAATTTCATATCACAAAAAAAAATACACAGGTACTTTATAATTACAGCAGAAACTCAAACACAGCTAGCATGCGAATCAAATTTTCTAACTCCCTTTTCAATTGGCAATGGAAAAGTGCTTAAACCCAGTGATTCAAAAATGCCCCATCTTACCACCTCCTTATTTAACCAGGTGCCCATGTGGAGCAGGAACACCAGCATGGACAAGATGGGCTGAATGGCCTAATGTCACAAAACTCAAATGTCGTTCCAGGACATGGTCGAAGGATCGTTGCACATTCACAATAACAGGAAGTTAAAACCTTGTTTTTTTAATTCCCCCCACCACCACCCTCCACCCCCCCCCCCCCCCAAAAAAAAAAGTTATGATTAGAAATCTTGGTCCCCCTGCCTGTAACAGGGAAGACACACACTTCCTTTTCCTCTTTTCAATTCGAACCGCGTGAGAGATTATTAAAATTTCTACTCGGAGGAGGTCAGCTTCCCAGGTCAGGAACGTTACAGAAGCTCGCGAGGAACGTGGGTTTGAAAAGATGTCCAGCGCGGAAAGCTCGGAACCCAAGTGACACGTTCGGAAAATGATTAACAGGGGCTTTCCACTCTCTCTCTTTGATGTGGTGTTTACGGAGCTAAACGATTGACGGAACTCACACTTCACACTTAACACTTTCTGAATCGACTAGTAAAACATATCGAGTTTAACAGTGTGTGTTACTAATTTGTGTTCAACATGACAGCAGTTATACTGGGGGATGATGGCAGTGGATCAGTGGTGAGGTGCGCTCTGTGGGTGCGTTGATGGTGAGTGCGATCCCATCTCTAGAAACAGTGTTTGTTTAAAGCCTTTTCCCTAGAAGAGCGGCTTTTGGACAGGGACAGGGAATAGATGGGCATGGAGTGAGTGGGTCGATGGGGAGGGAGATATGGAGGGTGGGGGGGGGGGGGGGGGGGGGGGAGCTGGGGGGGCAGGGGAAGAGGTGAATGTTGAGGGGGGGTTCGTTGGGCGATGGGTGAGTGTTGAGGGAGGTTGGGTGGGCGATGGGTGAGTGCTGAAGGGGGTTGGGTGGGCGATGGGTGAATGTTGGGGGGAGGGTCGTTGGGCGATGGGTGAGTGTTGAGGGAGGTTGGGTGGGTGATGGGTGACTGTTGAGGGGGGTTGGGTGAGCGATGGGTGAATGTTGAGGGGGGTTGGGTGGGTGATGGGTGAGTGTTGAGGGGGGTTGGGTGAGCGATGGGTGAGTGTTGAGGGGGGTTGGGTGGGTGATGGGTGAGTGTTGAGGGGGGTTGGGTGGGTGATGGGTGAGTGTTGAGGAGGGTTGGGTGGGCGATGGGTGGATGTGGGTGGGACGGTTAGGAATGGGTGGATGTCAAGGGGAATGGATTAAGGCTAAAGATGGGAGGCTAAATTGTAAACCAAGCACCTTCAGGTCTCCCCGTGAACTCCGGTGACAACAGGTCCTGAGGTGAATGTCAAGCCATGATCGAAATCTGGCGAGTCTGGGCTAGAAGTGCTAGAACCTTCTGTACAGTGGCTCAGAATGTGATTGCAGCCAGTCACTGGACAAATCTCACAGGTACAACAACACAGAGGTCAGCCTCTCTTTGTAAAATATCCTTATTGAGAATTAAAGCTGCCCACAGGGACACGGATTTAAGGTGATTGTTCTGACAATCTGAAGTGTGAGGAGGAAACATTGTTAATGTGGTGAGTGGCTGTGATCTGGAAGGCGCTGCCTGAAAGGGCGGTGGAAACAGGTTCAATAATAACTTTCAAAAGGGAATTGGATAATCACAAAGGGGAAAAAGTAGTGGGAGTGGGGCTAATTGGATAACTCCTTCAAATAGCCAGCACAGGCACGAAGGTTTACGCTGTATGATTCGGTAAAAGCGTGCTCCCTGATGATTTCCCATCCGGAAATTTCTGTCAAGTTACTCCCAAAAGTCCCCTTGGAGGTTCAGTGGTTTAGGGTACAACTGATGTGATACATCCCAGCTCAGAGCATCCGTCAGTCTCACATTATTTGTGTGAGGGTGTCTGTGAGTGTGAGTGTGAGAGAGTGTACGAGTGTGTGTGTATGTGTGAGTGTGTGTGAGAGAATAAGAGTGTGCATGTTTTAATGTGAGAGTGCTTGTGTGTGAGAGAGTGTGCGAGTGTGTGTGTGTGTGTGTGAGAGAGAGAGAGTGTATGTGTGTGTGAGAGAGACAGCGTGAGAGTGTGTGTGAGAGTGTATACATGATGTTGAGTCACACAGTCTTAAAAGGGCCCGACACACAAATGGAAATAAGCACGCACGCACACACAGACACACACGTGCACACAGACACACACGCACAGATTTGTGCCTCTCCATCATGGCGAAAATGGCAGACGGGCCTGGAAAGTCCCACCCCCAAATATGGCACTTCCTAGTTTTGTAGGGGCCAAGACCGGAGTCAGCCCGGGGTTTGTGCATGCGCAGTTTACGGAGTCAGCTACCCATTTAACTCACCAGCTGCCTCCTCTGGAGGGGTATTTTGGTTGGCCAGGAGTGTGAAACCCGGAGTGTGCAAATTAGACCAGGTAAGAGGTCTGAACTTGGTGGATTCGTTTAGATAGCCAAGGCATCCATTTGGGATTGTTAAAAGTAAACATAGCTGCACGTGAAAATGAAAAACTAATTTGAACTGTCAAAGCTGTCAAAGAACTGTCAAAATGCATTGGAGCTGTCAAAGGATACCAGGTGAGTTGGCATGGAGGGGGGTAAGGGTATACACACACACACACACACACACACATACACACACACACACACACTGTTTGTAAGAAGCAGGAGAGGCACAGGATGGTGATGGGGGGGAGGGGTACAGTGTGGTGATGGGGGAGGGGAGGGATGGTGAGTTTGACCCTCAAAATCCCCTGTGTAGATGGCGGTGATCTTTCAGAAAGGAAGAGACAAGGAGATTGTGGGAGAAAGTAACCGGACTGTCAGTAAGCGCAGGGCTGAACTCGGGGAACTTACAGCCTCTGGAAAACTCAGAACTGTTCCCCTCCCCTTCCTCCTCTGCACCCCATCCCTCAGCGGAGGGTGTAGGACACACTCTTATGACATTGGAGCAGAGTTTTGTTGATTCTAGCAGAGGGGCAACAGGAAGTTGGGGGGGGGGGTGTCGGTGGGGGGAAGCAGAGGTAATTGCTGTGTGTTGGGGGTGTAGAGGGGGTTAAATGGCAGAGCTGAGACTGAATGAACATCGCAGGGGTGGGGGGGAGGTTGTATTTAAGAGACGCTTCCTATGGAAGGTAAAAATCAGCAGAATTGGAGTAATTAATAAAAAAGTCGGTGATTCAATTGGTTTAAACCCGTTACCAGACTAATGTTGGAATGGCTCCATTTTGTCAGTCTGATAAATTGGAAGGAAACTAAAAATTAATTTCCTCAATGCCAGCAAAAATTACAAATTTTTCCGACCACAAGACACAGCTGGGGAGCCTTGGCATCAGCCGCAATTCATAATTCTGCGCTCCTACGAGTATTTTTAAACCTTAAGGAAGCACTTAAAAGGGAAGAGTTGGAAATAAGAGTTTAGCACAGCTTCTAATCGATAATCGATTTCAAGAAAACAAAAAAGAATTTCCATTTGAACCTGGCTTAAAATTTTAACGCACACTATACTGTGTGTGTGTTTTTTTTTAAAAACAGAAATCCATTAAAAAATACCTTGCTGAAGAACTTGCCTTTAACGGCAGTGAGAGATTCTAGCCACTCACAGGATGTGCAAGCATAATAATTAAATTCTACAAGGTCTCTGATGGCAATCACTCAAGTCTCTCTTTTATGCCTTCATGTTAATTTAATCTCGGAGAGCTCAGCAGCCTGAGTACAGGCAGTGTTTAACTCCAGCTCCAGGTTTGAAGCAGCTCTAGACTGCAGATTCCTTTTTGGCTGATGGCAGGTGAAGGATCGAGCTCCACACACACACACACACACACAAAGAGTTTTCCATTGCCAGGGTCACAACTCCCAAGTCTGACCTGAAACTGTCCTCTCCCCTTCCCCCAGCAACTGCTGATCATAGAGAAACTTCACTAAAGCCCAACACACGGACAGGAGAGACCTGTGAACGATGCAGTAAACAAGGAATCTTGGGCAGGGACAAAAAACCTGAGGAAAACATTTCGTGCTTTAGGGTTTTTTCTGTGAACAGCTTTCGTTCCTTTTGGGTGAGTTTTATTTGATATCAGTGATGGAACAGCAATATCAGCATCAAACACTCCCAGGACAGGTACAGCACGGGGTTAGATACAGAGTAAAGCTCCCTCTACACTGTTCCCATCAAACACTCCCAGGACAGGTACAGCACGGGTTTAGATACAGAGTAAAGCTCCCTCTACACTGTCCCCATCAAACACTCCCAGGACAGGTACAGCACGGGGTTAGATACAGAGTAAAGCTCCCTCTGTCCCCATCAAACACTCCCAGGACAGGTACAGCACGGGGTTAGATACAGAGTAAAGCTCCCTCTACACTGTACCCATCAAACATTCCCAGGGCAGGTACAGCATGGGGTTAGATACAGAGTAGAGCTCCCTCTACACTGTCCCCAACAAACACTCCCAGGACAGGTACAGCACGGGGTTAGATACACAGTAAAGCTCCCTCTACACTGTACCCATCAAACACTCCCAGGGCAGGTACAGCATGGGGTTAGATACAGAGTAAAGCTCCCTCTACACTGTACCCATCAAACACTCCCAGGGCAGGTACAGCATGGGGTTAGATACAGAGTAAAGCTCCCTCTACACTGTCCCCATGAATGTACCTTAGCACTAATCCCACAAAAATAATCCTTAAATGCACCAGTTGTCCTTGTGGGCTGCCTGAGTGTTCTTACCAACCTTGGACCAGTCTGTTGGGAGCAATTTGCTTTGATCCTTGCCCATTGAGTATGTATGTGAGAAGGGAGAAGGCATCTGCCATGTGCCAGTGTGTGCTGGATTAGAACCCCAGTGGCAAAGACCAAGAGATGGAAGAGGTGAATGCATTGCTCCATCGTCTTGTCATGGGGCTGTCTGTTGGCCATGGAGGTTGGTGATCAAAGTGCCTTTGGTGGTTCGCAGGAAGGTAGCACCTTGTGTTTAAACCTATGACAATGCCACTCATCGGGAGGTGAAATTACGCAACTGACGGACACGTGGAACTACATGGAAAAAAATTGCTCAGTTGTCACAGAAAAACAGTCACAATTGATCCATAACTGGCACACTGCCGGGGACAGGGACTCCACTGAAAGTACAGACTCCAGCGAGCGATCCCAAAGGCTGCAACAAATCGAGGCAGTTGGACTAATCGCCAACTGTGGCATCACAAAGCAGCTCGTGTCGGTCCAGTAGAGGTGATTGGACAGTGGGTCGGGGCAGTGGTGGGGGTGGGGGGGTTGTACCTGGGAATGCTGCCAATACCGTTTTCCTTCACTCCTCTTTCCACAACTCCAATGGAGTGGAATCGAAGAGAAAGGCTCTCCCCCTCCACCACCTCCCCAACCACCTTCAACCCCCCCCGCCCCCCCCCCCCCCCCGCCCACACACCCACCCCCCACCATGCCAGAAGTTGCTGCTGTCCCGGGGTGGAGACGGAGTAAGTAGGGACTGGGATCAGTCTGGAATGTCTTCGCAGTGCACCAGCACGGTAGAGCCACACTGCTGGGAAGAGCCAATCACAAGTTAGGGGGAGGTGGTGGTGTGGTGGTATTGTCGCTGGGCTGGTGATCCAGAGAGCCAGGGTTATTGCTCTGGGGGCCAGGGTTCAGGTCCCTGCGAGACAGATGGTGGAATTTCTAATGATGACCATAAGACCATTGTTGATTGTTGTAAAAACCCATCTGGGTCACTAATGTCCTTTAGGGAAGGAAATCTGCCGTCCTTAACTGGTCTGGGCCTACGTGTGGACTCCAGACCCACAGCAATGTGCTTGGCTCTTAACTGCCCTGGGAACAAGGGGCAATTAGGGACGGGCAATAAACGCTGGCCCAGCCAGCGACACCCACATC